>CM076580.1:358005970-358210048 GCA_034641835.2 Pinus albicaulis
TGTGAACACTGTCATGCTTTGAAAACATCATCAATGCATCCCTCTGAGTATGAACTTCATTTCCCCTTGAGACATCTCCTTGCAAAATCCATGAAAAACATCTCTTTTTGCATTGGCGCGGGTAGGCAGTTCAGTGCTCGCGCCAATCAGGGAAATCCTGTAAAGAGGTCGCGCCACTTGGCGCTCTGTCATAGAGCAGCAATCGCGCCACCCATTTTAGGGACTGTTTTTTAAATATGGATGGCGGAAGTTGAGTTCAAACAAACTCACAACCACTGCCTATCTTGAGTTCGGAGGTTTGGCTGCGGGAGTTCTATGGAAGGGAAGTAGTTTTGCCACCTTCTATAGAACCTTCCTTGTTGATAGGGTCAATCCCATAATAATAGGGATCCCAACTCCCTCCTTCCCCATCTATAAAAGCTTGCTCAGATCCATGGCAAGCTAGTCTTGAAGTGCTGAAGCTTTGCATCTCCCTATTCCCAAGTGCCTTTGCGCTGTAAAGAATCCTTTCTTTCCCTTAAGGCCCATTAAGCAAGGAGACCATTGTTACAAGACTCTGGAGAGGTTTCCCTTTCCTTGGCGAGCTTTGCGAGACGTGGACAACCGGAGACCCGTCCGAAGGAAGCTGCGACGTCAGAACTTGGTTGTAACTTCTATTCGTTTATCACTTTAATAGATGACTATGATTATGGTTCCACTCCTTTTTCTATCATGTTAATGCGAGTAATATCTTTTCTGACCGATGTTTAGTTACGTATGTTGGTTCCTATGCATGTATCTGTTCGTTTCTTCTGCGTGCAGGTGTTCATCCACGGAGATCGTGGAAGGATTGTGATCTGCCAGGGCTGAAGGACGGGGACATCTTCTTCTTCGGATCTAGCGTTGGAATCCAGGTAGGCTCTTATCCCAAGTCTTTCATTCGTAACTAGGAGCTTGCGTCATAGCATTGTTTGTTTGTTGCTAGACCCCTGCTGGGCTAGTAGGGATCGCCTCTGTCCGCAGAGGGGATTTACCTCCTCAACAAATTGGCGACTCCGCTGGGGATCATTCGGTTTCCCTTGTCCCTTTTATGATTGGTTCGCTTTGATTGTTTCTCCTTGCTTGATGAACCTTCTGGGTTGGATTCTTTCATTATTTTAGCCTCTTGGTTTGCTTAGCTTGTATTGGTCTACTTTTAGAATAGCTTGTTTTTTAACTTTTATTGAAGAACTCGACTGGCGCGGGTTTTAACCCGACAGTCGCGCCACTTGGCGCTTGTTGCATTTGTCTGTGTCGCGCCAATCGGCCTCTGGCGCTAGTTTCAAGGCCATAGTCGCGCCACCCCTGTGACTTTTTTGAGTTTCTTCATTTTTTGGCTTTCTGAGCTTGACCAGTACTTTTCTTCTTGATTTCCTGATTGTCTGAGTGTGTTGGAGTCTTGTTTGACTGGAATTCACTGCTATCCTTTGGTTGTTTGCCTTTGTCTATCGATTTCACGATTTGAGCCCTAGGGCATCTAGTGGCATAGTGAATCGAGCCCTCCTTGGGAGTTTTGGTGTCTTGATTGTCCTGTCAACTTGTTGATTGATTCTCCACGCTCTCTTAACGGTCTTTGGTTGTTTTGCTGCGTCTTTTGAGTGATTGTTCATTCTTTCATTCAGAATTCGTTTGCCCTTGCTTTGGACCTAGATCACACGGTCCATTGGGTGTTTTCGAGTCTTTCTTTGCTTTGAGGGACTTTGGGTCGATTTAGAGATTTGGTTGCTTGCTTCATTGAGTGAATGTTGTTTGCTTCGCTCTCTTAGATATCATTTCTCAAATTGTTCCTTTTGTTTTCAGTGCACATTAGCCATTAAACATTGAAAATAAAAAAAATAATCTCTTTTGCTTTTGTTAAATTAGTGCAAATTGTGATCTTTTCCATATTGCTAGTGATTAGTATTTGGATGAAAAGTGTGCAATTGCATTAGTTGCATTAGAGACATTCTTGTTTGTATTCCGTTCATTTCGTTTGTATAAAAGCTCTCAACTCTCATTTAACTAGTTTTCATCGAACGAAATGTTGCATCGTGGCATATAGCCTGCATTTAGGAGACACTACATACGATAAGGCCTGGAAATTGAAACTTAATTGAAGATCAACTATAAAATTTATTCAATTAACCTAAGGCAACATTGGAACTTAACGCAACATATTTAGAAGGTCTAGGCTAGAGACGTGTTTCGGCGTCGTTAAACCTAGCAGCTGTCGTTCGCCTGTTGGCTTTAGACAGCACTAGCACGGACTTGCGCTCCCCGTACCGTCGCGTATATAAAGGGAGACCCCTATAGGTTTTCAATCCTTTATCCACAGGAAGCCGAGTCTGCCGCCCTATACCCGTGATACACCGAACACAACATTCGGGGAGACTACCTGCACGTACGGAAAGTCCTTGGTCGATTTCTGTTTCATTATTGAAACCAAGGTGTATATTGCAGTTCACGGATATTTGGTACACCCTTTGTGCCTAGTTTTTCCTGAGCAGTCATTTGGTCTTTTCTGACTCCCTAAACTTGAAAAGACCGTCAAGCGCTTGTCCTTTCACGCTTGTGTCAACTCTGAAAGAGATAGAGTCATGTTTTTATCGTTTCTCGACTCTTAAAACATGAAACGGTAGGATTTGTTTATTTTCCAATGTGGTAAAATCAATCTCCCACGATAACACACCCGTTTAGATATTGCTTGTGACTGTTTGATCGTGTGTCTTAATTCGTTTTCAGCCCGTGTGTGTGTGTGCTCTCTTCTTCTAGTCTTTTGTCACGGTGGCGGAACCCTCGGTTTCGTCTACTGGTAGTCCTTACACGGACGGTTCTTCAGAGGCTTCTGAACCTTCTGTTGAACCACAGCAGCCTGTTGTTTCCGAGTTCCCTGACGGGGGACCGGTCCTCGCCGAGCAACCCTTTGGAGAGCCAGTTGAGTTCCACTGGCCCTTTTCGGACCTTGTGTCTGAATTGAGATTAGGAGCTGATTTCCTTTCTCTTACATCGGGTTCACCGTTTATTGCTGCTGTTTTTCCTCCTAGTCCTCGCCGTCTTCTGCGTGATTTAACGGTAGGATCAACCATGAGTGATTCTGGTGAGGAAATTCCCGGGTCTGATGACTATCAGCGCATCCCTCGTAGATTGTTTGAGGGAGACGAGTCTGAGCTGGCTACCACATCGTCAGCTGGTCCTTCTTTGCCACGGGGATACAGATCTCTGGGTCAGATTATCTCAGCTGCTGCCTCTATGGGAATATCATCTCCTACTTCGAGGCCAGCTGCCACTACACCCGGGGTGTCTCCTTCGACGCCCGTCACTTCTGTTCCCGTGCGACCCACTGTTTGTGTGGCTGCCTCTTCTGCTGTTGCCTCAGTATCTGCTTCTAGATCTGGGCCAACTCCAGAGGACATTTATCTAGCTACTGCTATACCGGAGAATATCTCTCCGGAGGAGTATCGGTTGTTTTTACAGCAGCCGAACGCCGGAGCTGGACAACTCCCCCAAGATCCTTATCGGTCTTTCTTTTCGCATTATGCACAAGACGGCACTCCCGTGTATGGTTTTCCGGGTCGGCTTGACGAGCATGGGGACATTTTGCGTCTCCCTGCTCCTGAGGCCTATCTTTATGTTCAAGGTTTACCGTACAACCAGGCTCAGAACTTGCAGGCACAACCTTTCCAAGGTCAACCTGCAGGCCAACCTGGCTATCAGTACGACCCACAGGGACAGCCCAATCGAGGCTACTCTGCGGGCCAGCAAGGGCCATTCTATAATCCGCAAGGACCATATTATAACCCTGCTGGTCAACCTGCTCAGCCTCAGCCGGGGTATCAACAGGGACCGACCTATGGACCTGGGGGGCAAATCCAGCCTTCCTTACCGATGCAACCGCAGTATCCTGTTGTCTCTAACGTTGCATATCAGCAAGGACCACTTTGTGGTTCCCGCGAGTCAATGGTTTCCGACGAAGCACACGATCTTGTCCCACCAAGGCAATGGGGTCATCGGTACGACACGGGTATTCGCCTCCGGACGCGGCTTATTCAGTGCAACTTGGGGCTCATTTACAACCAGGTCAGCCTGCGCAACCAGCGCCGCCTGTCTATCCGGGCCAACCTGTTCATTCAGGGCCGCCCCCTCATTCGGGCCAACCTGTTCATTCAGGGCCGCCCCCTCACTCGGGTCAACCTGTTCATTCAGGGCAGCCCTCTCATTCCGTTCACTCTGCTCAGCAGCCTGCTCATTCAATGCCGCAGCCGAATCAACAGCTGCGCCCTACGTACCAAGCTCCGCAGGGTTCCACTTATCAGCAGTCTACTCATCCTCAGAGTGGTTATTATTCTCATGGTCAATCTCAACCGAACTATAACCACTCTGGAGGCTCTCAGTATCATCCTCCTCCACCCGGTTCTAACTATGCTCAGCAGCCAAATCCAAACGCTGCTTATACGGGGCAGACGCCTAATCAGGGCCCGAACCCTGGTTATCAGGCCCCACACAATGGTTACCAGCAACCAAATCAGTCTGGCTATATGAATTATGCCCCTCACGGTCAGAATCCTACGGGACAGAACCCATGGGGGCAGGGATATTCACGACCATCGTGGAGCATGGG
This sequence comes from Pinus albicaulis, assembly GCA_034641835.2. Lineage (NCBI taxonomy): Eukaryota > Viridiplantae > Streptophyta > Pinopsida > Pinales > Pinaceae > Pinus > Pinus albicaulis. The sequence continues at coordinate 358,010,586 of CM076580.1, forward strand.
TACCGGACCTTATTCTGGGACTGGCATGGGAATTAACCCTCCATTGCCGTTCCTGGCTACCTTGGATCTACCGGACGTTTCGAAGTTGACCAATGATCCGATTGCTCATAATCCATATTGGCCCCCGGTTCCGACCAAGATACCAGGAGATTGTCCCAAGTTTGAGGGCAAATCTGGAGAAGACCCCCAGGCGCATGTGATGACGTATCACCTCTGGTGCTCGTCTAACTCTTGGACTGACGATTCGGTTCGTTTGCGTCTTTTCCAGCGTACGTTAACAGGAGCTGCTGCTAAGTGGTACATAGAGCTATCCCGTGGTATTTTTCAGGATTTCAACTCGTTAGCTATGGCTTTCCTCACGCATTTCCAGTTACCAGTCCGGTATGAGACTGGGACGCACCTCTTGTCTTCCCTGAAGCAGGACTCGGCCACTCACATCTCGGATCACATCCATGAGTGGCGGCGCCGTCGTCGACTGATCAAGTTTCACATACCTGATCAGATTTTGACTCACTGGTTCACCACCTCCTTTGTGAACAAATCGCTCAGGATATCGCGATGGGAGCGTGTGTGACGGAGGAACAAGCTATCGCGCGTGCCCAGTACTTGGATCTTGTTTATTCACAATCTGGCACGCTTTATGACATCCTGCCTGATGCACCACGGCCCGGAGCCAAAAAGGCCCCGCCCACCCCTTCGGTGGATGGTGTCATTGGTTCCGTTTCTCAAAATTTGAAGAAGTCTTCGAATGGGAAGCAGAAGGCTAATTCTTCCAACAATACCTCTGCTAATCCCGCCTCACCCGATTCTGGTAAAACCGCGGAGGTAAATGCCGTTCAGGCCAATCCTGCGGACAAATCCTCCAAGGGGAAGAAGAAGGGCAAAGGCAAATGAAAATCTGATGCCCCAAAACCGGAATCTAAATCTCGGTCTGAGGATGGCTCACAACGTAAGCCGAAATTTCCTTGCCTCATCTGTGAAGGTGACCATTACACTAAAGATTGTCCAAGACGATCCGAAGTCAGTCAACTTCTTAAAGGCTCAAAGGGAACTCCCGCTGTTTTAAAAGAGCCATTTCCATCTCAGCAGACCCAGATGGTCGAACAAGGTTCATCATCTGTACCGTTTGGGTCTCAAGTTTTCATGATGAAGACTAATGCACCTATCACTATCGCTACGAGGTCCAAGGATTACAATAATCAGCAGCAGGCACCCGGGAAGGCGGTGGCGGATGGACCGCCTCCCGCATCTGCTTCTGGTTCATTGGAAATTGAGAAGCCGACTCTCGAACCCGTTGTGAAGCCACCTCCCAAGGGTGTTCTTCGGAGATCCTCTTATAATCCAAACGCTCGTGCCGCTCAACATTACGGTATTGTTGAGGATCTGGCACAGGCGCCATGTGCCATGTCTGCACTTGAGGTTCTTCAGAGTTGTCCTTCACAACGGAAGGCTTTATTGTCTGCCATCGGTGGTATTGATCCCGCCGATTCGAGCCTTCTCACCTTTGATCTGGAGAATTTTACTCCCCGGCTTCCACATCAAATCGCTTTGGTTATTCAAGTCGGGATTAACGGTATGAACGTTCACAGAGCCGTCGTAGATGAGGGTGCATCTACTTGTGTTATGTCCTCCGCCTGTTGGAAAGCCATCGGCTCTCCAACCTTATCGTCATCTCCCAATGCCCTTGAGGCATTTGATGGACGGGAATCTAAACCCCTGGGAGTTCTCGAGAGTCTGGCGATTACATTACAGGGAAAAACTGTCAACGTGGAAGTAGAAGTGGTTGACGCTAAACTCAACTACAATATACTTCTTGGCCGCAGCTGGACCCATGCCATGCTCTGCGTGCCGTCTACTGTCTTTCGATTCATCAAGTTCCCTCACGAGGGCAAGATTGTCACGGTAGACCAGTTGTCATTTTTTACCTCTAGCTCCGAGAACAACGTGCCGTATGTGGATCAAATTCCGAATCCCCCAGACAGCATAGGACCTGGTCTTTTCAAAGACCCGGTCCTCATGGGTATTTTCCCTGCGCCGCCACCGAATACCGCTCAAGTCAACATGTTGTCCAGGACTGATGACCCCTGGCTGATTCCTACACCTGAGCAGGTATATGAGTTTGGAGAGTCCATGCCTTTAACGCCAGTAGAGATCAGCTACTGTGAGATTGTTGCTGCATCGGACCCTCCACCTCCTCAGCATGCTCCGATGAGCATGGCTCTTGATGTCTACTCACAATCCCCCTGGCTTGTTCAGGCTGATTCGCCTGATCCTCTTAGAGAGATTTTTCCCTCAGATGAGGCTATCATTGAAACTATGTCTCTGGAGGAGCTACCCTAGGGCGATGGGCATCATCGTTCCTCGTTTATGCCTAGCCTGGGGGCAATGACTGACTATCTAGAGCGCTATGCTACTCAGGTTCCTTCCCCTCCTCTTCAAACACCGATCTTGACGCATGAGGTCTTTTCGGAAGGCAATCTGAGTAACATTACTCAAACGGTTCCTATCAACATCTCTGTCAAACCAGGGATTGTTGAGAACATTCATGTGGGTGTGACCTGTTCTCCTGAAGAGATCCAGGTCTATGCGGAACTTTTCAAAGAGTTCAGAGATGTCTTTGCATGGTCCTACGAGGAAATGCCGGGAATTGATCCTAGTATTGTCGTGCACGAGATTCCAACCTATCCAGGTGCGAAACCCGTGCGCCAACGCTTGCGTCCCATGCATCCTCAGAAAGCCGCCGCTATCAAGGCAGAGGTTGAAAAACTTCTGAACGCGGGGTTTATTTATCCTATCCCCCTTACAGAATGGGTGTCCAATATCGTCCCTGTCGATAAAAAGCAGGGTACCATTCGAGTCTGTGTGGATTATCGCGATATCAATCGCGCCTGTCCTAAGGATAATTATCCCACTCCGTTTATCGATCAGATTATCGACGATTGCGCCGGGAGTGAGATCTACTCCTTAATGGACGGTTTCTCAGGTTACAACCAGATTAACATTGCACCTGAGGATCAACATAAGACCACATTCATCTGTCCGTGAGGCACTTTTGCATATAAAAAACTCCCGTTCGGCTTAAAGAACGCTGGCGCCACGTTTCAACGTGCCATGTCATATGCTTTTCATGATATTCGCCATATTGTCCAGCCTTATCTGGACGACTTGCCTGCCCATTCGGGTAAGCGAGAGGATCATCCGGAACATCTTCGCCAGATATTTCTTCGCTACAGACGCTACAATATTAGGCTGAATCCTCATAAATGCGTCTTCTGCGTCGACTCTGGCCGTCTTTTAGGCTTTATAGTCTCGAAAGACGGAATTCGCCTCGACCCTCTGAAGGTTGAGGCCATTATAAATCTCCCGTCACCCTCCTCCCTTTATCAGTTGCAGAGTCTGCAAGGGAAAGCGCATTTTCTTAGGCGCTTCATCCCGAATTACGCCGAGGTGGCCAAAGGATTCACTCGTTTGTTAAAGCAGAATGTTCCCTTTCATTGGGACGAAGTCGCTCAAGAATCCTTTGAGAAGCTGAAGACATTACTAGTCAATGCTCCGTTGCTTCGTCCTCCGGACTACCACCGCGACTTTACTTTGTATCTAGCCGCCGCATTAAGCACCATCGCCATGGTCTTGGTGCAGGATGACGAGAACGGTGATGAACATGTTGTTTATTACCTCTCTCGGAACTTTCTCGACCCGGAAACGCGTTACGCACATGTTGAGAAGTTGGACTTAGCAGCCGTACACGCTGTACAGCGCTTTCGCCATTACATCCTTTTGCGCACGATAACAGTGGTTTCAGACTGCAACCCCATGACATATATTCTTTCTAGACAATTGCTGGGGGGCAAATACTCCAAATGGATCGTCATCCTGCAGGAGTTTGATTTGGAGTTCACCACTGCCAAGTCAACTAAATCACTGGTCTTCGCGGATTTGATTTGTTCTCTCCCTACGGACTCTCTTCCTGAACACTCTGAAGATCATATTCCGGACGAAACGTTGTTTCTTATCGATACTCGTGATCCTTGGTACGGGGACATCATAGTGTATCTTCAGACCGCGACATTCCGGTCTGAGTTGGATAAAGCTGCACGCCGTCGGACTCGGCACCAGTCCCAACCCTACCGCATAGTGGGAGATACCCTATATCGTATTGGAGTAGATTCGGTGCTCCGACGATGCCTTACCTTGGACGAGGCTGAGAAAGTCTTGAATGACTGCCACAGTGCGCCTGTGGTGGACACATGTCCGGATATGCCACTACCCAAAAGATTCTGAGGGCAGGTTACTTCTGGCCTTCTATATTCAAGGATTGTATCACTGCAGTCCGAAAATGCCATCTGTGCCAGATTTTTCAGCGCAAGATGCGCGCGCCGCCGTTGCCTTTGCATCCCGTTATTACCGTCGGCCCTTTCGCGAAATGGGGCGTAGAGTTTATGACGTGTAACCCTCACTCGGCCGGGGGGCATGCGTATATCATTGTCGCCGTCGACTACTTCACTAAGTGGGCCGAGGCGATGCCTACACTTGCTGCTGACGGAAGAACGACTGCTTCATTTTTATTCAACCATGTTATTGCACGATTCGGAGTTCCTCAAGCTATCGTCACTGATCACGGTACTCATTTCCGTGATTACATGATGGCGGAGCTGACAGCTGCGTTGGGCCTGCGTCACGACAACTCAACGCCATACTACCCTCAAGCAAACGGTCAGGTTGAAGCGGTGAACAAGGTTTTGGTCACTATGCTTCAACGAACAGTTGGGATTCATAAATCCAGTTGGCATCTCCAACTGTTCTCAGCTCTCTGGGCGTACCGAACATCTGCTAAAAGTGCAACCGGATTCACACCATTCCAACTGGTGTACGGTCTGGAAGGTACTTTGCCGGTTGAATGCGAAATTCCTTCGCTTAAGTTAGCTGTGGAGCTCTTACCGGGTACTTCTCCTGAGGAAGAGCGTCTTCTGTATCTCGAACGGTTGGATGAAACCCGTCGTCTAGCTTCTTTGATCATCGAAGCACAAAAGAAGAGGGTCAAATCTCATTTTGATCAATCTGTTTCTCCCCGTTCTTTCATTGAAGGAGACCTAGTCCTCTTGTACGATCAGGCACATGATAAGCTTGGTGTCGGTAAACTCCAGCCCATGTGGCACGGTCCCTATATAGTAAAACGTGTTTTGAAAAATGGGGCCTACGAACTTATAGACTACGAAGGAGTTCCATTGGCGCAGCCCAGAAATGGGCTGTACCTTAAGAATTACTACGCCTGAAATGATTTCTTGGTGTGGTGTGTGTACATAGGTGTGTGATTGTCATTTGTGTGCATGGTGTGGTGTGCTTTGTAAACATCTTTCTGCTGATCGGGTCTTCCTGGTTGTGCAGATGTCTATTCATCCATTTGTTGGTTTCGCGGGCGGTGCCTCCCGCAGTACCAGGAATCTGTCTTCTGCAGCCTGGGTAATCTACGATCCTGCTGGTGAGTTGATCGACCTGCAAGGTGTTTGTTTAGGACGTACCACGAACAATATCGCGGAATATAGCGCCGTGTTGGAATTATTAACCGAGGCAATAAACCTTGGTATCCGTGAATTGCTCGTGTACCTAGATTCACAGCTTGTAGTGTTGCAGTTGAACGGGCACTATTCGGTAAGAAACCCGTCCATTTTACGATTGTATTTGCGTATTCGATTACTGGAAAGGAATTTTGAATATATTACATATCATCATATACCCAGGCATTTGAATACATTAACGGATGCAGTAGCAAATTTGGTGTTAGATAGACATTTGCGCAATTTATAAATCATCATCACATGTAAAGAAGACTCATCCAGAAATAGATATGCATATATATAGATATCGAAATGATTACATAGAAGTGTGTCACATAAAACTCAAAAAATATACATAAGTGTCTTAATACATCCGGAGACACTGTGTCTCTCAAAAAATAGGTGTGGCTAAATCCTAGAGACTAATCGGCATGGTGCTCATGATAGCACGTTACTGCACGCACTAGCCGCCTCAGGATTCGGTGGAGCCGGTTTGGGACTCCCACCGTATGGCGCTGGTACTCCATCGGTACATCTGATAGTCGGGCATAGTCTGGGATCCCATGGACGATTCCCTCGAGGTTCTGAACCAGTGCCTCTCCTCCGGTACCTTCCCCCTGGATCTCAGGGGCGAGTTGTGTCCTCCGGAAGATAGGAGACATCCCGGCTGGTCTCTCAGGTCCTACATCTGCATGCATATATAATTGTGTTAAGACAAGTGTGTATTAATAAAAAAAACACATAAACATAAAATCAAAAATATGAGGTCTTACCCAGCTCTTCATCCCAGTGGTCTCCTTCTGGTAGCGGGAGATCTGGGTCCCCTGTAAAGTCAGTTCCCGCATAGGGCCAATCTTCCACAACGATCAGTTGGCGCCGTAACCACCTGAAGAAATCGGGCTTCCAGGACATCTGTTGCCCGCCTCCAGATCTGGGCATCAGTGCTGCCCAGCGAGCCATCCTCGGCTCTCGTGGTACCGGACTCGCCACATGGGCCTCTTGGCCCTGGAAGGTTGGTATGCGTTCCAGAATGAACGATACCAAGATGGAACCATACCCAAACTGCTTCAGTTTGTTCTGTTTGCACTTTGTAAGCTGCCTTTTCGTGTTGATGGTGACAGCTGTTGCCCAGTCATACAGTCGGGGACCCATGCATTCTGAGGCCAGTAAGAGTTGAGTCTTTGTAGCCTCGTGCGGTGCCTGCGATCCAGCAGCCCGCGTAATGGTGTGGAGTACAACTCTCAGTGCTAGGTCAGGGATGGTTGAGATGTATACCTTCTTACTCCCTGTTCCTGTTTGTGCCCCACGGCACACCCGCGCCATTACTTCTTCCATCTTCTCCACTGATGGTCTGCTCCCAGTCAGTACAGGGATTGGACCCCTGCGGGATAATCCAGTAACGAAATAAATGTCAGCGACCTCCAATTCCAACACCTGGTCTCGTATTCTGAATACTTGGTCATTTTCATCCCGGAGGTTGATCAGATATTGGAGGAGCTCAGGCTGAGCTCGTAAGCATGGCGTGAGGAAGAACTTTTTTAAGCCACAGTCTCTCAGAGCATTCATACATGCTTGGCTTTGCATGGCCTCTTCGTCCTCATCTCCGTGTTCCCGTTCCTTCCATTCGATTGCCATTCTGACTGTTTATCTGCATTCACATGGTTCAAAGCCCTTAATTAGATCTTCTGTGAGCCTCAAGATTCAAGAAATTTGGCATAAGTAGTGGGATTTTAGGCGAAAATTTGGGTTCCGCCGCTGGCGCGACTGTTTTGCTGACAGTCGCGCCATGTGGCGCGGGTCCTTTGGTGAAAATAGCTCAGTGGCGCGGGTCCGTGCCCGATACCCGCGCCACTTAGCCCGGCCCTAAAATTTCAAAGGTGCCCTTACAGAGCTGATTTCTAAGGGGAAATCATTAAAAAATGCATGGAAAGAAAGAGAAAAGGAGCGCCTCTTACCTGTCACAGACGAGACGCTGAATGGTTGCCTGGATTGGTCGCAATCACCGTCAGAAGATTCTGCTCCAAATGGACCACTGTTCCTCTCCACAAGGTAAATAGTAAAAAGTAATTTTATTTTTTACCATTAGACATATTTATAACTTTTCGACGTTAAAATGAGTTTTAAAAGTTATTTTTTGTCAAATATTTGCATGTATTATGTCGAAAATGGATTTTACGCTTGTTGGGTATGTACAGTGGCAGGTTTTTTGCGACTTAAAAAGGTGGAAACGAGTTGTATTTTATACTTTTTCGGACTCGGTAAATACACGAAAAAGTCACTCTGGAGTCATCTTTCAGCTCTTTTCTGACTCTCTAAATATGAAAAGATCGCCGAGGCCCTTGTCGTTTCGATCTCGTTAAAATGGACACGAATCGACATTCACACAGTATAAGTTTAACCCTTTTTCGGGCTGGGCTGGATCGATTACGAAAAAGGAATACCCTAGCCTATCGCGACTAGGAGGTTTTCCCGGATATTGTTTTCTACCTTTTCGGATCTGGGGAACTATTTACGAAAAGGGACATGTGGAGTTTTCTTTTCCGCTGTCTTTTCAAACTCTCTAAACATGAAAAGACGCCGAGTTCTTCCTTTGTCAGACTCGTTAAACCCTGATGACATTGGATTTCGTCGGAATGACGTTCTCCGAGTTTCTCCTTCCTAGGACTCGTTAAATGCACTAGGATGGATTCGCCCGAAGGGCGGACTTATATCACAAGCATATGCTATCCCCTTCAAGCTTGTTATCAAAAATAATTGGGGTACTCGCCAGAAATGGTGGGGGAAAAAATGGAACCATCGTCGTTGTCGTCGGCGGTATGTCGCTCTTGAACATGGCACTTGTCTGCATTCGTGTCGGGTTGGGGACATCTCATCTCGTTGCTTCACTTTGCTTCCATGGGTTTGGGTAATCTCTTTTGACCTCTCATCTGTTCACTGCCTCGTCGCCATGACTTTTGATCTGTTGATGTCAAATACTGCCAAGTCCATTGTCGTGCCGTTTATATGTTCAAGAGAAGTTGGCCTCTGCGAATATCAACCTTCCTCTGTTTCTCATATGATCCTGATTCACAACAAAAAATTATGTTCCTCTGTCTCGTGTCGATGATGTGGGAATCATTATGGCCCACCTTCGATCAAGGTCACTTCCTGTCGACTTCAACTCATTATCCAGGAAGTTGGTCTAGAGACTCCCGATGGTACCTTGGAGCCTGCATGCCTTAATGGCAGGTTCGTCGCATTCGACGTGAGGTTTTCATCATTGGCCTCCGATCGGATGATTCTGCGGGTGTTCGACGTCAGCTCATTTATTCACACGCCGTAGATTGTACCTGTGGTACCTTGAGGACCATCGTCATTATTGGTGGTTTCTCTCGCATCTGTTAACAGCTTTCATCATTGGCTGGTAATCAGACGATGTTCTTGCATGTTCGACATCAACTCACACATTCGCATGCTTGAACTTGTACTTGTTTGGGTCGAGATGGAGCGCAAGACCCTGGATTGTGTCTGTTGTAATCCAGGCTGCGATTGTGGATTATTGTCATTATGTACATGACTCGATGATTGGATGGCTGCGACCATACCTGAGTCTATTTGTTTGATCTTAGTTGGATGGCTGCGCCCATACCCTGGATCCGGATTATAGCATACTCTGTTCGGATGGCTGCGTCCATACCATATACATCATGTACTTGAGATATCAGTTGTATCTTTCTGCGCAGGTTTTCCGACGGCGGGCCTTCGGTTGGACATGTTCTCGTAAATCATTTCACCCCTCTCTCTCTCGGGCCTCATGCTTTAGGGGGCATCTGTTACACAGTAATTTGTCACCGTCCCTACCATTCCCCGTCCCGCACAATGGAGGACCCATTATGTGACCTGTGAACACTGTCATGCCTTGAAAACATCATCAATGCATCCCTCTGAGTATGAGCTTCATTTCCCCTTGAGACATCTCCTTGAAAAATCCATGAAAAACAGCTCTTTTTGCATTGGCGCGGGTAGACAGTTCAGTACTCGCGCCACTCAGGGAAATCCTGTAAAGAGGTCGCGCCACTTGGCGCTCTGTCATAGAGCAGCAATCGCGCCACCCATTTTAGGGACTGTTTTTTATATATGGATGGCGGAAGTTGAGTTCAAACAAGCTCACAACCACTGCCTATCTTGAGTTGGGAGGTTTGGCTACGGGAGTTCTATGGAAGGGAAGTAGTTTTGCCACCTTCTATGGAACCTTCCTTGTTGATAGGGCCAATCCCATAATAATAGGGATCCCAACTCCCTCCTTCCCCATCTATAAAAGCTTGCTCAGATCCATGGCAAGCTAGTCTTGAGGTGCTGAAGCTTTGCATCTCCCTATTCCCAAGTGCCTTTGTGCTGTAAAGAATCCCTTCTTTCCCTTAAGGCCCATTCAAGCGAGGAGACCATTGTTACGAGACTCCGGAGAGGTTTCCCTTTCCTTGGCGAGCTTTGCGAGACGTGGACGACCGGAGACCCGTTCGAAGGAAGCTGCGACGTCAGAACTTGGTTGTAACTTCTATTCGTTTATCATTTTAATAGATGACTATGATTATGGTTCCACTCCTTTTTCCATCATGCTAATGCGAGTAATATCTTTTCCGACCGATGTTTAGTTACGTATGCTGGTTCCTATGCTTGTATCTGTTCGTTTCTTCTGTGTGCAGGTGTTCATCCGCGGAGATCGCGGAAGGATTGTGATCTTCCAGGGCTGAAGGACGGGGACATCTCTTCTTCAGATCTAGCGTTGGAATCCAGGTAGGCTCTTATCCCAAGTCTTTCATTCGTAACTAGGAGCTTGCGTCATAGCATTGTTTGTTTGTTGCTAGACCCCTGCTGGGCTAGTAGGGATCGCCTCTGTCCGCAGAGGGGATTTACCTCCTCAACACCTAAATGAGGTGAAGGAAAGCACAATTTTGAGGCTCAACATGCACTTTCCCCATAACTAAAACCTCTACAAGGCTCAGCTCTAAACCAATTTCCTGAATGGTTTGACACTAAGATGGCCTATCAGCTGAGAGAAAGAGATCCTGCAACTCTTGAAGAGATGCAAAAGGGTGCTCTTTCTGTGGAAGTCAACTTAATGGAGAAGAGAGCAAGAATGAAAAATGAAAAGAGAGTGCCCTTTAGAGAGGAATCTATGCCCTCTATTTCAAACTCAAAAATGGAAAGAATGATGGAAGATATGATGAAAGATATGAGCATAATTAAGATAGCACAAGCCAGTCAAAACCAAATTGCTCCTCAAAATAGAAATCAGAACCAGAATCAGAATTTTAGAAGGAACCAACCTCCAAACAGACCTAGGGAAGGTGATCAACAGATCACTCCTCCCTTTCATCAAAACTATGTAAGTGAGGTTGAGGAAACAAATGAGATAATAGAGGAAGATGATATCAATATGCTGGGGGTAGATAATTATGAATTTGAGATTCATTATGATAGAAAACAAGGTCTATAAACACCTTATTATGACAGAAGAGATGATGATGAAAATTATTACCAAGAAAAGGAAAATGTCATCATATAATCTCAAAAAGAATATGACCTTAGAAGAAAAACCAGTCAACAAACTCCCAATACCAAAACCTCTGACAAATATTCACAAAACAGCTTTGCAATAAAGCCTAAAATTGTCAAACAGAAGGACAAAACAGTAGCTGTAAATTCTAGTAATGGTAAAGAGAAAGGCACTCAAAATAAATAAAAATAGAGTGCAGACATTAGTAGTACTAACATCTTAGCTAGTACTCTTGTTAAAACCATTTTGTCAAATGTAAATAGGACAAATCAGCAAGTTGATATTGCTGATAGAGCGACGGCTAATAAGGCTGAAACAAGTACTTTAAAGAGTCAAATTCCTTTCAGCCTGGAGGAGGAAGTTTCAAAGATCAAAATCTCTATTCCCGTCACTGAGTTAGCTGCCCAGCATGTATATAGGACCCAAATTTTGAATTCTTTAAACATTGAAGAGAATGAGGACACTGTCAATATTAATGATGACCAACCAGATCTCATTTTCGGTCCAAATATTGAAGGTAGATATCAAGAGGGACTTGTTCCTCCCTTTTATGTGAGTTTAAATGTTCATGACAAAATTTTGCACAACGCTATGCACGATTCTGGGGCTTCTCATAATTTAATGCCAAAAGCTGTAATGGAGAGCCTAGATCTAGAAATCACCAGACCTTATAAAGATCTATACTCCTTTGACTCAAGCAGAATAAAATGTTTAGGATTAATCAAATACCTCTGTGTTAACTTAGCCCAAATTCCAGCCAAATGCTTAGTAATGGATATTGTTGTGGCTGATGTTCCCCCCAAATATGGAATGTTGTTATCAAGATCGTGGGGGGTTAAGTTACAAGGGACTATGCAGATGGACATGACCTATGCGACTATCCCTGTTTTCAATCAGACTAGAAGACTTTACAGGGAATCCCATATCCAATACATAGTTACAAGTCAAGATAGACCACAAAAATCTCCTCTGTATTCTATAAATACATGCCTTGATTCTTTTATTATGTGTAACGATGAAACATCTAGTGAACAAGTCACTTTAGTAGGATCAATGGCCGATAGGGAGGAAGAAGAACACACCACAGAACTGTCAAAACAGTTTGCTGAACCGTTAAACAACAACGAACCAAATTTGGGTCTTGAACTACAAGTCATGTGTCCTTTTATTTTAAACCTTGACACTCAAGAAAATTTTACTCCACTTAACGAAAAACTTGAAGAGTAAAAAATAATACAACTAAGTGCTAATATTCCACTACAATCAAGAAGCACATTAGTTGAAGTGGACAACCACCAAACAGATGAAACTGAGAATAGTCCTCTGTGGAGTATATATTTTGATGGATCCTTCACTAGGAGAAATTTTGGTGCAAGGGTTTGGATTTGCAACACTGAAAGCAACCACACAGAAAGTATTTCTTGTATATTAAACTTGCAGTGTTCAAATAACATAGCGGAATATGAATCCCTTCTTTTAGGTTTACGATTGTTGAAGAAGTTAGGAGCCAAAAGAATCCATGTGTATGGGGATTCAGAGTTAGTCATTAGGCAAGTCAATGGGGAGTATAACGCAAATAATCCCAGACTTAGGGCCTATCGAAACGATTCCATGGACCTTTTAAAATCTTTCGAGGAGTCCAAATTGATTTTTGTCCCAAGAAAAAGAAATATTGCGGCCCACAATTTAGCCTTTGCAGCTAGAACATGATTAACGCCATATGAAACCAAAGACTGCACGACTCAGATAAAATTTAGACCAGTCGTGCCTGATAATGAAAAGTATTGGAAGGTGTTTGACAGAGACAAACAAATAGAAGACTTCATGCAATTCAGAAATGAATTTTAACTACACAGTTCGGACTAAGACTATGATACAGACTGGGGTGAAGAAAATTTTCTTGGTAAAGAAGCGTCGTCTCCTGAGCTTGTTAATATTAATCTTCTGACTGGAAAACTAAAAAACAAAACAAAATGGATTGTAGAGGCAGAAGTAGAGAACTTAGAAACTCTGCAATTCAATGATGAAAGTTTGCCAAAAGGCATGTCTCCTTTAGAAGAGTTATTCGATTTTAACGATGTGGCCAAGAAGCCAAAACTAGAACCTGTAGAGGCTGAAGTGGAAGAGTGTAATATTGGCAGTGAACTTAAAACTATGATGATTAAACTATCCAATACTTTACCATCTCACATTAAACTCAAATACATAGAGCTTTTTAAAGAGTTTTCTGATGTTTTTGCGTGGAGTTACAAAGATCTTAAATCCTATGACACTGAAATAATACAACACAAAATCCCTCTCAAAGAAAACCAAAAACCATTCAAACAGAAGCTGCGTAGAATAAACCATGTTCAGTTGCCTTTGGTTTAGAAGGAGATCATGAAAATGTACGATGTTGGTATTATTATCCCTATTAGATATTCTGAGTGGGTATCTAATCTGGTGTCAGTTAGGAAGAAAACTAGAGAGATCAAGATTTGTATAGACTTTAGAGACTTAAACAAGGCTTCATTAAAAGAAAACTACCCTTTACCTAAGATGGACCATATTTTACAAAGGGTGGTAGGGTCTAGAAGAATTTCTTTGCTTGATGGCTACTCAGGGTACAATCAGATCTTAGTTCACCCTGCTGATCAACTAAAGATAGCCTTTACTACACCATGGGGCACTTTCATGTATGTGAAAATGCCTTTTGGTCTAATGAATACTAGAGAAACTTTTAAGAGAGCCATGGACATAGAATTCTCAAAGGAACTGGGCTACTTCATCATTATATACCTTGATGATGTCACTGTGTTTTCAAAAACAGATGGAGAGCACTTAGAACATTTAAGAAAAGTTTTCTAGAAATGCAGAAATTTTGGGATATCCTTAAAACCTAAGAAAAAACTATTTGGTCTCCAAGAAGGTAAAATTCTTGGGCACATTATTTCTGAGGAGGGTATAAAGATAGATCCAAAGAGGATTGAGGCCATATTGCAAATCTCTCATCCTTGAAACATCAAAGAGTTGCAATATTTCACTGGAAATATTAACTTTTTGAGAAGGTTCATCCCCAACTTGGCTGAGCTCCTTAGAAATATTACAAACATGTTGAAGAAGGAGCAAGGGGTAAAATGGACCTTGGAAGCAAAGAATTCTTTTGAGCTGGTGAAACAAGCGTTAACAAAAACACCGGTTCTAATAAGTCCTGATTTTTCAAAAGATTTTTTCATTTGCATCAGAACATACCATAGCTGCTGTCCTTTTAAATAAAAATCCACAAGGACAAGAGCAGCCTATTGCATTCTTTAGTAAGGCATTGAGGGATTCCCCTCTGAAGTATAACATCATGGAGAAGCAAGATTTTTCTTTGGTTAAAGCTTTGAAAGACTTCAGAGTATACATCCTTCACTCACACATAATTTCCTTTGTCCCAAACTTAGTTGTTAAAGACATTCTAACACAGGACCCACATGGTAAGAGAGGTAAGTGGATTTCTGTTATTCTTGAATATTATGTAGAGATAAAACCCACTAAACTCATCAAAGGCCAAGGTCTAGCCAGATTAATGGTTGAATCCAATTTTGAAGTTCTTGATATTAATATGATTGATGCTTTGGATGATCAAGAGGAAATCTCAACTCTCATTTTTGAAGACCATTTTATGAATTCCTCTGGGTATGCTGATATAATTTATGTTTTGCTTAATTTGAAGACACCTCCCAGTTTGACAAAAAAAAAGGCAAGGTTCTTAAAATTAAAAGCTGTAAACTATTGCATTATAGATAAATGTCTTTATTGGAAAAATGCAAGTGGTCTATTGCTTAAATGTTTGCCTGAGTTTGATGCAGAGAAGGTTAAGCACCAGTTCCATGAAGGAGAGTGTGGAGGTCATTTGTACTGGAAGACAACAGCTAACAAAATTTTTAGGGCTGGTGTCTATTGGCCTACTCTTTTCCATGATGTGAACAAGATGATCATATCCTATCATAAATGTCAACTTTTTTAAGGCAAAAGAAAACTACTACACCTACCTCTGCATCCAATCATTGTTGAAGCCCCTTTTCAACAGTGGGGACTTGACTTCATAGGAGAAATCCATCCCCCATCTTCTACCCAACATAGATGGATTCTCACTGCCACAGAATAATTCACTAAGTGGATAGAAGCCATACCTTGTAGGCAGGCCAATGATTCAGTTATTATAAAATTCATGGAGACTAACATTCTCTCCAGATTTGGCTGTCCTACCAAGATCATCACTGATAATGCAACAACATTTGGATCAAAGAAGATGGTTGAATTCTGTCACAGGTATCAGATAACATTGGGGCATTACATGGCCTATTACCCCCAAGATAATGGACTTGCAGAATCCTCAAACAAAATTTTAGTGAACATAATCAAGAAACTGTTGGAGGACAATAAAAATTCTTGGCACACAAAGCTAGTTCATGCACTTTGGGCTGACAGATTGACTTTGAAGAAATCTATTGGCATGTCACCCTTCCAGCTTGTGTATGGTACTGATGCAATTTTTCCAAATAGTCTTGGTATACCAATGATGAAGTTGATTCAGGAGTTGCAAACTGAAGAAAATGACATGATGAGAAGAATAAATCAGACCATTCATCTTCAGCAAACCAGAGAGGAAGTCTATAAAAAAGCATTGCAGAAACAGGACAGCATTAAAAAGATTTTTGACAGAAGAACAAAGGCCAGCAATTTCAAAATTGGGGACAAATTTTTAAAGTGGGACTCAAGGAGGGAAGACAAGGGAAAACATGGAAAATTTGAAAACTTATGGCTTGGCCCTTACTCTATTCATTCAGATGCTGGTAACAATGCATTTTTGTTGCAGGAGTTGAATGGAGCAAAATTTTTTGGGGGTCCTGTCAATAGCAGGATGCTTAAACATTACTTCTCTTAATCCATCCCATGTTCTGAAGGCCTTTGTATCTTTTTTCTCATTATAAATATCTCATCCACCATTGCATTCAAAGTTATAAAAAATCAAAAATACAAAAACAATGAAAAGAAAGAAAAGAGGGAAGATTTTGAAAATAAGAAAGGTACAACCCCATACCAAAAAAGAGAAACAAATTCTGAAAGTGTGCAAGCTTAAATGCCACTCCTGAAAAACACACTTCTAGTTAGTCAAACAGCCTAATATTGACTAATTAGCTTTAAATTTTCTGCTGATAGGATAGTGAATTCGATTTGCCAAACTGTTTAATCTTGGCTTGTCAGTAGATAGTTTAGGATAGAAATTAAAGGTTCAAACATGCTCAAAATCTGAACCTAAGGTTTCAAAGAGAGAATGACTCAAATCTGTTTCAAATTCTGAGTTGAAAGATGTACAAATCTGGTTCTAATCAGCTCAAAATTTGAACTAGTTGACAAAGGAAAGACAACTCAAAACAAAGTCAAAACAGATCTATACAAAAGAGGAAGGAAATGCTTTCAAAATTCATATCTCAGGCCTTCCAAATTTTTTTTTAAATATTCTGCAAAATAGATGTCTATGTGCAGCTTGTTTTTATGCCATAGATTAGCATCAAGTCAGACTGTTCAATCCTAACTTGAATTCTTTTAAATTTCTGTTGTAGAATTTAGAGAATAAAGTTTGTTGGACAGTTTAATCCCAACAGACAGTAGATTAGGTAGAGAATCATATGGGATCAACTATTTAATCTGAGTTCATGGAGAAATAAGAAGTAGAATTAGATTAGTTTTATGTTTTCAAAAGAATAAAATGTTGTGAAAAGAGTTTGCCAGTCCAAGTGCACTCTAACGAAGAAAAAATGTTAGATCAGTAGGATTGGGTAGGTAGAAAGCTTGTATTGATGAAGATCCATTGTTTTTATGGCTGCTAATATGTTTTCAAAGCAACATCATCCCATCAAAGGAAGGGTAGCCCAATGGATAAGGCACAGGTCAGCCTCCCAGAGAATGCAAGTCTAAGTTCTTGATGCCTTCAAGAAGGCACCATCCCCAAGTGGAGCCACTGTTAGCCACCTGTGAAATTTGTTATACCAAAAGGTGGCTAAAACTATTTGGAGCCTTCAAGGAACAAATTTTATTGCTAAGAAGTGTTGGCTCTTGAAGACTCTTGAAGGCCTCATGCCTCTGTCCAAATCTTCACTGTTGTTCCTGTCTTAAAAACTCTGAAATTCTGCTAATTTCATTGAGGAGATTACTGCAGCAAACACCATTTCCCCCCCTTCATCCCCCATAAAATTTTTCATTTTTCATGTTGCTCCCCCTTTTTCTCCATAAAACTCCTCTATTTTCATGATTCCTCTTCTTCCATTCATGAAAATCATTTTAACAAGGTTAAGAACTCACTTTTTAACCTTACCGAAGTCCTCAAACTCCTTTGAAAACCATTGAAAATCTATAAAAATCATATTTTTTTATATATTATAGACTTAAGCCCCCTTGGGCTAAGTCTTTGTTGGAACACCTAATCCTACATGGGTAGGTGTGGAATATGAAAAGTCACAATGGAGTCCAAGTGACCTTGGAATATGAAACCAAGAGTCACACCATTGTACTATAAATGTACATCTTTGTATAATGGAAAAAAAAAAAGCCTCACGCTTATCCTTCATTGTGTGTTGAGACTCTTGTGTGTGTGTTAATCTTTCTCATACACCATGTGTGTGCTTTAACATGGTGTTTAACATGGTATCAGAGCGGGCGATTGCTGGCCCTACTCCACTTTGAGTGAGCCATTTGTGTTTATGGCCTATGCATATCTGCAAAAATTGTTGGTTTTTTTTGCAGCACTCAAGTGTTTGTAGCAGTCTTTTTGCCACATTCAGAAGGTGGTTTTGGAGAAGGAGCAGCATTCAGAAGAAAGAGCAGCATTCAGAATTTGTTTTGAAGAAGAGCAGCAGTGGTTTTGAAGAAAGGCAGCACTGCCCATCTGAAGGTTTTCATTCTCATTTTTCCTGCAATTTCTATTAATTTCTGCATTGAAGAGTTGCTGGAAAACACTGTTTAAAGAGGGTTTTTGAATAAGAAGTTTCTGGTTTTTATTGCAAAAGAAATTTGAGTTTTTTCTGCTGGAAAATTCTTCATCTCTGCATTTTTGAGCTGCTAGAAATTTATGAGAATTTTGAGTTTTTCTGCTGCTGAGCTATTGGAAAGATTTCTGAGTTTTACTGTTGAAATAATTTGGAAAATTCTGCAATTCTGGGTTTCTCTGCTGCTGAAAAAATTCTACTGTTGCCTTCATTTCTGGATTTTGTCCATTCTGCTATATATTTAAAAGGAAGAAAATTCTGTTGTAGACTCTCTGTTCTCTGTTCTTCTCTGCTGTTTAACATTTAAAAATAAAAATAAAAATAAAAATAAAATAAAAAAATTCAAACTTGCCCCTCGGCCCTCACGGCCTCCATGTTCTCATTCCTTACCCTGCACACTGCCCTCACCTGCACAAACTTCTGCTCCCTGACACTCGAGCCACGCTCCCTTGCATACACCCCCCTCTATCCATACGCTCTCACCTCACACTCTCCACGGCCCCTATTCACACTACGCCATTCCCTTACGCGACTTCCCCACTCTAAACCCTCACATACAACAACGTCCTCCACACGCCGAGCTCTCACCTATCACTCACGGCACCACACCCCATCTACTCTGCACATTCTGCAAAGCCCGCCCCCATCCTACCCACTATCCCCATGCCATTACTCCGCCCTCTCAAACGCTCCAACGCACCCTCCACTCATAGCGCTGCACTCTTCCCTACGTCTGCCACTCTTCCCTTACGGCCTCTCTTCAGCATTCACTCTTATTTAATTTGCCTCCCCTCTTAAGCATTCACTTTTTTACTTTATTATTTAAAACATGGCATTTCCCTTTTCTAATTAAAAGATCCCTCCCTTTTAACGCACTATTCCCATACATTTTAAAATACCACTCTCTCATATATTTAATACTACCCTCCATTTTATATTTAATACTACCATTCCCCCTTACGACTTATATATATCTCCCTCCTTTTAAATTCGTTTCCACTTTTTTTTCATTCCCCTCCTTAAAGTAATTCCCCTCCCACTATTCCGTTTAATTTAATAGCTCCCTTTTCTCCCATTTAGTTCCACCAAGTTAATTAATCTCCCTCCCTTTTAATTTAATATCTCTCCCCTTCCACTAAAATTAATCCATATTTTTTAATTTATTTCCTTCTTTTTAATTAATCCATTTTTTTAATTAATTCCCCTTCCCATATAAATATCCCTCCCCTATTTTATTAATCCCTTTTTAATACCATTAATTCTCTCTCTTTTAATTAATCCCCTTCCCTTCCATTTTTTATTATCTTCATTTTCTAATTAATTTTTAATTAATTAAAAAAAAAAAAAAAAAAACAGCAGAGAGAGAGGAAAAGAGGAAGAACAAAGAGAAAATTTGAATAGCAGAAAAAGAGAAAATCGACATATGAAGAAGATGGACTGAATTTTGCAGATTTGATATTTTATGATTTGTGGCATAAGAGTGATTTTTTGAAGAAATTTTACATGAGAAGACAAGTTTGCCATCATTGCAAAACAACTCTTTGAAGGAAAATTCAGCTGCCTTAAAGGCTTCTTGCACATGTTTTCAGCTGCACATATTTTGCAGAGACATTCTATTATATTGACATTGTATTTTGAGTGGAATTTGCCTCTTCATTCATAGTTGGAATCAGAAAATTTGAGTTGTTGGATTGTTGATTGCCCTCCATCATTTGAGGAGCACACTTTGTACTTTGAGAATTTCTTGAGTCATTTGTATTTGTTGCATCACATTGTAAACGGGTGCATTTTCGGTTGAAGCCGACACCCTTTCATTTTTGAGCCTAAATTGTTGAAAATGGCCAAAATCAATGAGGTATTAGTGTTGTTGAATAACCTCATTCATTCAAATGTTGATGATGTGATAAAAATGAGCAAGAATTCTCTTTGTAACATTCAAAGTTGTTTGCTATATGCACATGAGAAGATTGAGTTTTTGCAGTTGGAATCTCAACTCCAACAAGACGAACTTCAGCAAAAGAGTCACCATTCTGAACTTGTTTCTGTTCAGAAGATTGTGAAGGACTCTCATCAGAAGAAAGAAGATAAAGTTCCATATGATTCCCATTCAGTTCATTGTACTAGAGCAGATGTACATGCAGATGCAACAATTCAGCCTGCACTTCTCAAGCCCATCATCAGACCTTGGGAAGAGCTTGTCCACAACAAGCACCGAACTGGTCTTGGATATGACAAGGATGTGTCCTTTCATATTCCGGATTACACAAAGCCCATCATATTTCAGAGTGCCGGATTTTTGTATGACAGTTCACCTACAGCTGTTCCAGATCCTGTTCCACTTCCACAACAGATTGAGAAATGCCAACACTGTGATCGAGTTGGCCATATGAAAGATCATTGTTTTGATCTTCATCCATGCAAGCACTGTGGTCGACACACTCATTCTTCAGACAGATGCTTCAGAAACAAGCCTCCTACAAGAACCAAGATTCATCTTGGATGGATCGCTTCTTGGCAATGGGCATCAGCAGCCAAGAAGATGTTTACGACACATGTTAGAACTTGTTCACGAATATTGAGCAAACTTGCAGTTGAGTTTTCGCCATCATCTCACCTTGTCCCTGACAGGGGGGAAAATGGTGGTCATGTACAAGCTTCGACGACAGATCAAGCGAGCCTAAGCCACAATCTCTCATTCCATGTTCAGAGTTGTAGCCGGCAGTTCAAGCGAGCCTGAGCCACAATTCGTCATTCCGGATTCAGAGATGTAGCCAGAGACACGGATGCCCACGAGCATACCTTCGGTTGGTGGATAAGCTAAAACCATCATCTTTGGTTGGTGGATAGCTTCAGAAACCATCATCTTTGGTTGGTGGATAACCTAAAGCCATCATTTTCGGTTGGTGGATAACCTAAAACCATCATCTTTGGTTGGTGGACAACTTTAAAACCACCACGGAGTAGTAGACCTCCTTCTTTTAGGTCGAAGGTCTCCCTTTTTTATGAGGGACAATTCCTGCGAAGCTTTCGGCTTCTGGCGGTTTGAAGGATTCAGGAGCGCAGCAGGGTTTTGCGTTCCAGTGTTTGTGGTCATCCTAAAACCACCTCTTTTTTCCAACATTTCAGAGAGTTGATTCAGCCCAAGTGCTGCCATGTATACTTTTCATATTTGTATTGCAACTCTTTTCTTGGACTCACACATACCCCTTCGGATTAAGGGGGGATGTTGGAACACCTAATCCTACATGGGTAGGTGTGGAATATGAAAAGTCACAATGGAGTCCAAGTGACCTTGGAATATGAAACCAAGAGTCACACCATTGTACTATAAATGTACATCTTTGTATAATGGAAAAAAATAAAAGCCTCACGCTTATCCTTCATTGTGTGTTGAGACTCTTGTGTGTGTGTTCATCTTTCTCATACACCATGTGTGTGCTTTAACATGGTGTTTAACAGTCTTTAACCCTTCCTCTCCATATGCCTTGGTGCGAGGACCGAGTTCCAGCCTTCCAAGCACTTATCGCATCGCTCGATCGCGATTAGCCCTTCTTCCATATAACCCACGGCCCCGTACTCGGGCGCCTACCCACTTTGAATTAATATTTCACCCCCAAAGTTTAAACCTTCGTTTATATAAATTTGTCGGTGTTTATTATATATTAAAGTTTTCCGCCGGTGCAAAATTCTATTCACTCCGCACCGTCGATCTGATCTGAAGATCGACGGCGCGCGGTCTATCGTCTCGGTGGCCCCCGCCAGCCACTCACTATTGCAAAACCGGGCGAAATCCATCGCACTGCTTTTGAGAGCGGGGCGGTTTTATTTATTTATTTTGCAGTGATTCCATTCACCACCCGACGCGTGGCCTTGTGCACTGTTCAAAATACCGCCCTCATCGCGCATTAAATATCGGATGTGGAGTGGGCGCGATATTGATGTGCACCGTCCGATCTGAGGCCGCTCATCGGACGGTGATCGCTCTCCGAAGATGCTCGTGCAATAACCAGGGTATGACGCAGTGTTTAAAGGATCTCCGCCGTCGATCTGATTTGCAGATCGACAGCCCACACTCTTCGTTGGTCCCTCGTCCACAGCAGTACCGGTGGTCCCAGCGCCACATCAGCGTTCATGCGGCATAATTCAATTGGGGCGGCTCTTCATTGGTTCCTCGTCTAGTTAGCAAATCTAGACCCGGGAACTTATTCAACATGGTTTAATTAAAGGTTTGATTTCCGGGCGCGTTTTATAAGGTTTATTAGCACTTGTTCTCTGTCGTTGATCGCATGGGCCGATCTCATCCGACGGCCCACGTTTGTCCCAAACCCCGAACATGATTTTCGACCATTTTTCGCCAAAAAAAAAGGTTTTAAACCTTTTTTCCGTTTTTATTTTATTTTTGAATAATGTGACCCCTTCACATTATTTATTCACCTTCGCTCCTGACCATCGATCTCTGCGCGATCGATGGCTCCGATTCAAATTATTCTTCCGCCTTCCCTTTGAATTCCTCTGATCAATCTTGACCGTTGGATGATGCCATCCAACGGCCATGCTCCCTCCACGTGCCTTCTGAAGCAGCAAACCTATACATGCAAGATTTTATAACATTTTTTCGTATTTTGCAGGGTTTAGTGGTTTTTTCCGCTATGTCTGAAGAAAATTCAGAAGCAGAGGGTGACAATCCTCCTGCCTCCGATCCATCAAAGAGAATCATTTGTAGGTTTCAAATTCACGTTTCATCGGTGATTCATGAGGCATTGATGCCATATCACCCCTGCGCAGCCCTGCACACCAGCAAAAAACACAGTGAATTGGGCACAAATCAAAGAGTATCAGTGTCGAAGACAAAAATGTACCAGGACAGAAGATTGAAGATAGATTTGTGGGGATCACGGCTAAGAATGATTATCAAAAGCCTAATCCCCAAATTCAAAATAGAATTAAGGGTAAATCAAAAGATCATCAGGCAGAAAGCCTCCACCGCCACATCTGAGGCAAATTGATTCCTCCCAGCTACCGAAATTCCACCTGTGCCTCAAAGTATTCAATCCGAGGCAAGAGTTATTGATCAGGATCAGATATTTGTCTCGAGCACATCCAGAGAGTGAATTCTGCAAACAAACTTAATGAAAAAACATCAACAGAGTTACTTTGACATCACACAGAGCCTCAAAGGTCAAAAGAGCTCCCACCGAGCTTAAATCTTTATGTAAATCATTTAATACAGAGGACACCTATGTAAGTTTCTTCATTGAGCCCCCCAAGGGCCGAGGAATCATTAAGTCTGTATTAATTATCTTTAGAGATATTTTTTCAGATCTCACCTCCTCATTCTTCTATAAATACTTCTGTGGAAGATGAGAGAGGGGTTGGTTGATATAGTTGCTGAACTTTGAAATGTAATTGAGCTTGAGACTTCTATCGGTAAATAGTGTTCACTGGCCCTTGGAGCTCTGTTTGTGTTTAGATTAGTTAGGCTAAATAGTGAAGATGATGGCTGAACTGAAACATTGGACCTAAAGACTGTAACTGGTTTGACATCAATAACAAGTTGTTTCTTGGGATCCTGGTCTATATCACTGGTGAAGTGCCCCTTTCTTTGTTATTGTTTTTCCTTCTATGTATGTCATATTGTTCACTATTCTCTAATAAATAACAACATTTATGGAGTTAGGATTTACTGTTTACCAATACCCTTCTCTTACTGATAAGCTTTATCTCAATGTTTTCCTCCAATTTGTTTATTTAAGAATGATTCAATACAGTTTAAGCAGTTGGGAATGTTGGCGTTCCCTCGTCCTACTGTTTTCTTTAAACATTGTTCTTGAAAGTTATTTTCATCATTTGCTTATTAAATTTAGGCTAGAAAAGTGATGGTTTTCCCTGTTTCTAGCTTCTATTCTCCGAAGGCAGATTCTGAAGGTTTCCCTTGGTGTTGACTGAAAGCAGACCAGGTTTAAAAGTACCTTATCTGATCTTAAGTTACACTTTGTTTTCTCTTATGTGTTTTCATACTTTCTGAAGGTAATTATGCGGATTACTGGATTGTTTGTCAATTAAGCTGCTTTAATACAAACTTGCCTAAGAATTCTATGGTTAGCCCTGTTCTTGGTTGGTTTTAAACAGTTACTTAAGAGGCTTTTCTTGTTTGGACTGACTATAAATCCCTTGTGAAATTATTATCAGTTTACACCCCTCCAACACTTTATTGTTTCCATTCCATCATTTTAATCTCAATAATATTGTGATATAGATGACTTGCCCCTTGGATCACTCTTGATGTTGTTGCTCAATTAAAGCCCTGTTATGACTCCATAGCCCAATGGACTAAAAACCAGCATTATATCTATCTTTTTAGACAAAGCTGTTCTATTCACTTGCAACTTCTCACCTTTGAAACTCTTTGCATTTAGGACATCTCCACCTCAAATGGTAACCATGCTCAACCATCCAAAAACAAACAAAACCCTCGGCCTTCATAACTAGCCTAATATCATTACCCCAAACTTCAAAGAAAAATCCATCTTTGCACTTATTGGAGAGATCCCTCTCCGGATTCAGGAGGGCTAGATCCTAGAATCCCAAAGTGGTTGAAACGATGTTTCTCCCTGCGGTCGGACTTTGCCAATCTTGCTGATTATAGGGAGCTAACACAAACATGTCAAAAACTCTTTCAGCGCATGGTGTTTTGGGAATTAACTAGCACCGAGTTTCATTATGAAGCTAATGAGAATTAGTTATAAAATTGGAAATGTTAATTTTATTCTTAAGACTAATCAAGACAAAGAGATCATTTTGGCTTTCAAAATTGGGGTTGATCACCTCCTTATAATATAATAGTTTCCTTTTCCCTCCAACTATTTATTTCCCCACAATTTATCCTTAAATTTGGAAATAATAATATATTTAAAATATTATATGAATTCTAAAAAATGAACTCCTCCTTTATTCCAAGATTGGGCATGCTCAGTGCTACCCTCACTTGAGTCAAAAGTGGGGGTTTTGGCTAGAGTTAGAAGCAATTTTAGGAAACTTATTAACATCCATGTTGTATAACTTCTTTTTATACATAAGATACCTAGTCATAGTCATTATTTCAATGGCGGAAAGGCTTTTTTCAATCAAGAGGATAAGGTACAGAGTATTTCCTTTAAACTTGAAGTGTAGGTTATAAACTGCTTTTGGATTTGTTCAATCTTCCTGCATAACTCTCTAGATATATCGGAACCCAAAAAACAACAGGAGTGAAAAATAATTTTAAAAAGGAGCTTATTTGTATCTTAAATCCAAATATTTTCCAACTTACAATTGTTTTCAAGCCCATGGTAAGCTTTCCAACCTCCTTGTATCCTTCTCTCAATGCTATAATTCCAATTGAGCTTATGATGGATGTTAATTTTTAGATATTTGTATGAAGGAACTTCCTCCAAGGAGTTATTGTCATAGATGAAATTATCATAGTTTATATTTTGGATTTAATTATCATAACTTTAGTTTTATAGGTATTTACAATCATATCCATCTTGGAGTTGAAATCTTGGAGGATTTTGATTTTCTTGCGAAGATTGTAATGATTCATTTCCAAAAGGACAATAACATCAGCATAAAGGAGAGGATTTATGACCATGCTAGTGAGAGTGTGGTCAACACAACCTACATCTTCCAAACAATCTCTTAGCTTATCAGTGTATATGCCAAAAAGGGTAGGGGATAAGGGACACCCTTGCTTAACTCTAATATTGCATTGAATTTCCTCCAACCAACCCTCAATGGTTTGAAGATTGGTAATAACATTCTCATTCAACCTTGTCACAACAACCCTCAACTCAACAAGAAATATTGTTGCTTCTAGCCTCTTCCATAGCTTAATTTGTTCTAAGAATGGTGTCAAAATACTTTCTAAAGTCAACAAAACAACATAAGAGATTATTTATATTTGTGTAGCATTCCTCTATAATTATCCTAAGAGTAACAAGATGGTCCAAAATTGCATGATATCTCCTAAACCTAGCTTGACTTTAGCTATTTTACCATGGCTTTCAAGCCAAAGGCTAATCTTCTTTTCCAAAATAATCTCAAACAACTTGGATAAAATGTGGATAATTTTTATTTTTTATTTTTTATTTTATTTTATTTTATTTATTTATTTTTTTTTATTTTTTTTGCTGCTACGTTAGCCTGCGCAGGCCGAGCTAGAGCGCTACCCCCACGGCCTCCTCTGCTGTTGCTACGGCCCTCTTGGCCCCAGGGGCCCTCGATCCTGGCTGGATCTGAACGGATCTGCCTCCAAATCTCGTTTCTGGCCCTCCAGAGCAGCGCCCCTCTGCACTGATCTGCTGACCAGATCCTCAGCTGCTCCTCTGAGCTGACCCCTGCTCTTTCTGCTGCTCGGTCTCGGAGATGCCTCGCCTCTTGTCTGGAGCAGGTCGGGTGAGTTACTGATCTTTTCTGCTGACTATGGAGACCCAAGGATCGCCTCTAGGGCCCTCTCTGTCTTCTCCTCCGGATGCCTCAGCCGCCTTCTCTTCCTTGATTGCTTCGTTACCCAAGAAGAAGAAAACTGACGTCTCAAAGTTTGTTAAGAAGCTCGACGATGTTTCGGAGGTAACCCTACCTCCTGAGGGACCGATCCAGGTCGCCTTGTCTCTAGCAGATCGCGCCCTGGTCGGGCAATTCACGGGTCTCTGGCCCTCACCTAAATCAACTGAAAACTGGGTTGCTAGGAATTGGATCCCGCTGATCAAGAACAAAGTCACTTCATATTTTCTTGGAAGAGGCTACTTCCTGTTTGAATTCAATACTAAGGAGGATAAAGACCTGATCTTCAGGAATGGGCCCTATTTCATGGGACCGCAGGGCCTCTACCTAAATAAATGGACTCCAGACTTTGATCCAGTTGTGGATGTTCCATCGGCAGTCCCTGTTTGGGTTCGGCTTCCTAACCTACCGGTTCACTGTTGGAACTGGGATTCCCTTAAACACATTGGCAACACATTGGGCAAGTTCATAGATAGAGCCAATAATAACGATCAATATGATTGCGCCCGGATCTGTGTCGAGGTAGAATTAGAGGTGGGTCTTCCTGAGGCCATCAAAATAAAGGTGGGCAGCTGGATGCATGTTCAAGTGCTGGATTACGAACAACTCCCGTTCAAATGTCGCAAATGCCACATCTACGACCATTTTGCTAGAGGATGCCCGAACAAAGGTGAAGCAGAAAAAGGAAAGGATGAAGGATGGAACCAAGTTAAGAGATCAAAGATAAACCACAAGAAATCCGGGGCACAAGGATCTCAACCTGCCGCTGCCCAAAATGTATCCTCGTCAAGAAGTCAAAAAAATAAGTTCGAGATCCTAAGCTCTGCGGAAGAAATTCCCAGGGAAGAGGAGAGACCTGTCAAATCAGCAGAAAAATCGAACTCAACAGGAACAAGACCCGAAGAGAGTATCATGGCAAGGGACAAGGAAAAGCAAACAGAAGCCTCCGAGGAGGAACATGACTCATAGGAGTCCGAGGAATATGGAGAAATCGGAGATACACAGACATCGGTTAGAAGATCTGCAAGGGGCCGGAAATCTGCAAGAGAAAAGAGAGATCAGGAAACCTACAAAGACAAGCTTCAGGGTAGTCAGCCCACGCTGGAAAAACTCCTTGGCAAGAACTCGAAGACGGTTAAAAATCAAGCTCCTAGCTCCAGGGGAGCCCCTCACCAAAGAAACAAATGATGAAGACCATCTCCTGGAATTGCAGAGGAATGGGGAGCAAGGTAAAAGAAGAAGCAGTGAGAAGTCTCATTAGAAGAGAAACCCCGGACGTCCTTCTGATCCAGGAGACCAAAATGGAGGACAATGAGTTTCTCCAAATCAGCAAAAAGCTCTGGAAGGGAAGTAGCGGACTAGAAGTATCATCAAGGGGAGCCTCCGGGGGATTGGGCTCTCTCTGGAACCCCCTCAAATACAGCCTGGTCACTGAGGCACACAATAGCCATTGGTTGTTTTTGAAGCTACATTCTGTAGATTCAAGGGAGACTATCTGCCTGTTCAATGTCTACGTACCTATTAACATAGGGGAGAAAAGGGAGTGCTGGGACTCCATTAGATAGCTGGCGGAGACTGAGAACCTGGGAAACATCATTATTGCAGGGGATCTAAATCTCACTCTACGCACGGATGAAAAGCGAGGAGGTACAATTGTAAGGGACCCAGCAAGGGAGTGGGTGGAAGATCTCATGCAGGACTGGGATCTGCTCGATACCCCTCCAGATAACGGTAAGTACACCTGGACCAATAAGAGAATAGGCCCTGGTCATATTGCTGCTAGACTAGATAGATGCTTGGTACAGAGTTCTTTTCTTTTGCTTGGTTTAGAATCCAGATTGCACATCCTCCCATGCAGCGTCTCAGATCATAAGCCCATTTTGTTAGAGATGACAGGTCACAAGGTTCTTGGTCCCATTCCATTCAGGTTCAATGCTCTTTGGGTTAAGGAGCCTGAGTTTTTGAATTTGGTTCAGGATAGCTGGAAACTGCCAGTGTAGGGTTCTCCCTTCTTCATCTGGGAAGAAAAACTTAGAAGATTGAAAGCTGCCCTCAAAACATGGGCCAAAAGTCTTCCCACTCCTGCAAAAGAAAGAAAACAGGCCCAAGATAATCTTACACAGAATCAAACCCAAAGTGAGGATGTAGAAATCACTAAAGAAGTTTTAGACAAGGAGGTGGAGCTTCAACAAATCTATCACAAAGCCTGCCTATCAGAGGAAGAGCATTGGAGACAAAAATCTAGGAGTCTATGGCTTAAAGCGGGAGATAGAAATTCTGCCTTCTTTCATAAACAAGCTCAAGCAAGAAAAAGCTTTAATTCTATAGCAGAAATCAAAGAAGGCAATTTGATCCATAAAGACTTTGAGAGCATAAAGAATGCAGCTTACAATCACTTCAAAAACTTGTATAAAGAAGAGGGTGAGACTGATCCAAATTCCAAATTTCTGGAGGTGATACCCCCAAGGATCTCCCCTCTTATTAACCAGCAGCTTGAAAAGAAGATTTCCATCCAAGAAATAAAAGATGCTCTAGCCAGTATGGAGCCTGACAAAGCCCCAGGCCCGGATGGCTTCATGGCCAGATTCCTTCAAACTTGCTGGCAGATTGTGGAGAAAGATCTCTTCAAGATGATCCTGAAATCACAAAATTGTCAAAAAATTGGGGGCAGCACTAATTCTGCCTTTCTTGCCCTTATTCCCAAGGAAAAGGGTGCAAAAGAATTCAATCGGTTTCGCCCAATCTCTCTTTGCAACATTGGATACAAATTAATCACAAAGGTAATAGCAAACAGGCTAGCAGGCATCCTTCCAGCGATCATACCTGAGAATCAAGGAGGATTTGTTCAGGGGAGACAGATTGTCGACAACTACATCCCAGTGCAAGAGGCGATCCATTCGAGTCAACTTCGCAAAGAGAAGGGTATGGTGATTAAATTAGACCTGGCAAATGCCTTCGATCGTGTCAGGCAAAGTTTCCTTTGGGAAGTTTTGAAAAAGTTTGGCTTTGGACTGAGTTTTGTAAATTGGATTTGAGCTAGTATTGCTGACCCATGGATCGCCCCCTTGGTGAATGGGAGAGCAGCTGGCTTCTTCAAAGCATCAAGAGGGCTCAGGCAAGGCTGCCCCCTCTCTCCACTGCTTTTCGTTCTCCAAGTCTCTGCCCTAAGCTTCTTCCTAGATCAGAAATTGGAAGAACAGGAGATTTTGGGGCTTAATATAGCCAGAGGGGTGAAAAATGTAAACCACACTCTTTTTGCAGATGATACCCTTCTGTTGGGGGCTGCCTCAGCTCGATCTGCCATAAGGTTTAAGGAGGTTTTAGATGATTTCAGTGAAGTTATAGGAAGCAGTCTAAACAAAGGCAAATGTAAAGCTTACTGCTGGAACATTTCTGCTCTCACTCTTTCTGCCATCTCCAGAACCCTGGGTTTTACTGCCACCCTCAGCTGGTCCTCCTTTATATACCTGGGTCTTCCCATCTTTCGCAATCTGTTTTATAGCAGAGATTGGGCCCCTCTATTGGACAAATTCAAGGCAAAATTTCAGGCCTGGGGTTTCTCTTGGTTAAACCTTGCAGGCAAACTTGTTCTAATCAAATCAGTACTCAGCAGTCTCCCCATATTCCAATTTTCTGTGCTCCTAGCACCCTCTGGCATCTTAAAAAAAATGGAAGCCTACATCCGCAAGTTTTTCTGGAAAGGTGGCAATCTCAATGACAGAAAAATCTCGTTGATCAGTTGGGAGAAAATTTGTAAGCCTTTGATGGAGGGAGGCCTTAACTTCAAAGATTTTTGTTTTCAAAATATCGCCATGGGGGCCAAGCTATTCTGGCAAATCATCGCTCCGCATCCAGGCTGGGCGCAAAGAGCCCTCTGGAGGAAATACCTCATGGGGAATAGGAAAAGATCTCTGGATAATCCTCTTCCCACAACAGGAACGCACTTGGTTAAACGCTGTCATAAAGCAGTGGCTCTTATCAAAGATAGAGCGTTCTGGATACCGGGCAATGGTAAAGACATCAAGATCTGGGACGACAGCATTATGCTGCAACCTCCCTTAGCATCGAACAATTCCCTGCACGCGCTGAGACAGTGGATGGATCACGCAGGGTATGTTACACTGTGGGAAATTTCACAGTGGTCAGACAGAATCTGGCAGCGATGGCGCCTACCTCCCGTGCCTCCAGAGCTATCGCAGGCCAGACAACTTCTACTCTCACTGTTAAATGGAAAATCGCCTCTACGCACAGGTAAGCAAGATGCTCGGGGTTGGGGATCTGGTCCAGGTATGTATACAGTTGCGCAGGGGTACAAATGTCTGCAAGAACGCCCCTATGTCGCCCCCGATCCTGCTGTATGGAAGGGGTTGTGGAAACATAAGACTCTGCCAAAGGTCGACATCTTCTGTTGGTTGCTTTGTCATAGAGCAATCTTAACAGATGACAAACTGAAGAAAAAAGGCTTTCAAGGCCCATCCAGATGCCATCTATGCTGCGAAAATGAAGAGAGTGCCCAACACATCATTCTGGACTGTAAATTTTCTAGAGTAATTTGGCAGATCCTTTTGAAAAAATCCAGAAGCAGCTGAAGAAGGACATAAGAAGAACTAACAGTCGCGACAGCGGGTGAATAAATAGCCGTCACCCGGAAGAAAGAAAGAAGAGAAGAAAGAGTGACCGAAAGAGAGAACGCATGCTGCAGCAGGAACCCAGATTATGGATGAGGTCTCTATAGTTCCTAGGATTCTATTGATGTACATTTCTGTTCCGCAAGGCATATGCATCAGATTTGTAAGCCCATTGAAAAGCTATGTAACTGTGGATTTGGCCAAGAGCTTAATATAATTGCAGGTTGCTGTCTATTTGTGTGATTCACATGCATGTGTGTTGGTTGAGATGCTTTAAAATTTTATTTACTTAATATATGTATGCTCTCTGAATGATGTTGCGTATGTGATTCTATTTATGTGATCTAATCACTAATGAGAATGAGTTGCGGATCCGTTCTTTTCCACTGGTCTATTCCCCTTCTGCATGTGGTCGCGGCACGCCTCGGGTGAGACTCTCTACTCTCCAAAGTAGGGTGATAATGCCGGAGTGATCCTAGACTACAGCGGATTCCTTTGTTGGCCACAACTTCTGAACCTAGGTCTTGCCCGCGAGACCTGATCGCTCGCCAACATGCAACTTTCTAATGAGTGTCCACACCTCTTCATCAATATTCCATTCATCCCTTGCTTCAGTTATCCAATCAAGTTGGATAATAGAAATGGCACAAAGAAATGCTTCCACATCCTCGTCCCTTTTTTAGAGTGCATCTACGACAACATTTTGCTTCCCTTTTTTTTAGATGATTTCAAAGTCATAACCCAACATCTTTGTGACCCATTTTTGTTTCTCTTTTAAAGATAATCTTTGTTCGAAGGATTATCAAAGACTATCATGATCTATTTTTATCTTGATTTGTCTTCTCATTAGTTAAGGGCGCTATTACTTCAAGGAATGAAACATTACCAACATTTCGTTCTTATAAATAGGTTTTTGTAAATACTTTCCCTTGATTGGATAAGTTTCAAAAGCAATGGGTCTTCCTTCTTACATCAAAACAACGCCAATGGCATTTCATGAGGCATCACATTCCACGATAAAAATAAATAAAAAAATAATAAATAATAAAAAATAATAATAAAAAATAAAAAATAAAATAAAAAATAAAAAAAAATAAAAAAAATTTAAATTAAATTTATGAAGTCTGGTGTAGCTAAGACCAGAGCTCGGCATATTGCCTTTTCAAGATGTTCAAAGGACTTAGTTTCTTTTGAAGTCCAAAAAAATGTGTCTTTCTTCAGTAATGTTGTTAGAGGAGTTGCTATTTTCCCATAATTCTTAACAAAATTGTGATAATACCCTGTCAACCTGAGAAATATTTGAGTATACCTTAAGATTGTGGTGGTTTTATATTCCTTTATGGATTTAATTTTGTTAGGGTATACCTTAACACCCTCATGAGATGCAATATGACCTGAATCTCCCACTTCTTGTACCCCAAAAAAACGTTTGGAGGGTTTTTCATACAATTGTTTCTCCTCCACTAATTTGAGAACATTATGAACATGTTCAACATGATCTTTCCAAGACTTGCTATGGTTAGATTCAACAAGATGATGATCCTAGTGAAAATTAAGCACCTTCACTAGGTGGGGCCCGCGGGCTATTTTTAGGTGTATGTGAGCATATTCTAAAATTAGCAGGAGACTAATTCTAAATGGCTGAAAAAATTATATCTTTAGATGAGTTTCTATTTTATAGATATGGGCGAAGTCTATTTATAGATTGCATATCTAAAAATATAATGCATGTCTATTATTATTAACCCTTAATGATAATCAGACAATAAATAATAACGTATTCTCTTGAAGCACTTGATTTCAGTTAATTGGTGTGGAAAACCAGTTAGCTGAAGGAATTACGCATTCCAAGGTTTGGTTGGTGGGACATGCATGGTGGACTTCGTTGTAGCTGATTGTGGCAGAGTTGTAACAGAGTTGGAAGAGTAGTTATGGGAGTTGTTATTTAGTTTAACTCAGTTAAGTGAGTTAAACTTAGTTGTGCTAGTTGTAACTCATGATACACTAGTGGGAGATCAGTGAATTAATTATTTAATTAATTCACAAGAAGTGTCTCACATGCAACTGAAGAAATACAACAGTTAACTACTTGCATGTCAGATCCAGTGGAGACCCAGTGGAGAGATAGGTGAAAGGGTCTGGTTGACTATCAGTTGTGACTATAGTGGTGCATTCAATGCATCTATACACACATTGGAGATGCCAATGAGGATTTCACAGTCAAGGAAGGCAAGGTTGCATTCATTCAGGGATCTTCCTCAGCAGGGATTGCGCAGTGGAGGCAGGCTGTCAGGAGGCAGTAAATTGGTGCATGTGTGAGCCAATTTTTTTATGATAGCATGAGACGATTGTAGATTGTACTGAGAGCACTATGAGCTGAGCTTTGTATGAGATTATTTCATGATCCATTTATATACATAATATATGATAGTTGGGGTTTTTAGCTTTAAGCTTTCCCGGTAAAACATCTTGTTATGTGAGATTGATTTTTCTTCATGTGTTTGCAATTGGCGATTTAATTTCCGCAAAGAATTAAGTAGAAGGATTTTGTATTTAACAGTGGATTAAATTGTTAGAACAGGAGAGTCTGGTAATAAATCACAATATTTATAAATTTCTACATGCTATAGATTAGTATATCATCAAAAAATACTTACATGAATTTTATAAGGAATGGTTTTAAAGTGGAATTAATCAAACATTGAAATGTGGAAGGTGCATTGGTAAGGCCAAAATGCATGACCAAACATTCATAATGACCTTCATGAGTTCTGGATGTTATTTTTGGAATTTCTTTTGTCTTCATTCTAATTTGATGAGATCCTGAATGAAGGTCCAACTTGGTGAAGTAAATTTCTCCATGTAGTTTATTCAATAATTTATCAATGACAAGAATGCGAAATTTTCTTTAATAGTGAGCTTATTGAGTTCTATATAATACGGAAACATATGCTATGATCCACCTTCTTGTGCACTAATACTACGGGAGACTATCAAGAACTTTGGCTAGGCTGAATTATACATACCTCTAGTATTTCTGCAACCATATGTTCAATTTCACTCTTTTGGGCATAGGGATATTTGTAAGATATGATGTTTGGAGGAACACTTCCTAGAATCAAGTGAATAGTATGATGATGATCGCAGATAGGTGGGATAATTTTTGGATTCACAAATACCTTAGAATGATTATCAAGTATAGTACTTTGGAGATCAGTAGAAATGGATGACTGAGATGTTTGAACATCTAGTGAGAATAATTTTGCAATTATCACTCGTTATTACTTAAAAAAAAAAAAAAACAGCATTCCATTAGAGTTGATTATATTCCCAGGTTTCCCTGCGATACCCCTTAATTCAATTTCCTTTCCTTCCCATAAATTTCAAGAAAAGTTCTTGAAAATTAAAAGTTATTGTCCTAAAATATTGCAACCATTGGACTCCTAAAACAACATCAACACCACCAATTGGAATGGAAAGCATGGGGAAAGCATGGGAGTATTCAATACATATTCCCCCATAGTTATATTGATATTATGGCACTTCCCTGAGAAATTTATAGTTCCTCCATTTTCAGCCATCACTTGATACTCTGATGTTGGACATAGAAATAAATTCAAATCCTTGACTATATTACAATGAATAAAATTATGGGAACTACCTAAATCAATCAACACTATTACCTTTTTCTTCTTGATATATCCTTCTATCTTAAGATTTTGAGGAGTGGTAGTTCTTGTGAATGCGTTACATGATATGGTTGGATTCATTTCTTCATTTTCAACCCCATGGGTTGGCTCTTGGTGTATATATTCTTATTTTGATGTTTCTTGTTCCTTCTCTTCCTCCTCTTCACAATATATGTAAAATAATTTCTTCTCCACACACTTATGAATTTTAGTGTATTTTGTATCACAACTATAACAAAACTCCTTTGCTATTTTTTCCTCCAATTATTTTGTTGTAAACCTTGTAGGTTGTGGGAGGCTAAGAGTGACAACATTTCCACCTTTATAGTTGTGAGAGGAAGATCTCCTTGTGGCCATAATTTTGTTTCCAACTTTTCTTGTCACCCTGACTACATTATCTAATGACTTAGGTTCCCAAAGGCAAACCTAATGTTGGATGTTATCCTTTAAATTTCCTATGAAGACATCAACTAGATGCTCCTCTGGAATATCAATTACCTTGATATTCAATCTTTGGAATTCCTCAATGTGCTCTCCAACTAAACCTTTTTGTTTGAGATTTATCATTATTATGTAACCAAATCACAAAACAAAAGAAAATATGCATCATTGACTTGAAAATAAGCCTCTTCGAGAGGGAAAACTCCTTTTACATCACATAAAAGAACAATTCTTGAATGTTACAAATGACAAGACCTCCTTGGTATTTATAGGAGCCTAAAGGGTCACAATATAATCAGGGCCTACATAAAAATAACAGTGTAAGGGAATAACAATAACAATAGTGGACTTCTATGGGGCACAACAATAACAATATGGGGGCTACATGGGGCACAAAAATAACAATATGGATGCTACATGGGGCACAACAATAACAACATGGGGCTACAATAGTATTATAGGAACCTAACATGTCCCCCTCCGTCAAAAATTTGTTTTCCTCAACGCTTAAGTAGTGTTGGATACTTCTGTATAAAATTCTCATCCTCCCATGAGGAATATTCGGCGGATAATTTCTTTCACTTAATGAGATACTCTAAAATTGATCGATTTCGTAGTTGTTGGGCTATTTTTCCATGACCGCTTCAGGCTCCAATATGATTTTTCCTTCCTCATCAAGTTTTGGCAATATTGTTTGAACTAGGAACTTGTCACATATAACCTTCTTTAAACATGAAACATGGAAAATTGGGTGTACTCGGGAAGATGTAGGCAAATCCAATTTGTATTCCATATTACCAAAATTTTGAAACACCTTGTAAGGACCAAAGTACTTAGGTGATAATTTATTATCCTTCTTAGCTTGCTTGAGGGACATTTGTTTGTATGGTTGTAATCGTAAAAATACCCAATCGCCTACGTCAAAACTTCTTTAACTGTGATGTTGATATGCCTGTTGTTTCATTCGATTCTACGCCAGAGTCAAGTTATCCTTTAAGAGTTAGAGAACTTGTTGTTGATGCTAGATGTGATCTTCCATAGCTTGAACCTTAGAATTTTCTCTTAAATACGATATGATGGAAAGTGGATGGTATCCATAAAGTGCCATAAATGGGGTCTTCCTTCTTGCATTAAAACAACACCAACTCCATTTCCTGAGGCGTCACATTCCACAATAAAGGTTTTTGTGAATTATGGTTGTCCTAATATCGGAGCTTGACACATTGCTTATTTAAGATGTTCAAAGGCCTCAGTTGCTTCTAGAGTCCAAAAAAATGCATTTTTATTTACTATTGTTGTTAGTGGTGTTTCTATTTTCCCATAATTCTTAACATAATTGTGATAATACCTGTCAACCTGACAAACCCTTGAAGATGCTTTAGGATCGTGGGGATTTTCCATTCCTTGATGCCTTTAATTTTTTTAGGGTACTCTACCTTAACACCTTCATGAGTTACAATATGACCCAAATATTCCACCTCTTCTACCCCAAAGAAAAATTTGGAGGATTTTGCATACAATTTTTTCTCCTACAATAGTTTAAGCACCCTGTCAACATGTTGAACATGATATTTCCAAGACTTGTTGTGGATTAGTATATAATCTAGAAATACTAAGACAAATTTTCTAAGGGTTTGAAAGTGGAATTCATCAAACCTTGAAATGTGGAAGGTGCATTAGTAATACCAAAATGCATGACCAAAAATTCATAATGAACTTCATGAGTTATGAATTTTTGTTTTGGAATGTATTTTGTCTTCATTCTAATTTGATGATATCCAAAACGAAGATCCAACTTGGAAGTAAATCGCTCCATGGAATTCATCCAATAAATCATCAATAACATGAATGGGAAATTTATCTTTAATAATGAGTTTATTGATATCTCTATAATATGGACACACACACCATGATACATCCTTCTTGTACACCAATATTACTAGAGAAGAGAAAGAACTTTGGCTTGGCTGAATTATACCTGCCTCTAGCATTTCTGCAACCATAAGTTCAATTTCATTCTTTTGGGCATAAGGATATTTGTAAGGCATGATGTTTGGAGAACACTTCCTGGAATCAAGTGAATAGCATGATCATGATCGTGAATATTTGGGAGACCTTTTGGAGTCTCAAATACCTTGTAATGGTTGTCGAGGACTCTTTGGAGATCTGAAGAGAAGGATGATTTTGATGTTTGAAATTATAGGGAGCATAATTTTGCAATTACACCTCGTTGTTATTTCTTCAAAAGCTTTGCCATGCCATTAGATTTTGTTATCTTCCACAGATTCCCTATGATGCCCCTTAATTTGATTTCCTTTCCTTCCCAGAAAAATTTAAAGAAAAGTTCTTGAAAATTAAAAGCTATTGTCCCCAAATATTGTAACCATTAGGCTCATAATACAACATCAGCACCACCCATCGGATTGGAAATAATTAGACTATTCAATACATATTCCCCCAGGGTTATCTTGATATTATGGCACTTCCCTGGACAATTTATAGTTCCTCAATTTGCAACCATACTTGACACTCTAGTGTTGGATATAGAAAACAATTAAATTCCTTGGCTATCTTACAATGAATAAAATTATGAGTACTTCCTGAAACAATCAACAATATTAACTTTTTCTTCTTGATATATCCTTCTATCTTAAGAGTTTGAAGAGTGGTAATTCTTGCAAATGCATTAGCATAAATGGTTGGAATCATTTCTTCTTTCTTTCGAGTTAGTTCTAAGTGTTTTGATGTTTCTTGTTGATTTTATTCATCCTCTTCACAATCTATGTAAAATAATTTCTTCTCAACACACTTACATGACCTATAGTGTATTTTCTATCACAACTGTAACAAATCCCTTTTGTTTTTTTCTCCTCCAATTTTTGTCGTCTTAACCTTGTAGGTTGTGGGAGGATAGGAGCAAAAACAGTTCTATCTTTATAGTTGTGAGTGGTAGACCTCCTTGTTGCCATAATTTTGCTTTCAACTTTTCTTGCCACCTTGACCAATGAATTAGGTTCCCAAAGGTGAACCTCATGTTGGATGTTATCCTTAAAATTCCCTATGAAGATGTCAATCATATTCTCCTCTGAAATATCATTTACCTTGATATTCAATCTTTGGAAATCCTCAATGTGCTCCACTATTGAACCCTTTTGTTTGAGATTTGTCAATTGACTAAAGAAGGTATTACTCTTTGTATCCTCATAATGTGTTACCAATTCCTCAATAAAAATTTCCCATGTGAAAAATTATTTACGAGAGCAAAGCCATTGATACCACACAAATTGATTGGGTTATAAATATAAAGATGCAATATGTACTTTTTGTGTTTGTGGCACATCATGTAGATCAAATGATTGCCCCATATATAGTATCCATGTTACCAGATCCTTGCTATCAAACTTAGTCATATAAATTTTTGGAATATGGTGGGTCTTTAAACAAAAGCTAGAGTCTCTAAAATCATGATTCTCATTCCTTTTGTTCTCATCATGATTTTCATGGACTACCATATCACCATTAGGAAGCATTTCGTGTAGCAACTTTGTCAAAACTTCCTTCATACCTTACATGTCTTCTTTTATTTTTGCTTCTAAACTATCCATATTAACATTCATGTCTTATTTTATTTTTTCTTCTAAACCATCCATATTAACATTCATTTCTCTTTGTGAGAGTGAGAAGTGTTGCACTTGTTCCCACAATTTTGATATATCATGTTGCATTTCTTCCTCTTCATGTGTCATAGTAAATATTTCTTAGGGATTTTTGGGAGGAATTTTGGAACCAATTAATGATATATATTCTTCATTATGCCCTTTGAATCACTTCAAACTGATTTTTCAAACAAAATTTATTCAAATTTATAAATGCACGCCCTTTAGAGCTTAATTTTGACCTTGTTGATAGGTTGATCTTGAAACTGTTGTTTCTCTGTTATTTTGGCCTCCCAAGGTATAAATTATGTCCCATGGTATCCCTTTGTTTCCTCTTTCCATCTCCACTAGTTAGATCGAGATTGGATTCTTCAAGATAAATTTAGGCAAATCTCCCAATATGACTTGCTTATAGACTAGTTCAATAGAGTGAACTTGTACGGAATGTGATATGTCACTGTTTCAACCTTCGGCCCTGAAAATAGTACCCAAGAAACTAAATTCTTTTCATATTCAGCCACATTTTATGAAATTCAATTTATATGCTCGAAACTAAAGTTATGGTGATTTTCCTTGACACACTCGTTTGAGACAAAATTTTGGAGCATACAAAAACCATAACTTCCTTGAACCATATCTCCAAGAATATAACAAACATGTTATCACTCCACCAGATCTTTAAGGCTGAAAAAGAGTCCAAACATAGGTAACCAAAGACTAATCTTTTAGCTTGGTAGCTAGCCCTACCAAACCGGAGAGGGCTCTCTCTACAAAGTCATAGCCAAGAGGGTTGGATGAATTAGGGTTTTAGGCTAGGTATGATATGTAGAAGGGTTTGTTTATTTTGGTTTGGTTTGCTGGATGAGTGAATTAGGTCAAAGAGGTTAGGTCAGGGAAAATAAGATTAGGGTTGTAGAGATTCAAATGGGCAAGGTAGGTAGAAAACCTAACACTTTAGGGTTTCAGGGTGAGATGGATCAGACTGATCAGACCCTCTGAATCAAGTTGCAAAAATCAGGGCAACCTACATAATCAAAACAATTGACAGTCATGGGAGAGGCCCTCAATTAATTTGTGTTGGTGGGCTCCAACCTTAGGATTCATCCTCATTTCTGAGGCCTTCTCTGTTCTCTATCCTCCTCTCTCTTTCTACCCTCCTCTTCCATATAATCTATGTCTTCCTCCATAGTGTTTTAGTGGCCTAAAACCCTAGGGATAAGGTATATGGGAATGGGGAGTGAAGATAGGTCTAGGGAGTAGGGATAACTCTAGGAAAATTTAGGGAGATGGGGGAATGGATTAGGGAACTTTGGGAGGTGATGGGAGTCAAAATGTCAAGGGAATTGGAAATGGGAATATAATTATAGGTTTAGGGAAGTAGCTCCCTGGGAATGTAGAAGCCTGGGAATTAGGGTTTTTAGGGAAAGGGACTTAGGGATTAGGGAGAGGTAGTGTAAGGGTAGGAATAGGGTTTTTAGATGTGTGGGAAGGTAATGTAGGGTATTAGGGTATCAATTTTGTTAATTAGGAATAAAAACTAGGGTTTCACTTAGGAAAAAATGCCAATTTTTCTTAAGAAAAAAAACACTATAAAATGATTCTTTAGAAGTGCAATGAGGAAAAAAAATTGTTGTAATTACTTTATATAGATTGTTAGAGGCATTTTTCGAATGTTTGGAAGAATTTGGTTGAGTTTTGGTGCCTGGAGAAGTCACTGAGAAAAAGTGCAACACATCGGGAAAAAGCGCAGTGCCTTGCGCAGAAGCGCATTTCCAGTGGGAGAAAAGAACAACGTCGCCTGCTCTAAGCGTTGTGCCACTTCTAAAAGTGCATCGCCACTCTATGAAAGCACAGCGCCACTGAAAAACTCGGCCTCTGACCCTGCAAATCACTTTTTTGAACCAAGGGAGTGCAAGCTTGATGGATGAAATGACAAATGAGCTTCTTTGTGACCTCTTGGTCGTCTTTATACTTCATCATTTGAATGAATTGGGCCTTGGGACCCACTTTTTCCTTCTTCACTTTCACCTTAAACTTTGAATTTTTACCTTTGCACTTGACTTTTTCTTTGACAAATTGATCATCTGATGACTTTGAGAACTCTGGGATTTGACATTTTTTATGCTTTCGCATGTTGGAACTCTGAGTTAGCAGCTTGGGAATCATGATACTTATTACATTTTGATGATATAAAATTACATAATGAAAATTTAAAAATTACATCTTAAAACCAAAATTACTTGCTGAAACAAGAATTTTTCTTTACAAATCATCTTCATATGGTGAAGAGATGTTATTGGATCACCCTTTACTTGTTGGTATTATGCAATGGAAATGAATTTTTATTGGACCTTGGAAACCCAAGGTATGAAACTATGCCAGCAAGTAATCAAATTTGAGGAAGAGTGATGTTTTTGGATTAGGGATACCATTAATGACTAAATTTTTGCATAACCTAGTGGAATGATAAAAAAATTATGAGTGGGACCCTTAAAATGATATGAAAAGAGGATTTTTTATCACTGATGGTAGGATGCAAATACTGACACTAACATTGGCCTTATTGGGGATGATAGATCTGAAAAGAGGTGTCAAGAACACCATAGAGCATAAAGCCTTGTCCATTTGGGCCAACAGGGTCAAAAACTCAAACTAATAAACATGACTGAAAAAATGATAATTCAGATGACATAGACTGACTCAAGGCAAACTCAAAATTGACTGAAAATTTTCTGAATAAACTGAACTGACTAGGACTTAAACAAAACTTACGCAACTTCTTGATGGCAGCATATCACCGAGACTTGAGGGCTTCAAATCCTAATGAAAACCACCTATCTGATGATAAAAATTCCAATGTAACCAATCAATAAAATGCCTCCTTGATTGATTTTCCCTATTAGATTCTCTGGACAACAATAAATATTACAATTTGGCAGCCAAAAACATAGCTGACAATGATCTCCATCATCACTGAATACCGCAATAATTACCTTCACTGCTAACTGCAATAAACTTTCCACTGGATCCTAGAAAACATGAAAATTTACCTCTCATGATCTTGAATAAAAAAGGTACCTTTTTCTCTTGAATTTTATCTCTCTTCATATTATACCTCAGCAAGAGTGTGTTCCTGGTCTTCAAAAAATTCTGAACAAGTAGGTGAGCAGATTTCTTCTTGAAATGAAAATTCTAAACATGAAACATGAGAAGAAAAATATGAATGACTGTCCTGAAAGCCTTGGTCCTCTGCAATTTGAATACATTGTTGATCATTTTCATATGCTACAGTGGAAACAAGGTGCTTTTCACCAACTGATGGCTGATTGGAATTCTCTT
Source organism: Pinus albicaulis (assembly GCA_034641835.2). Lineage (NCBI taxonomy): Eukaryota > Viridiplantae > Streptophyta > Pinopsida > Pinales > Pinaceae > Pinus > Pinus albicaulis. Next base: position 358,052,984 of record CM076580.1, read on the forward strand.
CAATCAAGGAAAACATGGTTTGCTGGAAATTTTCCTGAACTGGATGGAATCTATGATCTGATTCTTTCTCATGATATTGGAAGGGAATTTCAAGTAAGACCTCTTGAAGTTCCTCATATTACATGGCAACTAGATTGTCATGTTTATTATCACACTCATCAGTCATAAGAGGGAAAACTTCAGATTTTTCTTGAAACTCAAAACTGACATTTCTATCATCTACCATAGAGTCATCCAAAGAAGATTTTTTACTTACTTGAACAAATATCTCATCTTGTTTTTCATAAAGGGACTATATTACTTCCTTCTAAAGACTTTCTTTTGATTGGATGAGAACACCTGGGCCAATAAATTTGTTTTCTTCATTTAAGGTGATCTCAACAATAGAGGTCTCCTTCATGGGATCCGGAAAAACATACTCTTCATCATCACAATCTGAAATTAGATCTAGAATAGCCAGCTTGACTTTATCACAATCTGGAATTGGAACTTGATTTTTCTGCATACCATCTTCTGTTGCAAGCAGATCTGAAATAAGACCTCGTATTCCATCATTTTCAACTGTACATAGATCTTCATCCTACTGGAAACTTACCTGGGTATCTTGATAAGTATCCTCTAGTTTTTCTTTATGTTGCTGAAATGGATTTTCATACAAGGCTTCCATGATCTCATTGTCCATGAATTCATCATCTCCATAAAATTTCTCAGGATTTTCAATAAAACTATCAACATGTTTACAACAATTTTGAACTAATATTAAGGATGGAAAAGATTCTTTATACCTTTCAAAGAACATGGTATGAAAATCCTTTAAACAGTAAATAAAAGCAGGCAGTAAACTTTGATACCAAGATCGGGCTTCACCTTCCAGAGTGGCCATGAATATCTTCATCAAGCAGTCTTCAAGAAAATCAATCTTTAATCTACGCACATGCATGTGAAATCTCACCAGATGAAGAGCACCATTATTACCTTTCACATTTTTGAACTTCGGAAGATATGTCATCCAATCAACCCGAGGCATGCTTTTCAGAAAACCTGGTATGTGATCTCAGCTCATGGGAGCATACCTTCAAGCAATTGAATCCAATTTGACAACAATGAAGTCACCAAGAAGTTCTTTAGACTATCGATTCTTGAAGAGTGGAGATGCCATGAAAATTCTGATCCTTGGGATTTTTTGACACTTGAGTCATCAGGTGAATGATGCACAACCTTCTTGTGTCTAATCGTTGTTCACCATCAACAATCAGATATTATCTTTGACGTTCTTTCCCAGGGAAGATTTGTCTTTTCGCCTCCCCAGCAACGGTGCCAATATGTTATTTTCCCCAGTCCCTGCTTCTTGCAGAAATTTCATTACTAAGACTGTTAATGATGAAGGAAACACAGTATCAACACCATACAAAACTTGAAAAGGAGACATGCCAATAGACTTCTTACTACTTACCCGGTTTTCCCACAATGCATTGACCAACTTCTTATGCCAATTCTTTTTATTCACCTCTAACATTATCTTAATGATATTGATCAAGGATTTATTAGAGGACTCTGCCAATCCATTACCTTGCGGGTAGTAGGTTGTAGAGTGTCCCAAATTAATGTTATATCTGTCACAAAACTCAATCATCTTCTTAGACTTTAATGTTGTCATGCTATCTGTGATAATATTAGTAGGACAACCAAAATGGGACAAAATATTATTTTCTAAAAACTGAATGATGACAGAATTTGTTTCTTTCCTGGTTGGTATCTCTTCGATCCACTTTGTAAAGTAATATTTGGTTGTTAATATCCACTTATGTTGTGCAGATGATGTTGGGTGAATCTCACCTATGAAATCTAGGCCCCACTGCTAAAAATGGTGCATGTACTAAAATAGGTTGAAGAGGTAATGGGAGAAGCTTTCTCTTACCCTGAAAAACTTGACATTTGTGACAACTCATTACCCTTTTGTAGACATCTGCAAAAAGTGTCGGCCAATAATATCCCGCTTTCAATATTTTATTGGTCGTGATCTTCCAATATAGGAGGCCCCCACAATCTCCTTTGTGGAAGTCATTCATCACTTCCTTAGATTCTTCTTCGACCAAACAATTCAGCAACACACCTCTGGGATCCTTCCAGTAAAGTGCATTGTCCAATATGTAATACTTAGAAAATTTAAGTTTCAAAGATCTACCTTGACTCTTAGTCATGCCTACAGGAGGGTTTACGTGTTGCAAAACATAAACAATATCAGAATATCGTGGAGATGACAAAAAGATATCAGATACCTAAATGAGATTCACTTCTTCTTCATTATCGAACAAGGCTAAAATCAAGTTGATGTCTAGAGCATGGAGGTTTGACTCAATCATGAGCTTGGCTAAGCCCTGAACTTTGATCAGCTTGGTGGGCTTTATCTCAAGGTCATATTCTAGTAATGCTACTATCCATCTTCCTCTCATACCTTTTGGGTCTGTCTGCATGAGAACTTCTTTTACATATGCATCAGGAACATAGGCAAGAGTATGTGAATGTAGTATGTAAAATTTGAAATATTTCAACTCTTTTACCAAATCCAAAGCTTGTTTCTCTATGATGTTGTACCGAAGGGCTGCATCTCTGATATTGCGACTGAAAAATGCAATTGGTAGCTCAGTTTTATCCCTTTTCTTCATCAAGACTGCTGTTATGGTATGCTCAGAAGCAAATGAGAATATTTGAAATCAATTGTATAATCAAGACTTATCAAAATAGGGGCAGTGGTCAAGGAAAAATTTACTGAGTTGAAATACTTCCGGGCTTCTTCAGACCACTTCACATCATTATCTTTCTTCAACATATTTGTCAATTCTCTAAGATGCTCAACCAAATTAGGAATGAATCTATGTAATAAATTCATCTTACCATTGAATGCTTGTATTTCCCTTTTACTGTGTGGGAAATCAATCTGCTGCATTGCTTGAACACGAGAAGGGTCAATCCAGATCCCATCCTTGGAGATGATGTGACCAAGAATTTTTCCTTCCTCCATGGAAAAAAGGTTTTTCTTTGGGTTGAGAGATATTCCAAACTTCTTGCATCTCTGGAAAAAAATTCTTAAATGGTGCAAATGTTCATCATCAGAACGTGAAAACATTATCAAGTCATCTAAATAAACAACCAAGAAAACATCTTTTTCATTGTTGAATGTTATGTCCATGGCCCGTTGAAATGTGGCCCCTGCATTCTTCAAACCAAATGGCATCTTTGCATATTTGAACATGCCCCAAGGTGTAGTAAATGTTGTTTTTTCCTGATCATCCTTATGCACCAAAATTTGGTTGTATCCCGAATAGCCATCCTACAGTGACATGCGGGAAGAATAGACAACTCTATGAAGGATGTGAAGTTTTCCTTGAGAGATACTTTGTTCAAGTTCCTGAAATTTATGAAGAGCCTGATTTCTCCAGTCTTATTTCTCATTGGGACCAAATTTGAAATCCAATCAGAGAATCTGATGGGAATAATAATACCAAAATTTAAAAGCATGTTTACCTCTTTTTCAATTGATGGCATCAATCTGGGATTGATCCTTCTCAACTTTTTCTGAAAGGGCTTTTGATCAGACTTAATCAGAATAGTGTGTTGAATGATGTTCTTGTCATACACCTTTAAATTTGCATATTCCCATGCGAAAACATCAAAAAATTCAGAAAGTAATTTAACATATTTAGCCTTTACCTCGGGAGATAATCACTTGGAAATCTTAACCATATTTGGTTTATCTGTTGTCCCGATGTTTACATCTTCAACACCCTTTTCCGTAGGCACCAATGTAGGCTTTCTTGCTACGTCATCTTGGTCAAACAATTCTTCCAAAGGTATGAGACCTTTTGGAATATTGTTGTCTTTTCGTTGTAGTATATCCATCTGAGTTGCTTCTATATCCTGGTCATATTTATCACAAATTTCATCTATGGAACAATTCTCAAATTCTCCCTCACCTTGGAGAAAGTTATTTACCTACTTATCATCCCAGAAAACTTGCCAATACTGCAAGTTATCGGGAACAGTGGGCTAGTGTTTCACATGAATCTCAAACTTCCTGTTTGAATATATGGGGATCTTAAAATTGCTTTCAGCTATAGCCAATGAATCTGCCATGATATTTTGACTCCTTGGCACAACTGTAAGTATATACTCCTAAAACATTTTCAAAATAACTAGTACAACATTCATGTATTGTCTCATTCGAGGATGGTTAGCTTGATATTCACCTTTAACTTGCTTGATCACAAGTTATTAATTACTATACACAACAATCCTTCTTTCTCCCAATTTCTTCAAGATCTTTAGGCCAATAATCAGCGCTTCATACTCTGCCTCATTGTCAATGAAATCAAAAGCTAACTTGTATGAGTACAGTCTAACATTTGTAGGAACCTTACTCTATTGATGAAAAGGGTTGCGGACCCAAATTCAAATGCCTGCCCCATCTTTCCCCAAGGCACCATCAAATTCCATGGACCATAGACCATTTTCATCCTCCAAGTGCTGAAACTTTTATTTCTGTTTTGGCTCAATTTTCTGAATTGTTTCTTCATGCTTTTTCGGACTTTCTTTCGCTTTATCTAATGGATTTTCTGAATTTTTCTCTGCTTCATCTGATGGTTGTTCTGATGAACTCAAAAGATTCTATTTTTCCTTTGCTATAACCTATTTTATTGAATTATGAATCTCTGGAACATCTTCTACATCTACAAGTTGGTTATCTACATCATTTATGTCTCTATCATTAAACAAAATGAATGACTCTAAATCTGTATGAACAACATTTATCGGATGAGTGTTAGGCTTTTCTTTGCTTGTGATCATATATTTCATTTTTGTTTCACGGTACAATTTTCTCAATTGTCCAAAAACAGGGATAGTTGCATAAGAAAAGTCTAATTGCAATGTGCCTCTCAATTCCCCCCCCAAGATCTTGACAGCAACATGCCAAACCATGGCGGTATGTCAACTACCACCACATCCATTAGAACATTCTTTGTCAGAATCTGCTCAAGGGAGACTACTAAAAATTTAATAAGGCCAAGACAATGGACTCTACCTGAATCGAAGGAGTATAAGTCATGGTAAGGATGAGTGATGTCAAGGCCCAATTTTTCCATAATGGATTTTGGCATTAGATTATGGGAGGATCTGGAGTCTAACATGGAATTATGTAAAATGCATTGGTGGATACTTAGACTCAAGTAGAAAGGAGAAACCTCACTATCTTCTAACTGACCGTCAATAGCATGACCAAAAATGAGTTCTGGTTGATCATCTTCAAAATTTACCATGTCGGACAAAGGATCTACTTTAAGCATCTTGGAAACATGGGACTTATATTGGTTATTCTTAACAAGCTCGGTTAAAGCAATATACACTTTTAATTTTGAAATTTCAGTTTCTAGACTGAAAGGAGTGGAATTGTCTACCTCTTTAATGACGATGTCTTGTTGTCCAGCATGGTCCTTTTATGGAGCTTCTTTCTTCTGACTATCCTTTTCCTTACTTTTTAAACTTGTGGATGGTTGATTTACCTTATTCTGATTTGTGAATGCATGCTCTTTTCCTTTACTTTGATTACTCGGAGGATTCTGCTCTGTATGAGTATATTTCTACTGAGATGCTCTCTTCTGAATGGGATTAACTGGCACATCTCTGCTCCTCAATGACAACTGCCTATTTTGTGAACTAAGTGCATTCAAGTACCCCCGTTGATAATCATCTGATTCAGTCTCCAATTCATGATCATTGGCAAGGATGAAATCATTATCCTTAGGCTCATCTTTATTTTCAAAATACTCTTCATCTTCGGTAAAAAACATGGGCAAATCATCAGCCTTGAAAAGAATATTTTCCTCAACAATTGTGTCTTCATCTTCTTCTATTCCTTGAGCATAGTTATGTTGCAAGGGTGTCCTAATTTGCTGTTGTCATTGTGGTTGCTCAGGAGCTCGTTGTTCTCTCTACTTGGTCCTTAACTGACACTGTTGTTGGCCTCTGTAGTTAGGATTTCTAACCTAGGGCTGTCTCTCAATGATGGACATCTTGTCAACCATCCTTTCAATAGTCCTTATCAATGTATCCATCTTAGCATTGGAAGATGAGGTGGATGGTTCATCTTTAATAGTGACTTTTCTCTCACCTCTGGTTCTAACTCTTTTCATCAACAGATTTGCTTCAACGTTGACAACGTTCTTTTGCATATCTTCCAATGTAGTTGGATTTCTTTCCTTTAGTTGGTAGGCCATGTCGGGATCAAATGCATCTGGATAACGTATGAGAGCTAAGCCTGGAGGAGGCTTGATCTCAATGGGAATTTCATTATAAATTCTATTGAAGCGAGTATTGAAATCTTGGAATGATTCATTAGGATTTATATTTTTGTTCTCATACTCAGAAAGCATCTGTAAATGGTTTTTATTTACCTCCCATTGGGTTATAAATGTATCAACTAGCTGGTCTGGAGTGGCAATGGAATTAGAAGTTAAGGATCTAAACCAAACTTTGACATCTCCAAAGAAGCTCTGGGCTATAATCCTCATTTCGGCATTGTCAGCATCAACTTCCTCCAAGTCTATGAAGTCAGTGACCTTGACAATGTGTTGTTTTGCAGATATGGTAGAATTTTCATCAAACAAGGGGAGTATTTGGCCATAACCCTGAGGTAAGTCATTCAATTGAGCGAGTAATATAAGTGGGGAAAATATTGCCATGATTCCTGCTGAGTGAAGTGCTGGATTGACCACGGGAGGGGTTGGTTGAATAGGTAGTGGAACAGCAGTTGTAAGTATTGACATAGTAGGTATAAATGATGAGGTCGAGGGTGCAGATGAAAAAACAACAATTGATTGAGATGGAGCTGAGACGGGTATTGACTCTTGATGGTAGAATTGGATCCAGTATTTGATTTCAAGGTCTGATTCAGGTTTAATCACTTCAAAAAACCAATCTTCTTCAAGTTTTAGAGAAATAAGATCTAATTCAGATAATTACTTGACCTCAGAGAGTCTTAAAGGATCGAAGACTATGTTGGATAAAGAGGTTTCAGACTTAGATCTAAACAATGACAATTCAAATTTCAAATCATATGGTATATCTTCAAGAGATAGTATTTTAGTAGGAAGTGAAGTAGATCTTACCAATGGGATTAGTCCTGACTGAATCTTTGTAGTTTGATATCTATGCCTCTGGAAAATCTTCTTTAGATCTTCATCTGGATCAGGATCGAGATTTTCTCTGGTATATCTTCTCGAAGCCAACTCTACAATCTTGGCACTGAAATTATCCAATCAGCCTTTCCTGAAACTTAACCCTATCATCTAAAGGATCAAATTCCAATGATTCTTGTCGTACACCTAGGGAAAATAAATCTTTCTTTCCCCGACAATGGCGCCAGTATGTTATCACTCCACCGGATCTCTAAGGTTGAAAAAGAGTCCAAACAGAGGTAACTACAGACCAATATTTTAGCTTGGTAGTTAGCCCTACAAAACCAGAGAGGGCTCTCTCCACAAAGCCACAGCCTAGAGGGTTGGATGAATTAGGGTTTTATGCTAGGTATGAGTACAAGGGTTTGTTTGTTTGAATTGGTTTGCTGGATGGGTGAATTAGGTCAAAGAGGCTAGGTTAGGGAAAATAAGATTAGGGTTGCAGAGATTAAATGGGGAAAGGTAGGTAGGAAGGCTAACAGTTTAGGGTTTCAGGGTGAAATGGATCAGACTGATGAGGAGCTAGAAAGAGCAAGAAAAAGCATGTATTCTTTCTAAACTGAAAGAAAATGAACAAATTATGAAGATTTTCCCAAAACAGAGCATAGAAGATGTATTATGCTTATCAACTTGAAAACCAACATATAATAGAAATGAAATGGATCATCAAACAAAACATTCATACACATGTGACATAAGAATAAACTATGCTAAATTTCCATACCACAGGTATCCCAAAGAAATAACTGCAACTATTTCACTAATTTCCTGCCAAATATTAATTACACTAGAGTCTCTGTTCAATGCAACAACATCCAACCCGGGAAATGAGTCAAAAAGTACAAGATATAGACCACAAAACAACTTATCTCTTACTTAGGGGTCGAATCCCTGAGTGGAGGAGTAGTTCCACCAAAAAATGAACTGATACCTAAAGTGTAGGGAGGTCAAACTGACTCATCCCTCACTTTTTAGAAACTGATTCATTACATCATCATCAAAAGTTTTCAACTATTTATTTACCCTAGGTAAGTGTAAAAACAGCATAATTTCATTTACATCATTTTGATTTCATGCAGAGGCAGTCACTTCTCTCCTACATAACGAAAATTTTGAGAAATATCAAAGAACCGAAAATAAATAAATAAATATTAAAAATTAAAATTAAAAATTAAAATAAATAAAATAAATAAATATATATATATATATATATATATATATATATATATATATTATTTATATATATATATATATATATATATATATATATATATATATATATATATATATATATATACAATAAAATCAAATAAAATAAATAAATAATAATAATAAAATAAAAATAAATAAATAAATTCAAAATTCAAAAATTCAAAAGCGCAACGCCATCTTCAGCTCCACTTTTGAGGGGGTTCCCGGTGTCCAAATTGAGCTCATAATATCTCATTGGAAATCATGTCCAGTCTAGTTTCCAGATCTATCCTTGGTTTCCAAAATGGTGCTGATTTCACCCTCCAAAAATTGATTCTCCCAAGACTAGTCAAAAGCACAGTGCCAAGCTCCAAAACAGGGCAGAAATGTCATTTTTTTAGTGTCTTTTGACCTTTTGAATGCCTCTTTGACCCAAAAAATCTTAGCAAATTTGTTTTCCTGACTATAAATTGCCTTCTAAATCCAATTGTACCTTCATTTTTTCCATTGGAGGTCCCTAGGAAAAGCGCAGTGCCCTAGGCGTTGCACTTTTGACAGTGGGACTGTGCTAAACTGTCAAAAACACAAAAAAATCCAAAATTTCCAAAAATTGCACAAAATTCTTCAAATTTTCTGTTGTGGATGTTGACGAGGTGTGTTAGGAAATGAGAGATGCCTCAACAATAATATCAATCTTTCCCTCTTCATTTTTCTTGGTTAGGGTTTCAAGTCTTGATTTGGTCTTTTGGAGTTTTGAGCTTGCAATTTGATTTTTCTTGAAGTAATGTTTTGCCCTCTTTCTCAATATGTCATTGTCCTTGTTTTCCTTCTCCAGGAGCTTCTCAAGATGTTGGTTGGCCCTATCAATTCAATGCTCCCAGTTCTCATTGACAATGATGGCAAACTTTTCATTCAAAGTTAGCTCATTAGCAAGCTCAGCCTCCTTTTTCCTTTCTAGTTCTGGAGCTCTTTTTAGCCCTCTAGTCCTAGGTATTCTTCTTGGCACTTGTTCTTCTGCCTCATTTGTTTCACCATACCTTTAATAAGCCTCATCAAGCAAGGCCTTTGCTTTTTTTTCTTCTCTCTTTTCCTTGAGAAGTTGAATCTCCATGATGGCCTGTTTGGTTTTGAGTTCTTCATTTTCTTGCTCATAATATGAAATGACAAACTTAGATATCTCTAAGTTGATCTGAAGCTCCATGATTTGGGCATACTTCTCCTTGATAATAAACTTGGAGGCCTCGTCATCATGCTGCTCATCCAAGTCGACAAGGTCAACATCAGTCTCTGTCTCATGGAGGTCATCCTCCTCATGAATGGTTTCCTCATGTACATCTTCCTCTGCCATATTTTGTTTTCCTTTCTGTACCTGCTTTTTTGGTGAAAAAGGTAGGTCCCCTCCCACAATCTGTGGGGAAAACACCTACCTATACCCTCTCTGATATGTATTTGCCAACATGCAAATTTCACCCTCTTTAGGCTTGCTAACCTCACCTCTACTAGGTGACTCATCCTGCTCATAAAATGGTGATGATGGTGGTGATGGTGATGGAGTATGTGAAGTGGACTGAGGTGGAGGCATAGATGTAGCAGGGTGAGATGAAGAAGGCACATCTTGAGCATGTGGAGCTTGTGGAGTAGTGAATATGTCATTTACAATGAAGTTATCCCATGAGATTCCCAACTGATCAAGGTGGTGGAGTACAATGATTTTGATCAATGAGTGGTGGAATAGGCTATTCATATGTTGGTGATAGTCTCTCTTTTTCACAATGAAGGCAATTTTATCTATGCTCCTGAATATAAAGTATGGGATATTGAGAAATCTTACTCTTGTGAAGTGCATCGGCAGTCTAATGTGATATGTGTAGAGCCTAGAAAACCTCCCTTCACAAGAGAAGTACTTCATGATGATCTTCATCATGGGTGCATACCTATCAAGGAGGTAGCTGAAAGGGAAAACCCTCCTCCTTTCATTCCTGTATCTTGGTTTTATGAATGGTTCATAGTACTGATCCTCCAAATCCTTGGATTTAAACCATTTCTCTCCCATAATTGGAATCCCTGTGGTAGCAACAATGACAGATGTAGATATACTGAAGGTCACACTTGCAAGGGTCGCCTGATTATCTCTGAGGTTTGAAATCAAAACTCTAATCAACATGGGATGATGTTGGACCCTCTGAATCACGTTGCAAAAATAAAGACAACCTACATACTCAAAACAACTGACAACAATGGGTGAGACCCTCAATTCATTTGTGTTGGTGGGCTCTAGCCTTAGGATTCTTCCTCCTTTGTAAGGCCTTCTCTGTTCTCTATCCTCCTCTCTCTTTATACCCTCCTCTTCCATATAATGTTTATCTTTTTCCATAGTGTTTTGGTGGCCTAGAAACCTTAGGGATAAGGTAGATGGGAATGGAGAGTGAAGATAGGTCTAGGGAATAGGGATAACTCTAGGAAAATTTAGGGAGATGGGGGAAGCCATTAGGTACATTTGGGAGGTGATTGGAGAGGTAAAAATGTCAAGGGAATTGGAAATGGGAATTTAATTACAGGTTTAGGGAAGTGGCTGCCTAGAAATGTAGAAGCCTAGGACATAGGGTTTTTATGGAAAGAGACTTAGGGATTAGGGAGAGGTAGTGTAAGGATAGGGATAGGGTTTGTAGATGTGTGGGAAGGAAATGTAGGGTATTAGGGTATCAATTTTTTGAATTAGGAATAAAAACTAGGGTTTCACTTAGGAACAAATGCCAATTTTTCTTAAGAACAAAAACACTATAAAATGATTCTTTAGGAGTGCAAGGAGGCAAACATTTTGTTTTACTTACTTGCTAGAGAGTGTTAGAGGCATTTGTTTAAGGTTTGGAAGAATTTGGTTGAGTTTTGGTGCCTGGATAGATCACTGAGAAAAAGAGCAATGCATCGGGTAAAAGCACAGTTCATTGCCCAGAAGCGCAGCACTAGTGGGAGAAAAGTGCAGCGCTACCTGCTCTAAGCGCAACACCACTGAAAAACTCGACCTCTGACCCTGCAAATCACTTTTTTGAACTAAGGGAGTGCAAGATTGATGGATTAAATGAAAAATGAGCTTCTTTGTGATGTCTTGGTGGTCTTTATACTTCATCATTTGAATGAACTGGGCCTTGGGACCCACATTTTCTTTCTTCACTTTCACCTTAACCTTTGAATTTTTAACTTTGTACTTGACTTTTTCTTTGACAAATTGATCATTTGATGACTTTGAGAACTCTAGGATTTGACATTTTTTTTGCTTTGGCATGTTGTAACTCTGAGTTAGCAGCTTGGGAATCATGATACTTATTACATTTTGATGACATAAAATTACATAATGAAAATTTAAAAATTATATCTTAAAACCAAAATTACATGCTAAAACAAGAATTTTTCTTTATAAATCATCTTCATATGGTGAAGAGATGTTATTGGATCACCCTTAACTTGTTGGTCTTATGCAATGGAAATGAAGTTTTATTGGACCTTGGAAACCCAAGGTATGAAACTATGTCAGCAAGTAATCAAATTTGAGGAAGAGCGATGTTTTTGGACTAGGGCTACCATCAGTGACTAAATTTTTGCATGACCTAGTGGAATAATAAAAAATTTATGAGTGAGACCCTTAAAATGATTTGAAATGAGGATTTTTTATCACTAATGGTAGCATGCAAATACTGACACTAATAGAACCCAAATAGGAATGTTTTACACAAGTTTCACCAATATTTTCTCTCCACGTGATCGAAATTTCAGCTTCTGAAGCCTTTCAAAAAAAAAAAGTTATAGAAAAAAATGCTAAGATGACATGTTTTAAGCAATGAAACCCTAGGATTAAAGCTCTGATACCATATGTTAAGTAATCATGCCATAAAACAAAAGAAAAGAAATACCAACAACTTGAAAATAAGCCTCTTCGAGGGGGAAACCTGCTTTTACATGACATACATGTAAAATTCTTAGATTATACAAATGACAATACGTCCTTGGTATATATAGGAGTCTAAAGGGTCATAACATAATTAGGGCCTACATTGAAATAATAATGTAAGGGCGCAACAATAACAATAATGGGCTTCTATGGGGCACAATAATAAAAACATGGGGCTACACTTGTATTATAGGGACCTAATAATCATTTGGCTAAAGAAGGTATTGTTCTTTGTATCCTCATAATGTGTTATTAATTCCTCCATAAAAATTGTCCAAGTGACAAGTGATTTACAAGAACAAATTCATTGATACCACACAAATTTATTGAGTTCTAAATATAAAGATGCAATGCGTACATTTTGTGTGTGTTTCACATCGTGTACATCAAAAAACTACTCCATATGTAGTATCCATGTTACTAGATCCTTGTTATCAAACTTCCTCATATCGATATTTGGAAAGTGGTGCGTATTCAACCCAAATTTGGAGTCTCTAAAATCATTATTCTCACTTATTTTGTTCTCATCGTGATCTTCATGGAATATCCTATCACCTTCATGAAGTATTTTTTGTAGCAACTTTGTTAAATATTCCTTAAAACCTTCTATGTCCCTTTTCATTTTTTATTTTAAATCATTGTTTTAGCATTCGTCATCACTTCCATTTTATTTTCAGTTTCTCTTTGTGAGAGAAAAAATTGTTGCACTTTGTCCTGTAATTTTGAAATATCATGTTGCATTTCTTCCTCTTCTTTATATGTTATAGTAGAGCTTTCTAAGGGCTTAATGGGTGTAGAATTTTTTTGTTTGGGATATTTTTAGGTCCTTATAATACTAATGTATCCCCCTTATTGTTATTGTTAGTGTAGCCCCCTATTGTTATTGTTTTTTGCATGTATCCCCATTATTGTTATTGTTGTTTCCCATAAAACCCCACTATTATTCTTGTTGTGTCCTTACATTAGTATTGTTATGTAGGCTCTGATATTATTGTGACCCCTTAGACTCTTATACATACCAAGGAGGTCTTATCATTTGTATCATCCAATAATTGTTCATTTGTGTTATGTAAAGGAATTTTCCCCCTCGAAGAGGATAATTTTTAAGTCATTTATCTATCTTTTCTTTTTTTTTGTGAGTTGGTTGCATAATATTTGGTTTCAAAGCTTTGGATTCTAAGGTTTCATTGCTTCAAATAGGTCATCTTGGAATTTTCACTATAAATTTTTTTCTACGAGGCTTCTGAAGCTGAAATTTCGACAAGAAGAAGATGAAATCTTGGTGAACGTGGTGTAAAAATTTTAGATCTTGTTTCGTTGTATTTTCTGAGATATGGTATGAATAAGTTAGCGTTTTTGCAGGATCCAGAACTCAATCTCAAACAGGTGACCAGGGAAATCGTCATAAAATTCTCTAAAATTATCATATTTGAATTTAGTAAAAAGTGATTGAAAGTGCATGAACTTTAGTTTTTTTTGTATAATTTTCAAGGCCGAAGGTCGAAACAGTGACACATGCAAGTCCATACAAGTTCGCTCTACTGAACCAGTCTATACTTAGGTCATCATGGGAGATTGGGAATAACTCTTTCTTAAAGAGAGGGCTACCAGAGGACAAATTTTAGACCTTGGAAATCCAAAATTATAGATATACAGTAGTTCAATATTGAGCTCCTAAAAAACAAGAAAAAGGTGTGTATTTTTTTTTAATTTTTCATAACTTTTGTTTGAAAATTTTGTTTGAAGTGATTCAAAGGGCATATTAAAGCATAGATATAAGTATTTGGTTCTAAAATGTATCCCAAACAAAATAATTCTACACCCATTAATCCCTCATAAAGCTCTACTACGACGCATAAAGAGGAAGAATTGCAACATGATATATCAAAATTACGGAACCAAGTGCAACAAATTTCGCTCACAGAAAGAGAAACCAAAGATGAACAAAAATGGGACATGGATGGCTTAAAAGGGGACATGGATGGCTTAAAATGTGATATGCATGGTTTAAAAACATAAGTAAAAGTTTTGAAGGATGGTTTAAAAGTATACGTGGAAGCAATGATGAATGTCATTTTGTAAGGGTTGACAAAGTCATTGCAAGAAAGGATTCCCAATGGTGACAAGGTAATCTACGAAAATCATGGTGAGGATAAAAGGAATATTAATTATGCTTTTAGAGACTCCAATGTTGGGTTTAAAACCCACCACATTCCAAATATCAATAGGAGGAAGTTTTATGGCAAAAATATGGTAACATGGATACTACATATGGAGCAATATTTTGATCTACATGGTGTGCAGCACACACGAAAGGGGCGCATTGCATCTTTATATTTATAACCCAATAATTTTGTATGGTATCAGTGGTTGTGTTCTCGTAAACAACTTGTCACTTGGTCAATTTTTACCGAAGAAATTATAGCACATTATGAGGATACAAAGAGAAACACCTTCTTTAGCCAATTGATAAATCTCAAACAAAATGGTTCAATGACGGGGCACATTGAGGAATTTCAAAAATTGAATATCAAGGTAACTAATATTCCAGAGGAGCATAGGATTTATGTCTTCATAGGGACTTTAAAGGACAACACCCAACATTACGTTCGCCTTTGGGAACTTGATTCATTGGGAAAGGAATTCAGGGTGGAAAGAAAAGTTGAAAGCAAAATTATGGAAACAAGGAAGTCTACCACTCACAACTATAAATATGGAAGTGTTGTTGCTCCTATCCTTCCACAACCTACAAGGTTTACACCACAACAATTGGAGTAAAAAACAACAAAAGGGCTTTGTTACATTTGTGATAGAAAATACACTAAAGGTCACAAGTGTGCTAAGAAGAAATTATTTTACATAGATTATGAAGAGGAGGAAGAAAAGGAATAAGAAACATCAAAAGAGGAGGATATACACCAAGAAATAACCCCAGAGAAAGAAGAAATGAATCCGACCATATATTTTAATGAATTGACAAGAATTATCACTCCTCACACTCTCAATATAGAAGGATATATCAAGAAAAAAAAGGTAATAGCGTTGATTGATTTGGGTAGTAACCATAATTTTATTCATTGTAAGATAGACAAGGAATTGAATTGCTTCCTATATCGAGCACTGTAGTGTCAAGTTATGGTTGTAAATGGAGAAACTATAAATTTATATAGAAAGTGTCATAATATCAAGCTAGCCATGGGGGAATATGTATTGATTACTCCAATGCTTTCTGTTCCAATGGGTGGTGTTGATGTTGTACTAGGATTCCAATGGTTACAATATTTGGGGACGATAGATTTTAATTTTCAAGAACTTTTCTTGATTTTTTTTGGGAAGGAAGGAAGTTGAATTAAGGGGTATCGCGGGGAAACCAAGAAACACAATCATCTCTAATGCCGTGAAATTTTTTCTAAAGAAATAACAATGGGGCATAATTTCACAATTATTCTCACTAGAGGTTCAAACATTGAAATTGTATATCTCTCCAGATCTCCAAAAAGTCTTGGACAATCATTCCAAGGTATTTGAGACTCCCAAATGCCTCCCACATATTCGTGATCATGATCATGCCATACATTTGATTCCAGGAAGTGTTCCTCCAAACATCAGGACTTACAGATATCCCTATGCCCAAAAGAGTGAAACTGAACATATGGTTATAGAAATGCTAGAAGTTGGTATAACTCAACCTAGTCAAAGTTATTTCTTTGCTCTTGTGGTATTGGGGCATAAGAACGATGGATCATGGCATATGTGTCCGTATTATAGGGAGCTCAACATTCTCACTATTAAATATAAATTCACCATTATTGTCATTGATGAATTTTTGGATGAATTACATGGAGAAATTTACTTCACCAAGCTGCATCTTCGTTTAGGATATCATCAAATTAGAATGAATTTTGAAGACATTCCAAAAAAAGCATTCAAAACTCACGAGGGCCATTATGAATTTTTTGTCATGCTTTTTGGAATTACTAATGCAACTTCCACATTTCAAGGTTTGATGAATTCCATTTTCAAACCCTTAATTAGAAAATTTGTGTTAGTATTTTTTGATGATATACCAATCTACATCAAGTCTTGGAAGTATCATGTTCAACATGTTTACAGGGTTAAATACAAAAACCTCCAAACATTTCTTTGGAATACAGGGGGTTGAATATTTGGGTCATATTGTATCTCATGAGGGTGTTAAGGTAGACCCTAACAAAATCAAAGCCATTAAGGAAGTGAAAATCCCCACAACCATAAAGCAACTTCAGGTATTTCTCAGGTTGACAGGGTATTATCACAAGTTTGTTAAGAATTGTGGGAGAATAGAAACACCCCTAACAACATTTCTAAAGAAAGATGCATTTTCTTGGACTTCAAAAGAAACTAAGGCCTTTGAACATATTAAAGATGAAATGTGCCAAAAACCGGTCTTAGCTACAAAAATGTTCACAAAAAACTTTATTGTGGAATGTAATGCCTCGAGAAATGGAATTGGTATTGTTTTAATGCAAGAAGGAAGACCCGTTTCTTTTGAAAGTCATCCAATTGAAGGAAAGCATTCATACAAACCTATTTATGAGAAGGAAATGTTGGCAGAACTACATGCACTAAAGAAATAGTGACCTTACCTAATGGGAAGACACCTCAAGGTAAAAATAGATCATGATAGTCTTAAATACTTTTTGGAACAAAGATTATTGTTAGAAGAGTAGCAAAAATGGGTCACAAAAATGTTGGGTTATGACTTTGAAATCATCTACAAAAAAGGGAAGCAAAATTTTGTTGTGGATGCACTCTCAAGAAAGGATGAGGATGCGGAAGCATTGCTTTGTGCCATTTATATTATCCAACCTGATTGGATAACTGAAGCAAGGGATTAATGGAAGAATAATGAAGAGGTGTGGAAACTCATTCAAAAGTTGCAGCAAGATCCTAGTACATTTGAAACATTTAACTGGAAAAATAATTCCTTATGGTACAAAGATCACTTATTTCTTTGTAATCATTCCCAACTCAAATAAAATATTCTTTTGGAATTGCACTCCTCCCCCTTAGGAGCTTACTCAGTATTTTTAAAAACTTACCACAAGTTCAAGAAGGAATTTGTTTTGGATGACCTTGAATCTAATATTTAGAAGTTGTGGCAAAATGTTTGGTTTGCCAACAAAATAAAGTTGACACAAATAAGACCAAGGCTTTGTTACAACCTTTATCCATTCCAAGTTGGCGTTGGGAGGAGGTCCTAATGGATTTTATGACAGTTTTAGCCAAGTTTGAAGGAAAGAGTGTCATCATGGTGGTAGTTGATAGAATTACCAATTATGCACACTTTTGTGCATTATCTCATCCTTTTAAATCTAGTACAGTTCCTACTGCATTTATGGAAACAATTAAAAATCTACATGGAAACCCAAAGATTATTGTAGGTGACAAAGATCCCATTTTCACTGGAAATTTTTTGACAAAATTATTTTATTGTCCTGGTACTCAATTAGCTCATAGCTCATCTTATCATCTTCATTCTTACAGGAAAACTGAGATAGTGAACAAATGTTTAGAAGGATATATTCGTTTCTCTGTATAAACAAACACAATAGGTCAAGTGGACAACTCTAGTTGAATGGTGGTATAAAACTTCCTTCCATACTGCAACAAAAATGACCCCATTTATGGCACTTTATGGATATCATCCACCATCCATCACATCATCTTTAAAAGAAAATTCTAAGGTTCAAGAAGTGGAAGATCACATAAAGCATCGACAACAACTTCTCCAACTCTTAAAGGATAATCTCAATCTGGCACAGAATTGAATGAAATAACAGGAATATCAACATCATGGTGAAAGAATTCTTGATGTATGCGACTGGGTATTTTTACGGCTACAACGATACAAACAAATGTCCATCAAGCAAGCTAAGAAGGATAATAAATTATCACCCAAGTACTGTGGTCCTTACAAGGTGTTGCAAAAGATTAGTACTATGGCATACAAATTGGAGCTTCCTGCATCTTCCCAAGTACACCCAGTCCATCATTTCAACCTTCGGCCCTGAAATCATACCTGAAAAATAGAGTTGGTGCACTTTCAGCCAATTTTTACGAAATTCAAATTCAATGCTCGAAGGGAATGTTATGATGATTTTATCGTGGACACCTCTTTAATACTTAGTTCTTGAGAACATAGAAACTATATCTTCCTTGGACCATATCTCTGAAAATATAGTGAACCAAGGTCTGAAATTGCATCCAAATGTTCATCAATATTTCTCCTCCATGTGGTAACAATTTCAGCTTCTAAAGCCTTGCAACAATATATGTGTGTGTGTGTGTGTGTGTGTGTATAATGAAAAATCCAAGATGACATGTTTAAAGCAGTGAAACACTAGGATCCAAAGCTCTGATACCAAATGCTATGTATTCAGATCAAAATAACACAGAAACATAAGAAAATATATATCAACAACTAAATAATAAGCCACTTTGAGGGGACAACCTCCCTTTACATCACATAAATGAAAAAATCTTGAATGATTCAATTGACAAGACCTCCTTGGTATATATAGGAGTTTAAAGGGTCAAAATATATTTAAGGCCTATATGACAATAATAATGTAAGGGAATAACAATAAGAATAGTCGGATTATATGGGGCACAACAATAACGACATGGGGGATACACTTGTATTATATCGACCTGACACTCAGTGACCAACCCCTTTTTTATGCTACATTGAGGAGGAAATTCTAGATGTTGGCCCCTTCGGCACCAAGAGAAACAATGAAGCAGATCCCAACTATGATAAGTCAACTCCTTCAAAATCGTGAGGCAAACAACCAGTATGATAAGGTTCACTTTTTGCTTCACTTACCTCTATCTTCTTATGTTTTCATAATGGATCATGCATGGACAGCCAAATCTACCGTCACTTCCGTAGAATAATTTTGTAGCATATTTGTGTTTTGTTTTTTCCTAGAAAATGAACTTGTTTCAAACTTTTCCATTATTAAAAGACCATTTGGTTTCCCCTTTTTGGGGCAGATGGTCTCCTCCAAGCTCCTACCAGTGGGACCTCTGTGCCAAGACTCATAATGCATATTTTCTTGTATCATATGTACAATATTTTTGTGAATATAAAGTAGTTCATTTTCCCCAAAAAAAAATGGAGTTGACATGTAACATTTTAAAAAGTATTAATAACAAAATTAATTCAATGTGTGTGTATGTGAAGAGAAACACATAGAGATGTAACATTTTAAAAAAATATCAATAACAAACACAAATCTATATAATATACAAAACAAATGAAAATTAAAAATTTCTTATAATTCCCACCTGGTGGATAAACAGGACGCAAGAGGAAATGTGTGGGTGATAATGGTTAACACTTGGCAATAGGTTCAAGGACCGGCCTTCTCTTCCTCTAAAATTAACATGTGTACGAGATGAATTACAGTAATTCGTGTGAAATATATATCTGCCTCAATCCGAGTGGGAGGCGAATATCGATGGCAGAGTATGGCAGACAGTGTGTGTATTTGGGTTTCGTCTCAGCTAATTGCATGTTATTGGTATTATGTAAGCCGAAGCAGGAAGCGTCGAAGGTTCATTGTTTGGGAAAGGTGGCGACTCCGTCATTGGTGCTCCCTCCCCGACTTTTGGGTGTGTAAATTGGAAGATTTATCCTTTGGGGTGTGGAATTCACTGTCTTTGTGCACGAGCAGAACGTGGCTTCTGCAGGTTCAGGATATTCAATGGTATTGGTGCGTATGGGATGATTATTATTTGTGTTATTGGTATTCTGTGAGCAGGTGTGGCGAGCGTAGAAGGCTCATTGTTAGGGAAAGGTGGTGACCCTGTTGTTGGCGTTCCCTCCCTGGCTTCTAGGTCTGTAATTTGGCTGCTTTATTCCTTGGTGTGCGAAATTAAATGTTTTCATGCGTGAGCAGAGCATGGCTTCTGGAGGTTCATGATTTTCATCGGACTTTGTGCGTGTGGGAGTTTCTTCTCTTTGTTTGTTGGGAAATTAGATTGTTCCCCTGCACATCTTCTCTATGGAATTTTCTAAATTTTGGCGGTCTCTGCGTCAGGAGTCGTTGTGGCAAGGTTTTTTGGAAGGTTGGCTTGTTTTCGTCGAGCGACGAAGTGAGGGTGGTGGAGTGTGGGCTCCACGTGGGCTCAGCGCCATCCTAGTGGTTGGAATTTGTCGTTCTGGGTGTGTGGAGTCGCGTCGGTGAGGGAAGGTCGTGCCTTGGAGGTTGCAGGTTCCGTCTGTATCCCCGCCAATTGTTTTTCTCCAACCAACGCTAGTTCTATGAGAATCTATCTAGTTCAACGTCGTGGTCGGTCCTCCTCCCCAACAAATCCCGACTTGGTTGGACGGGGGGATCGGGAATCTCAATTAGAGGTGATGGTAATGGAAGTAGAGAAAATCAGGGTTGGTGAGGGTGGGAAGACTGCAGGGTGTTCAAGGCAGGTGACGTCCTAAGTACGCGATGGTTATGGTCATGGTGGCTCGGTGGTTGGGCATGGGGGTCACACACCGCACCGTCAAGAGTGGGGTGGGATGAGGCGATGTGGCGACACGAGCCGATGAGGGAATGCAAGGTGTGTGGTGCATGGATCAAGGGAAATTCGTCAATGTTGTCTGGATAATTGCAGCGAATTGATCCAATCCTTGTTGGAGCGGTTGGAAACAACGGACCGGAACTGCCAAGAAGAACATGTTGAACTAATAGCTACTATGAACAAAATTCACTACTTTTAGTGCCATGTCCGAGAACAAGTTGTGATGTTCTGGCGAGGACAGAACCTGTTAACTGAGAAGGTGGAGAAGTTGGAGTCTTAGATGGCTCACTTTGAAGAGCATGTCCAATGCTCTTTTCACCCTCTGCCTCCTCCTGGAACAACCTCAGATAACCCAGCCTCAATTACGTCAGACGACTAGCATGGTTATAGGTTTTCTCCTTGTTTTATATGTTTTCTCGTACTTTTGGCCTCCTAGGTTATGGACGATGTATCTAGTTTTCTTTTTGTTTCTCTGTCACTTGCTGGTAGCGGTAGTCAACAAGCCTGGTCGGGGTGAGACTACCTGTGTTTTGCTAAGGATGTACTTATTTTTTGATGAATGAATAAAATGTTGACTTACCAAAAAAAAAAAAAATCTTACAATTAAATATTTTTCTAGTGTGTTGTTCAAAACTAGCATAAATCCATCTTAACTCAATATCTACCAAGAGTAGAGAGGAATCAAAACTCTTGTTGTGCAAACCTTTCCTCGGTGTTTGGACTCAAAGAGAGGCTTGCACCTTAAAATATTTGATCCCTTATGGTGCTTAGTATATTTAGAGTTAAGTCAGATCTATGTTGGTCTTAGAAAAAGAAGATTTCATAGGTGCGAAATAACAAATTGTGATATAAATCCTCCTAGTGTTAATGTCAAAGATTTCAATCCAAATATATTAATTAAGGGGGTTTATCTTATGAATTCAAATGTGTGAAGAGATACTTTTTTTATATATAAGAGATTATTTCTCCAATTCCCCTACAAGAAGATTTCTTGTTCCAAACTAACCACAAAATAAATCCATCTATGTGAGGGACCTTAGACTCATCATGCTCCGAAGTTTCAACTAAAAAATAATATCATTTTCATACAAAGTCCAACTAAACGTAGCATCTTTATGCCATGAAAATCTATGATAGTTCTAAAAGAAGATCAAAGTGTTCCAAATTCCGGTTTAAAAAAATAAAAACAATAAAAACCTAACATGTTTAATTAAAAATTTGGGAAAAAAAATAATAATAACCAAAACATTAAAAAAATTAAAACAAAAATTATTAAATAAATTAGGATTTAAAGGCCTAAATCAATGTAGAGAAAGTTGAGGAGCTAGCTAAAATAAAATTTAAACTAGCAATTGCACCATATGTTGCAAAGGAAACGTTGTAAAGCAGTAACATAGGAAATAGTAATATAGAAGAAAAAACCATAATGCCAGACAATTTTGGAAGTTTAATCAATTAGTCGAAGTTTTCTGGGTTATTTCCAGGGCCTGAAAACGGAAATATTTTCTGTTATTTTAAAGATGAAAAAAATTGGAGAAAAGGAAAAATTAAATTGAAATAAAAAATGGAAAAAATCATTAGAATGTTTACCACAAAGCATGGTCACAGTTTTTCTACCACTATGCATGCAACAGAATTTGGGGCAGTGTGCCCTAGTGTGAAGAAGTCTCATTAATCAATTAGTCTCGATATCACGTATTGATTCCTCTTTTGACATTGTAAGAGGGGATTCATATTTGTTCTATAGTTGAGTTTTCCTGTCATATTAAAAAAAACAAGTCTAAGATATGATTTGATGAAGTAGAAGGAGCTTATCAATGGTTTGCTTAACTATTGGAAACACATAAACTCAAATGGGGAAGGCAATTTTTTTTTATCATGACCAATTCAAATTAATCATTACTAAAAGAGCTTCAGACTTGGCTTATTCACTCACATTAATAGTTAGCAACAAAAATATCCAAAAATCTAAACCAAGAAACCCATTACAAGCCCACAGAAAATCATTTCTATGAGAATCTAAAGAACTGCACACTTGCAGGGCTGTAAACATGGGTTCCCATCATTATTAAAAAAAATGAAAACCAATGAACAGGAGGAGGTTTCATACATAGAGATATGACACTTCCTCATACATATTAGATATTATGGACAGGCCATTGTCAGGAAATAAAAATCCCGGCGAGCAATTCACATCAAAATCTACTACATGCAAGTGTCATTAATAAATGGATAACCAAACTGCTCCCTCGCTCCCTCCCTCCCTCAAACATGCTAAAGGGATTGTTGTCATGGGCTGGCTGGAGGTACTTCTCCATGAAGTTGGATCTACGTCTAGACAAGGTCATGGCAGCTCCACACAGCACACCACTTCTCGTGAAGAGCCACGCTCAATCTTGGATCACTGCTGTAGAATCACCTCAGAAGCAGAGAGCTTGTGTGGCACGATATGGCGATCATTTGGAGTATCAATTCATTTACCTTGACAAAGGAAAACGTCCCATGTAACGATAAGGAAGAGAGGTCTCTGCCTTTTCTTTGCTCTTTTGGCTTTGGCCTCGCTTCGCAAGCGCAGAGAATTGGCTGGGTATGTTAATAGAAACGGGACTATTTTGGTTCTGCCTCATCTCAAAAGAGCAAAGAAACGGCTCGGTCTCTCAGAAGGGCTTCCTGTGTTATCAAGGCCCCACCCCCTTGCAAGAATTTGTCTTTGTTAAATTCCTGCTAATTACTCCGAATATCGATTCAATCTTCTTGACGAAGGATAAGGTCCTGAAACAAGGAAAAGAGGCATTCCTCTAACGGGATTGTTTTGGCTCTGACCTCGCTTTAAATGCACCGAGAATCGGCTGGGTTTGTAACAGGGAGATCAACTCTCAAAAAACCATATTTATTATCAGGGAACCACCCCCTGCCAGGTAATCTCTACCTCAACAGGTTTATATACAACAGGGACTCAATTGGGCTTCGTTTTGATGGGAATTTGGGCCCAGTACTTGATTTATCGTTATTCTAGGTGGATTCCTGAACGTATCAGACGTAAGGAAGATTGGGTTAAGCTCAGAGCCGTACCTAAGCAGGGGAATTGGTCTTTGTTTCATGCCCGGAGAAGCTGGAGAAGTAGGAAACCTTCAAAAACCTAAATTGGGAACCCCATGGGGGTAGGCAAATTTGTTGTGGAATGCGGTCTTTCCTGCACTTTCTGGATTCCAAAGGGTAGGCAGAGAAGAGAGGATTGGAATCAGGGGACTCGTACTTGGGATCCCGGGGGAAAGGGAAAGTCACTCAATTTGAAGGATCCTCAAACCAGGCTAGGGAATCTGTCCAACTGAATTTGATGGACAGAATTGCTCTCCAATCTGTCCAAATGAATTGATTGGCAGAACTGTTGTTCTCCACGTGAGCTTGGAATTGGTGCACCAGATGGATAACGCAAAAACTGCAGAACTCGGACTCCTCTGTGATAAAATTAATCAACTACGAAAAGAAATGAGGTACAATCAATCAGTCTCGAGCATAACAGCAGTTAAGGATATAATGGTCGAACATCAAACTGATCAACCTTTAACGGCAGATTGAAAACCTCCATACAGTCTTGGATCATGGACCTACTGAACAAGCACAATCAAGCAGTGAACCGAACGAACCAGCACAATCAAGTGAAAGGCTTGCAGTAGCAGAATTGCTCCCTACAACTAAAAGCCATTGACTCTACCAATCAGAAAGAAGAAACCCACTCATTAGAGTTTACAAATGTTTATGTAAATGCTGTTTAATTTTGCAAGTATTTTTGGAGCTTTTATGCGTATAGGCATATAATGGGAATCCGAGAAAATACTTCAGTTTCGTGATGCCTATGCAAATTTGAATTAATAGAACAATATTTAGGCTGGTTTAAAAAAGTACCGAACTAAGAAAGATGACTTTGACCTCCATAGAAAAAGTAGGCAGTTCACTTATTTACATTAATATGGTCCAAAAATATTTTTCCCAGGAGTATTTACTATTATACATCTGCATTTTCAACCACCTCTAATGTGCAAAATTTTCTGATGTAAAGAAAATATCATCTCAAAACACCAGATGAGCACTGCAAAGCTTTTTGCCCCCTAATGTTCAAGTTCTCGTGTAAGAGGGTTCAATAACATCTCAACACCAGATGAGCACTGCAAAGCTTTCTGCCCTCTAATGTACAAGTTCTTGTGTATGAGGGTTCAATATCATTTCAAAAACACCAGATGAGCACTGCAAAGCTTTCTGCCCTCTAATGTACAACTTCTCATGTATGAGGGTTCAATATCATCTCAAAACACCAGATGAGCACTGCAAAGCTTTCTGCCATCTAATGTACAAGTTCTCGTGTCCCAAACACACCGTAGACACTGCACGGTATACCAAACCTTTGGCCAAAAAATTGATAATATATAATACAGGACCAGCTAGAAAGGTGCCTGAAGCCGAGGAGTTTCCACGATGTGCAGTATGTACAATCATTCACAGTAAGTCCGGAGCCCAAATACAATCTAAGATCAACAGATAGTCACTTCCATTCTCATGAATTGTATACACTATAATCGGATTTTCTCGAATGTTCTTTGAAAAATGGATGTCTCAAAGCTTCTGAAGCTTTTAGGC
This sequence comes from Pinus albicaulis, assembly GCA_034641835.2. Taxonomy (NCBI): domain Eukaryota; kingdom Viridiplantae; phylum Streptophyta; class Pinopsida; order Pinales; family Pinaceae; genus Pinus; species Pinus albicaulis. The sequence goes on from CM076580.1 coordinate 358,078,553, forward strand.
GTTCTGAGGGTTCAAACTTGAAAAGGCCCTGCAACAAATCTATAAATAGACCTGCAAAGTGGTCTGCATGCTGCATTATCAAATCCTGCAAACAGGAAAAGTAACATGTTATGACTGAAACCAGTGAAACAAATAACAAATCATGAGAAGATTTCAGGATGATGTTCCAAGTGTATCCTGTAACTACTACTCAATATAATAAGCATACCCTAAGTTTCTGTAATTTTCTCACTGCTCTGATGCTCTCTCTAGAGGATGCTCCTTCAGGCCAATTCAATCGTGTTCCATGTCTCAAATATTTCACATATCTTCTACTGTTGATAGGATAACATTAAACGTTATAGTTTGCCATAGGTGTATTGAATTTTATAGCGTGTCCAATAGGCTGATCCAGGTAATAGTTCGTTGAAGAACATAAAAATACTCACTCGGATTTCTTGATCATATGATGTGGCAAAGGAGCTAAAACCCTTTCCATCATAGCAAGATGTTCCATGTTTTCATGAGTTTGAAACAAAGTCTCGCCCTGAAAATTTGAAGGCATGTAATGTAAATATCATTTCTGCGGGTATCTACATAACAACCATTCAACGCAAGAGAAACTAATCTAAAAAGTTTACCGAGAATAGTTCCACAAGTATGCACCCTACACTCCAAATATCACAAGGGTAGTTCCATCCAAGACCTGCTGAGAAACATCAATTGTAAATAAAACGCAAAAGAACATATATTCGACAGGATGGAATTGACATTGATCCTTTCAATATGATGGCTAAACCATAGAAAATTCCTTCCAAGCTCACCCAAAATAATTTCAGGAGCTCGATAATGCCTTGTAGAGACCACTGAGGTGTGATCTTGATCTTCAAATGTGGTGCTTCCAAAATCAATTAACTTTATTGCACTTGACTTTGGCAACCTTTTAAAGTCATCTGGAGACCCCTTCACACCCTTTTGAATAACAATCATGCTATCAGAGTTTATTCCTTAACATAAAGGCATGTTGTTGAAATGTTAATCTTGACGATTGTGAAAACTAGAGGGCATAAAATATTAACAAAGATTGTGTTATTTGATTCTAGCTTTTCGCTGGAGACAAATTTACTGTAAAGCAGTATTATAAAATGATATTATTATGCCAACCATTGCAATCTCAATCGCAAACGACACACCCGCAACCTGCCTTGCAATCTGGAACCTTCACAGAATCGGAAGAAACAAAAAGTATATTTTCTGTCTTTAAATCCGTGTGAACGAGTTTTAACTCATGCATATCTGCCACAGATCATTGGTAATATCAGGAGAAAAAATCCTGGATAATGTTATTAGTGCCCTTGTAAAAGTTCAGTCCACCGTTATAAATTGTGAGATAACATGACCAACTAAGCAATCTAGTTAATGGCAGCAGACAATCATTCACTCTAACATTAAATTATATGTTTAAGCCCTCCCACTGCAAATGCAAAGAAGTGCGAGTATCGTCTACACACATGCTACAGATTCCAACAGTTGTCTTCCAACCTCCCGTACAAGATCAATGGGAAATGGGCTGTAACTGTTTTTGCGTAGGAAATCATATAAGCTTGGGCCAAGCTTCTCAAAGACTTGTTTTTGCATCCATCAACAATCTTAAACACACTAACAACCATATATACATAACAGAGCCTAGTCTTAGATGCTAAGGAAAAAAATGAATGGAGATATAAATTACTACAGAATACTGACTATGCAAGTGTGATTCCGGTAGTCAAACCATTCGCGCATCTGCACACAACTGTATTGGGAAAGGGCATACATCTCAGGCAACCATTTCTAAGTTCTAAAAATGTCTAAATCAAGGAATCATCCTAGCATGTTACCCGACATGCCCATCTATTAAATTATGCAAGCAGAACTAAGTCAACAAAGTCAAGCATCAATAAAAAAAATTACTGTCATACCGTGTGCCATTTCTGTCATATTTGCCGACTTTACGAAGTACATAAACTTCTATCATTGCTGCCTCTCGGTACTTCTGTAATCCACGGACGATTTTTATGGCCACACGATCCTTTGATTTTCGATCCCAACATTCCAACACTTGACCAAATGTTCCTGTAAACATTGGCCATGATTTCATCACGATAAAATTCATCCATCTCGCGTTCAAGAATAAATAAATAAAGCATATCCAAGTTGGAGATATTAAATAAAATGAAATAACTGCCCCTTGAGACTCTTGATATCCCAGCCATCTAACCAAAAATGCATCTCTACATGTTGACCCTTGTAACTCCTAATGTCCTAGCCATCTAACGCCTATCAAGAGATGGGATTTGATGTCACACGTTATGCACGTGACAACCCCAGCCGACTTAACAGGCGTGACAAACCCAGTCCGACTTAACAGGCGTGACAATCCCAGCCCAACTTCACAGGATTAATCTGTGAGGTGAGAACAAGTCACATCTTTGAAGACATCAGCCCAACTTAACAGGCATTCCAACCCCAGCCCAACACAGCCCAACTTTACAGGCATGACATATGAGAACAATTCACATCTTTGAAGAATTGAACTCATGGACGGGCAATAACACCACCCCGCTTTTCACTCACCTAGGAAACCCATGTGGCATGTTCAATAATAACAAAATACAGAAAATTTGGACTCATAAACGCATACCTTCACCCATTTTACTGAGTATTTTGTCTGCAAAAAAACAGTATATTTTAGCCAATTAGTAGAGTAGATAGGGTAAAAAGGCTATTTATAAACTAAGGTTTAATATTAACAGCAGAACCCTACTCTAGATCTAAAAGACTCCAAAAGGAAAAAACCCATCACAACCAAAACGAGCCAATATTGTGATGTGCGTGTTCTTACATCGAGGGGTCAAATTCTCTCCAAGTTCGAACATGTAGTGGCCATCCTTGTTGTCGCTGCGCCATGGTGGTGAGCCAGTGCAGGAGTCCTCTTCTTTGGGCTTTATATTGGAAGAGATAGACCGACTATTGTCTGAACCTGAGGCGGAGGGTTCTGCCCCGCCTATCAAAGGGGCGTTCTCCCCTTCATCTCTATTTTCGATACCAAAATATTTCCGAGTAAATACCAGAGTTGGCTGGACCTACACGCAAACCCATTTCTTCATTTCCCAGAAGGATGCAAAACCCTTTAAACATATTTCATTAAAGCTTGAAGGTCAGGGTAGTGGAAACCCCGTGATCTAAATGCTAACAAGCGGATCTAGAAGAAAACCAGTTACAGATCAAGATACTCGAAAATATAAAACTAACCTGAAGCTGTAATGGAAGGACGTCCCACGATGACGTTAACTTGCGGCGCTTCCTGGGGTTTTCATCGAGCATATGAGGAGGACGATGATATTTTGCAACACAAGCCATGGCTGCCGCACGCGTTCAGAATCCTTCGATGGCAACAACAGCCGAAGAAATTTAATCGAGAAAATAAGAAGATAGGGTTTCACAGGGTTAGAATTTCTAGGGTTTGCAGGTAGAGAATAAGAAGATAGGGCTTCATAGGGCCGAAACATAAGGTCAGAAGGAAACCAAATAACTCCGACCATGCTCCAGGCAGCAGAGAACGAAGTTCCTGCCATTGGAAACCAAGAAGTTGCGAAAAGGCAAGCTGTGCTCCGCTCAGAAGATGAGTACTTCATTAATGCGTGTGCTACCGGGGAAGCCACCATACACAAGACAAGTGGAACATGCAGATCTGCAGATATGGCCTTTACCTTTAAACCCTCACTGAGTTCCCTCACGGACATCTGATATTCCTTATGTTGTATAACTCATTAAAATAACAGAATTTAATCCTAGGGCTGAGATGGTTTGAATCGTCTAACCTTCAAATCAAAGGTACATAATGGTACACGTACTCATTTAGCAAAGTTGTTTTCAAATAAGAACGCTTTACAGCGTAAAAACAAATAACATAATTAAATTTATTTTTTTATTAATTTTTTTAATTATTTAGTTTTTAAAAATTTATATTTTATTTTATTTTCTAATTTTTAAAATATATTAATTATTAAAAAATTTAATTAATTATTTTATTTTTAAAGTTTTTTTAATCTTTATTAACTTTTTATTATTGTTAATTTTATGTTTTTTTTAATTAATTTAATTTAAAGGGAGAATATATATATATATATATATATATATATATATATATATATATATATATATATATATATATATATATATATATATATATATATATATTTTGTCTTTAATTTTTTTAAGGTGTAGTTTTACCAAAAAAAACGAAATGGATTTTTTCGTCAAAATCCAACAATACAATTTGAGTAAGAATGTCATTTCTTATTGTTTAAAATGCACTTTTGAATGCATAAATGGATTTATCACCTTCAAAAATTTGAGAAACTCAAACTTTGCTAATTAAACAATTTAAAGTTATGATTCTTAAAAACTCTACTAGATTTTAGACAAAACTGAAGAGAAAAAGTGCACACAAAAGAACAATTATGTTTATTCGTTACACATTGTGTTTTTTAAATAATTATTTTTTCCATAGATTTCAAATATTAAGAAAAACACATGGGATAGTTATCACCATGTTATGAAGTATTGTATAAACCATGTGTTTCAAGGTTCAAATATTTGGTAAGTCTAGAAAAAAATAAAATTATATATATATATATATATATAGAGAGAGAGAGAGAGAGAGAGAGAGAGAGAGAGAGAAAATTATTATTAAAAAAATAAAAATAAACAAAAATGATGTAATGTGATTTTTAGTTTGTAGCAGTATAACTAATAGACGAAATGGTTTTTTGGCAAAAATATGGCACTAAAGTGCCTAAGGCACTCAAGGTTGAGTATCGAAGTCGTTTTAGGGGAATCAAACTTCCCAAGGGGTGTCTAGGCTTGATTGAGCCTCGCATAATCCTGGTGATAAGCATCTTGTTGTGGGCGGGTCGATCTTCTTCCATATATAAATGGGCTAGCCCCAACGTAGGATCAACCTAGTCACCAAAAAAAAAACTCCTGATTTTAAAGAATCTCCATTAGATTTTGGGAAAAATTAACCAAGAGAGTGCCCGAAAAAGGCCATTTCGTTTTTTATATTTATAGTTGACTTTATGTTTTATTTATTCATTTATTTATTCAGTGATACAAATGATCAAGGTCGTAATGTCAATTAATGTGTTTTTTTAACCCCAAAAATAAAATAAAATAAAATAAAAGTTAAAAACAAATTTGAAAAACGCTTAAAAAATAAACACTTTAGAAAAGTAAAAGGAAAAATTAAAGGTAGACAAACTCTAGGTGTTGATTTTTAGGATTTTTTACAATCGTGACATTTGGTTTGTAATGTGATGGTTGAAAAAAGTTTGATGTTACATCAACACTTTTGGAATTCAATGTATTTTTCCTTGCCTTTTGTAGTCAAGATATTTGGTCTTTAATGCCATGATTGGAAAGTGTTTTAATTTTAGCACTTAAAAAAAGAAAAAAAAAGAGGTGATGATGCATCACCACTTTTGCATTTCAGCGTGAATTTTCATATCTTTTGTAATCATAATATTTGGTTTTAATTCCATAATTGAAAAATGTTGGAATTTTAATCTTGAAATAAAAAAAGTGATGTTGCATCACCAATTTTCAAAATCAACATGAAAATCATGATTTGATGTAGCCTCCAAAAAAAATAAGAACTTAGTAAAATTTTCATTAAGTTGGTAACTTTTTAAAAATGTTATACTGAGTTCCACAAGAATATATCTTCCTCTCTAAGTTTCGACAAAATAATTAAGTTATCTATCTACCAAATATATTTGCGTTATTAAAACCAACCAAATCATTATTTTTAAAATCAGAAATCTTCCATGAAATTGAAAGTATCCTAGGTGATACAATATAAAAAGTATCAATTATGTTAGATATTCCTTCCTACAATAATGTTATTGGACTGTTATTATAAAGTTTAAGTATCATCATTCATTAACTAATTAATTACACCGAAAGTGTTCTATTATGAGATTTTCGGACTGAGCTACCCATAAACCAATCTAGCGGCGACTCATTACTAGTTGCTCCGACGAGGGTTTCGGGTTCGAATCTAAGCCTAATCTTTTTTAGAATGATCCAACACCACGCCGAATGGGCGGCCATAGGAATGGGGAGAGCACCTAAGAAATGTTGAATGGGTACCTCGAACTCTGAGAGATCAATAGCAGCAACACCGAAATATGAAAGTGAAAAGAATTGCACCAATCAATTATGTGATTCGAGATGTTTGCGTAGGTTATATGCATAGGTTCCAATTCCCCGTAAGGTTATATGCATAGGTGCCAACTCCCCTGTCATGTAGAATACAATGGTGACATTGGTTGGACCAGGCCTTGTATAGCTTTAACTATCTTTCCTTCAGATCCTCATATACCAGTTCTGAGCAGAGATTCGTGATCCTGTAAAGGGTGCCCAGGTATGGCTAGACACGTTTCATTTTGCAAAGACACCTCATACTGATGACAAAGCTGGTTGCAGATTAAGAGGATCCCAAGAAACAATAAATACCCCAGAGGAAGAGGGATAAAAATTATCAACACCCTTGGGATTATATCTCTGTGTTCAGTTGTTGCATAATCTGGGCATATTTTCACTCCTTATTCAACATTGTCGCTCTATAACCACTTAATTTTATTTATCGTGGAGATTGAAGTTCAAATGCCTCCCTTCAAGCGATTTCTTAACAAGTCAAGGCATTTGACCTAAGGTCAAAACCGGTCGAAACCAATGGTTCTCGCTCTACATCTTTTCAAAATCTCGTAGCCAAATTCGGTTTGCTTGCAGTGCACGAAAATCTCCAGAAGAAGCTCCAAGGAATTACATATTCATGATTGGTGAGCTTCATCTGCTTTCTTCTAGTAATGCTACTGCTTCAAATATGCAAAATAGTGTAACCTCTCCATGGAATTTTAATATATTTGATTGCCTGCAACATCTTAATATATTTTATTGTCTGTAAAATGTACAGGGACAAGACTCATGTGCTTCAATCACCAAGTTTGTGAGACTCGAAGGCATAGAGCTCCATTTCCATGATTGTCATCGATATTGGCTTCCAATTTTCCAAATGCGAGCAATGCCAATAAGGTAGATGCCATAAACCAAACGAGCTCTTGCGTAGCTAAAGGAGATATCTCGCAGATCATTTCATGTGGCAATGTTATTTGTTGCTCTTGTGGGACCTATCTCCATAGGGAATGAGCCGAGAGGGCGCATGACCTCATGAAGGTCTGCATGTTGTTTGAACAGAGGTGTGGGATATTTATATAATTAGTTTTAATTTATATTTTTTTTTCACATAATTATCTATAAAAAAAACCCATATTTTGATCGGTTTATCGGTGAATATGGAAGTGGCATGGATTCCACTGACTGGATTGGTTTTTGCCTCAACCTTTATTGCACTTGGACTAGTGTAGTTAGACCTAACCTTGTTCGGACTGCGAGGCTCAGATGTATTTGAGAACCTCGTTGCAAGATCTCCTACCACTCCTGGTTATCCCATTTGCTTCGTTCAAGCAGTGACCAAATTTCCCCTCGATTAGAGAAGGAACCATAGATTGACATTTCCAACAACAAAAATCACATTCAAAAGTTGTTGCCCCTACTCCATCCATTTAAACTACTTATAAATTCTCTGGGGTCCCAACTCTTCCACCAACCATTTTATTGAAGTCGCCTGCTATTGTAATTATGGCCTTACCCTTCTCTTTTTGGGAATCACTAAGTTGTCTCCTGAAAGATGATCTTTATGCTTCTATGGTCCTTCCATCCATCGCCTACTCTCATGACTTATGAAGGTCCATCATTTGACATATCCAAAGCATCTAACTTTTATTTGATAGAAATAGGTGCATGGGTTGTTGAAGAAGATGAAGAACATGCGACCATAGTTCCCAAAGTTGGTGAAGATTTTGTTTATAATTTGTTTGAATTTTCACCCAGCCTCTCAAAGAGAATTAAAATCAATAACATGAGAACAATCCATCACCACACCAATATATGTCAAGGCAATTTATAAACAAATATTATATGTAATTAAAAAGGACAATTTATAAACAAATATGATACATAATCAAAAATTTGTCTACTAGTATTTTTTAAGCCGAAAATATTCGTGCACACCCAGAAAACCCGGAGACAAGGGGAAAATATTCTCGCAAACCAACTCAACCACTCATAATTTGGAGTCTCGAGTGTTTTACAAAGTCTGAAAGAAATTTTGTTTCATCCTTTTATTCAAGTAAAAGTGTAAGTTTCGATGAATTTCCTCCCTTTATTCATTTTAAAGTGGAAGTTTGATGTTGGGTTATTGAGGAGCTATGGTTCCACTCTTTTTGTCTCGCCTTAGTGTCCAAAAAATCCAGAGTCTCAGCATCCGAATTGAGTTCATACTGCTTAGGCAGATTAACTACTCTGAACTCGGACAAAGGAATCAGAGGTGATCCATATTGCTCCCAGAGTTGACTTTGTCCACTCTCTGGTGCTTTGTTTTGATTGACATGAACAACCATGACTTGATATCCCTTGTCTACCAGATTATCCAGGGCGAATTTGAGGGAAAATTTACTTGAGACTGAGTAGTCCACTGCAACTCTGATATTTGTTTCTCAGCATCGCCTCCAAACGGTGTTGTAAATTTCAGCTACACGACCGCCTTCAACAAATTGATGTGTTAGCTCAACTGACTGTTTGAATCAGGACAACCTCCACACTGCTTCACATGGTTTTTGTTGCCTCGCTCTTAATAGCTAGCACCAGTGAATCAGGTGATTTCACTACCCTCTGCGTTCTTTTCCGACTACTTCAAATTTTTTCACCAAATTTGCATGTGCTGAGATAACAAGGCACAACGACCCTGTGGATGTAGTACTTTGAAAAAAGATCAAATGTTTAACTTCTCAAAGAGTAGAGTATTGGGAAATTCTCTACCACTAACGTTGAACAGCGAGAGATTGACTTTCTATATTTGATGGGCCTCTCTGTTTCAATTGCGATGAAACAAAAAACAAAAAACAAAAAAAATCCCAAATCAGAGTTGATCTTATTAGTAGATCCCTTTAAAAAGATGAGAAGGTGTTACAATAGCCATTGCTTCATAAAAAACAAATGGTTTGTTTTTCTTTGAATAAAGGAATTAAGAGGAGAGGAATAACCTGTTTCTGAGTTTTTTTTAATAACCCAACGTTTCGGACTGTCTAAGTGAGTCCATCATCAGGGGTAGACGTCAAAAGTTCTTTGAAAAGTTGAGGGAATAGGGCAAATGAATGTATGAATAAATAGTGAATAATGTGGATTTCATGAAGGTCGGCTTATGTTGAGAGAGAATTTAGGAAAATCATCTAATTAATTTATTAGATTTATGGATAATAAAAATTAAGTTGTAATATGAAATATTTTTATAACTAGATGACATATTATCTTCTTTTTAATATAAAATAATTTAGTTAATGTATTTAAAATAACATATATAGTTAAATAATCTATTATGTTATTATGTTTATTATTATAATGTTATTTTTTTATTTAAAAACTTAATAATTTATTTATTTAATTAATTAATTTGTTTAATTTATTTATCTAAATAATTTTTAATGGTTAACCTACTAAACTAAATAATCTATTATATTATTTAATTTAATTTAATTTGTTTATTATTAAAATATATTGATATTTATTTGATTAGACAACTAATAATTTATTTATTAATTTATTTATTTATATTATTAATTCCTAATAGTTAAATAATCTATTATGTTATTAAATAATTTATTTATTTATATTATTAATTCATAATAATTAAATAATCTATTATGTTATTATGTTTATTATTATAATGTTATTTTTTTTATTTAAAAACTTAATAATTTATTTATTTAATTAATTAATTTGTTTAATTTATTTATCTAAATAATTTTTAATGGTTGACCTACTATCTTCATAAGGCTTCTCTTCTTTTTTTATAGATAACCTGTATAACTAAATAATCTATTATATTATTTAATTTAATTTGTTTATTATTAAAATATATTGATATTTATTTGATCAGACAACTAATAATTTATTTATTAATTTATTTATATTATTAATTCATAATAGTATTTTTTTATTTAATAAATAAATAAATAATAAATGGTATTTTTTTATTTAATAAATAAATAAATAAATTATAAATAATTATAAATAATTTAATAATATAAATAAATTAATAAATAAATTATTAGTGGTCTAATCAAATAAACATCAATATATTTTAATAATAAACAAATTAAATTAAATTAAATAATATAATAGATTATCTAGTTTAGTAGGTCAACCATTAAAAATTATTTAGATAAATAAATTAATCAAATTAATTAATTAAATAAATAAATTATTAAGTTTTTAAATCAATTTAAAAAATATATATAAAAAATAACATTATAATAATAAACATAATAACATAATAGATTATTTAACTATATATATGTTATTTTAAATACATTAACTAAATTATTTTATATTAAAAAGAAGATAATATGTCATCTAGTTATAAAAATATTTCATATTACAACTTAATTTTTATTATCCATAAATCTAATAAATTAATTAGATGATTTTCCTAAATTCTCTCTCAACATAAGCCGACCTTCATGAAATCCACATTATTCACTATTTATTCATACATTCATTTGCCCTATTCCTTCAACTTTTCAAAGAACTTTTGACGTCTACCCCTGATGATGGACTCACTTAGACAGTATGAAACGTTGGGTTATTAAAAAAAACTCAGAAACAGGTTATTCCTCTCCTCTAATCAACTTCACATGTATGGATTCTCTCTTTAAAGAAATTAAATTATTTTTCTCCTCATGTCGTCCTTGGGTAAGATAAGTTGTGGGTGAATTTCTGAGCATCATGGAAGATCTCACGGAGGCCTCCACAATTTTCTCTGACTGCATCAAGGACTGGACAACATCTGTCAACGCGATTTATTTAGCAAATCTCGTTCACTTTTGAGTGGTCACAGATTAGGGGTGTGGAAACCCTCAGCTGCCTGTAACAATAACAATTTTGACAAAGAAGAATTCAACATAAAGCTATGCCATCACTATTTTACCTCTACATCTCCAGTTACCAATTTTTCATTGTTGCTCTGCATTAAAAAAAAAAAAAAAAAACGCTTTTGGCGTTCCATTTTCACCCTAAGGTGCAAATACTAGTATTAACCATGAATAACAATATCATAGAGGGAGATTTATATGAATATGATATTATTTTTCCAACATGTTAAAATATATTTCCTAAAAGGAAAAAAAATTGAAAAACAAATATATGTGTGTGTGTGTGTGTGTGAATATGTTCATCCAAAGTTGTTCTTTCAAAAAAAAGTGATAACTTTAATGTTGGTTACATGGATGTTGGAAGGGTCAATGTTGAGACTCATTAAATAAATGCATATTCAACATTGCATTTTGTAGTCTTTTATCAATTAAAAGACCACAAATTGTTGGAGATGGAAGAAGATGAGAAAGTCTACTTACATGAGGGGGAAACGAATGAGATTATCGAACTAATAATCTTAAAGATTATGGAAAAGAAAATATTTATAACTTCATAACAAAACACTCAAACCTTAAAAGAGAAATGGTATAGTGAAGACCCGTGACACATGGAGCTTTGAGAATGGTAATTCAAATTTATACAATCTAGAAATCACAAAAAAAAGACTAATTAGTAAACAATAAGCATGGAAAAAAAACTACTCATGTGCTATGTATAAGTTTATATAGGTAGTATTTTACAAACAAATTTATGTCAATATGTAGTGGTATGCGATATCATAGTATTTTTCATTTGAGTATGTGATTGTTTAAAGAATTTTTTTTTGGTAAGTTGTGCTAATTCTATTAATTTGAAAACATATAAGTACATAGTTTACAGGCAGGGTTGGTAAGCTGCGCTTAACCAATCCATGCCTTTGTTACACTTTTTTTGGGTTGCCACGGGGGAGAGAGTTGGCCCAGACAAAACTTGCGAGCAAAAATTACTGTGTGCGCAAAGGCAGTGATACATTTAAGAGCATGAGAAGTGGACATGACAGTATAGCCCTGTGGGCATATGGGACAAAAAACAAAATAGGACTGAACAACAACACAAACATTACGCATCTTCATCATCACTGCGGTTGGGAATTTCCTCGAGAATGGCATAGGCAGGGGCCTGCACGATGGTCGCTTCCCTTGCAGCTTCCACTTCAGCAGCAGTGCAAATGGGGAGATTTGATGGAGTGCAGAGGATGGGAGAGTTTGGATCTACTCCTTTCGGGACCTTAGTCCAGATGCCATATAAATCCATGATCTAAATATATGTGTCTTCGTCTGCCTACGCTAGGCTGTTCGGAGGTGCAGGAATGCATTGCAGTGAAGGAGCCCTAGAGATGGAGGTAGACCTCCGTGGACCACGTCTTCCTCTATGCGTCGGGCTTCTAGCACAGTTTGTGCGTTGCTCAGAAACATAAGGGTGGCTACCAGGGGAGTGAGATGAGGAGCCCTCGAACCATTCGAGACGATTGTCCTCGCCGTGATGGTAGCGGCTTGGGAGAGCTCCTCGTTGACCACCACGAATTGTGTGTTGGCGTAGCCTAGGAGCCATAGTGCACTTGGTAGGGATGGCAGGGGAAGCACAGGGGCGGGAGAAACTGCAAAGATTGAGGGGCAAGTGCGCAGGGTGCAATGCACCAGGAAAGGATGGGTTGCGCATCTTCGCACCAGGACTTGGACTTCGTAACTGATTGTTATCAGTGAGCATCCAAATCAAAAGAGCGAAAGGCAACAGAGAGCAGATGATGGAGGGAAGGGTCCGAGAAGGGGATGATATATAGGATTGCAGAGGAGGCATGTCAGAGAGGCTATGAGTGATCTGCGTGTGAGGCTGCAGCTGGTGGGCAGACACAGATAGATATGCAATGTTGCAGTACAAATTATGCCGCATGGTCATTAATGGAGGTGAGGGTGACGTGATGGTCCAGTTTAGGAGGCATCAAGCCTGTCCAGTCTACATGATCGATGTTTCAGTGAGGATCATGTGAGGCAGTAACTGTGATTGGATCTGCAGAAGGTGGAGAATTCGTTTGGATATCTTTGCATTCTGCATGCGATGGCCTTTGGTACCCGCCCATGTCAAGCGTGTCACCCGCATCCAGGAGAAGTTGGTCTTTCTGAATGAGGATGAGACAATTTTTCTTCAGTGCCTCATCTTCATTCTGCTCAAGAGTGGTGTGATGTAGAGCGTAATGGCTTTCCACCCCTTTGTTAGCAAGCAAGTCTGCCACTGCATTGGCTTTTCTACACACATTATCGAAGGTGATGGCTTTGTGATTGTGAAGAAGGAGCTCCAGTGCACTGAGCTTATGAGCAAGTCTCCAGTTGTTGGAGACTTTCGAAGAAGCAGTGCCTTGAAGGATGCGTGTGGCTTCCGTGGTTATTATTTGCGAGTCCCCTTCCACCTCCAGAGGGAAATAGTTGAAAGCTATGGCGATTTGAATACCCTGTATCATTCCTTCTAGCTCAGCTGAGTTGTTGCTGTCCCATCCAATGTTCCCATAGTAGATTCTGAGAGGATCGCCCTTGGTGTTCCTGATAACTTCTCCAAAGCCCGTTGTTCTGGGGTTGCCTTTAGAAGCCCCATCAAAATTTCATTTGAAAAAGCCCGGGGGTGGAGGCAACCAAGTATCTGAGGCTGGATTTCTTCCTTTACTTCTAGGTGTGATTTCCACGGGAGTGTTAAGACTTATTTTCTAGTTGTTCCAGATGTGGCATTCAGCTACTTCGGTGGGTATGTCCTCCTTACTCCACGTGTTTAATGCTAGAGTCTCTGTAAGATTGCAGTGAATCTTGTCCCAAAGTTTTTCAGGTGTAGAATCTTTGTCCTTGAATATGCGGTTGTTTCGCTCCTTCCAGATGTTCCAAATGAGGATGCCCGGGGTAATTTGCCATAATATATTCAACAGGTTACTATGGAAATGATTATTCTGCCAATTGTTGATGGTTTGAATGATGTTTCCCCTTACATAGTTGGACCTTCGATGAAGGACGACCATTCTGTCCCATAGGGAGCTAGCCTGTGGGTAGAGGTCAAGCAGGTGGTCGATGGTTTCTGATTTTCCTTGACAGAGAGGACCTCTAGAGGGCCCTACAAAGCTACGTTTCAATATATTCTCCCAAGTGAGTATAGGACATTTACTAAGCAGCCACAAGAACGCTGCTATTTTGGGCCATAAATTTGCCTTCCAGATCTTCTTCCAGATAATGTCGTGAGGTCTTGGGTCATGCTGATGGAGGAGATGATAGGATTACTTAGTAGAGTAGGTACCGCTTGGCATGTGCCCCCAACAGAGAATGTCCGACCCTGTTTTGATTTGGATTTTTCTTTTTGTGCATAGCTCCTCCCAGATGTCAGTGTGGCTTTCATTGTTCTAGTTGTTTTTCCATTTGCTGGTATGGATCCATTGCCTATATCCCTGAGAGTTGTCTTCCGTCCATAAGTCTAGAATTTTTTGAGTTTGCCTATTTTAGAGGGCAGCTTGCCATATAGGTCTACAAAAGACAAAGGAGAGGCTTGGCATTTTTTTCCAGGAGTCCTCCCAGAATCTTTCTTGGTTACCATCTCGAAGCTCCCAAAAGTTGTGGTTTTGGATAATGCCCTTTTGAAGACTAGCTGCTTTCCATATTTGGGAACCTAGTAGATCTAAGTTTTATCTACTGAGATCATCCTTAGGCCAGTACTGCGCATACTTGGTTGTCCATAAGTTGGACCAGGGGGTGTTGGGATTGGAGATCCATTTCCACCAGATGCTTGCTCCCATTATGTTGTTACTATGTTCAGGGTCCCCGATACTAAGGCCTCCCTGATGTTTTGGGGTGCACGCATCTTTCCAGTTGACTAAGGCCCATTTGTTTTTTCTTTTATTACCTCCCCAAAGGAATCTGCGTTGTAGGGTGTGCGTGGCTTTGAGGACCCATTTGGGAGCCACTAGAACTAAGAAGATGTAAATGGGGAGAGATTGCAAGACTGATTTGATGACGACAAGACGGTTGGCAATGTTGAGGGTGCATTGAGTCCAATTGGAGAGGTGGGTTTCCATTTTGTCAAGCAGAGCTCTCCAGCAGGAGGATTTGATGGCAGAGTCAGTGAGCGGGGCTCCCAGGTATTTTGAGGGAAGGGATGCAATGGTGAAGCCGAGGATGTGAGCAACATTGCGTTGGGTCAGAGGGGGGGTGTGGAAGAAAAAGATATGAGATGTGTCCTGGTTGATCTCTATTCCAGAGGCTTCAGAGAAGGATTCGAGTATGGACTTGAGGGTGCAAGCTTCTTGGACAGAGGGGTAGCCCATGATCAAGTTGTCTTCCACAAATTGCTGATGAGAGGTTCGGGGTAGGTTATGGAGGGGTAATCCCAGCAGGGCTCCCATCTGAATAGAGTTTTTTATCAGGCAGCCCAAGCCTTCAGCCATGATGATGAAGATAAAGGGCGAAAGGGGGTCCCCTTTCCTTGTGCCTCTTGAGGGATTGAAGGTGGCAGAGGATATGCCATTAACCAGGATGGAATGAAAGGGGGAGTTGATGAGACTCATAACCCATCTTATCCATGTGTAACTGAAGCCAAAAGCTGCAAGGATATTTTTTATATAATCCCAACTTAGTTTGTCAAAATATTTGGAAAGATTAATTTTGAGAAGCATACCTAGTTTCTTGGTGGTTTTGAGGGAATGAATGACCTCATGAGTTAGGATGATGCCATCCAATATTTTCCTGCCTTCCACATACCCTGTTTGCTCTGGGGAAATGATGAGAGGTAGTAACTTCTTCATCCTGTTGGCTATGACCTTGGATATGATTTTATAAATAACATTACAGAGGGCTATATGTCTGTACTTACTAGGCGAGGCAGCTCTATCTTATTTGGGGATTAGAGTGATGAAGGTAGCATTTAGAGCTGGTAACAGCCAGTGAGTGGACCTAGATTCCTCCACAAATTCCCAAACTTTGGTTTGGATGATGTCCCAGAAGAAATGAAAAAAATTTGTGGTGAATCCATCCGGCCCTGGAGCTTTCCCAACTTTCCGCTGGAAGACTGCCTGTTCCACCTCAGTAGTAGATATAGCAGCAAGCAGCATCCTGTTGTGATCCTCTATTATCATATTGGGAACGTGTTGAGTAATTTTCCCGATGGCCTCCTGCCTCTGGTGGTTGGGTTCCTGGAGGATGTTCCTAAAGTGATTGTGCATATCCTTCGTGATGGCTTCTTGCGTTTCCAACCTTTCCCCATCTTGATTGTTGATGACAGTAATTATGTTGTGCATACGGTGTTGTATGGTGGATCTATGAAAGAATTTATTGTTTCTTTCTCCTTCTTTGAGCCAGTTGATTATGTATTTTTGCCTCTAAAGGGCTTCTTCCTAGTTACTTCTTTCCTCCAACTGAGTGGTCAAGCATTGCTCCTGATGAGATGTCTCATCTGTGCGTTCGTTTTGAATGATGTTCTGTTGCAGAGATGTCATTTTTTCCTCCATGTCTTTCTGCTCAGCAAATATATTGCCAAATGTAGTTTTGTTCCATACTTTCAAATGTCGTTTGAGAAGTTTCAACTTTGTTTTGAATTGAAGCACTTTGGTGCTTAGAGGGGGTTCTATAAAGGACCACTAATGGGATACTAGATCCTTGAACCCGAGGTAACTGAACCAGCAATGTTCAAAACGGAAGGGTTTGGGAGCATGCTTACCTGGGTGGATCCATTGGAGTTGTATCGGCCAGTGATCGGATCCCACTGCTAGGATAATGGTGATGTCTAGATTCCTCCTAGGTGAATGAGGTCATCGGTAATGAGGAATCTGTCCAACCGAGAGGCTATCTACTGAGTACCTCCTCTTTTTTTGTTCCAAGTAAAAATCCCATTTGAGGTTTGAAGATCTATGAGATTGTTACTCTAGATGAACTCTTTGAATCCATTACTGTCAGATTCGAGATGTTGTCTTCCACCTTTCTTTTCCTGGAGGTTGGTAATCATTCCCCTCCCAGAAGCCATAGGGGATGGGATCGTTGAAAGTTGAGTTCCTCAAGATTGCTTTAGAGCATCAGTTTTTGTTGCACATTTTTAGGTGCATAGAAATTGGTGAGCAGTCCATGGATATCAGTTCCGACCAGGTGGAAATTACCCTAGATGAAATTTCTATTGGTTTGTAGGTTCTCTAGAGTGATAATTTGAGGGTTCCAAATGATGGTGAGTCCCCGAGACGCCCCGTTTGCATCGAATGCTATGGTATTGCTACTTTTCCATATCTTGGTGAAGATGGTTTCCAGGGTTGAACTGATGCATTTGGTTTCTTGAATGTAGAAAATTGCAGGGTGTTCCTCCATAATCATTTTTTTTAAGATTGTGTGCTTCGAGGGGCCATTGAGCCCTCTAATATTCCATGAGATGAGCTTCATGGGACGTATTGGGATGTGAGAGCATAGAATTTGGTTAGCTTGGGGAACTGTCTTGATTCCACCATTTCTTTCTGTTGAGATTGCAACAAGATGATGAGCTTAGTGAAAAGAGTCGCCTTCATTAAGTGGGCCCGCAGGCTATTTTTGGCGCAAGTCTATTTTTAGACTATGTCTATTTTAAGACATGTCGATCATATTCTATGAGTTTCAGGATGCTATTTATGGATGGTTGGTAAAGTTGGAAAAATAGATGGACTTCTATTTTTAGACATACAGGGTGGAATCTATTTTTAGATTTCCAGTCTAAAAATAGATATGTCGAATATTATTAGCTCTTAATAATATTTGGACTATAAACATTATATTATTCTCTTGGAGCACTACAGTTAAGTGCACAAATGTGGCACGGGAGCTGACAGAAGGAAATACGCTATTCCTTAGGGTTAAGTGGAGCTATTGCATGGAAACTTCAGTTAGAACTCATGTGATAGAGTATAGTGGAGTTATTGAGGTAGTTGGTGGAGTTGTGTTCAGTTTAACTCAGTTAGACACAATTGAGCTAGTTGTATCTAGTCTAACTGATTGATACACTAGTGAAAGTGGTGTGAATTAATCAATAATTAATTCACTAAATATTAACTCATTAATCAACTGAAGAATACATCAGTTAACTACAGTGCATGGACAGTTTCAGTGGAGACCAATGGAGAGGTAGGTGAAAGAGCAGGTTGACTATCAGTTGTGACTATAGTGTTGCATGAGTTTGCACCACACAGTGATTGGAGATGTCAATGAGGATTGCATGAGCAAGGCTGGACCAATTCGAGTTCATTCAGAGCCAATATTCAGCAGGGATTGCGCAGTAGAGGCAGGCTAGCAGGTGGCAAAGATCGGTGCATGGATTTGCTAGATCGGGCCTGATTAGTGTGTAACGATTGTATTGTACTTAGAGCTTGATATGATCAGATTTGTATGAGGATTGTTACATGATCTCTATGACATATATTATATACAGATAGTTGGGGTTTTTAGCTTCAGGCTTTCCCGTTAAAACACTGTGTTCATATGTGTGAATTTTATGGTTTCAATGTGTGCATGCAATTGATTTAATTTCAACAAATAATGATCAATAGTAGAAGATATTATGTATTGTGCATGATGTCAAATAGTGTGTGATCAGGAGAATCTTGGATGTATAACTCATTAGTTATATAATTTCTACACTTTCCCTACTTCGATGGTTCGTTGTAGGGATGTTTTCCATCCTCCTTTTCGAGACTCTTTTGCGAAGTATTGGGTGTTGATTATCGTTCCTCCTTGTATGCCCAGAGAGGGTAGTTGTTATGCCCTGGCTAATATTTCTTCCATATTTTCAATTTGCTGCTCTAGGAGTGAAGTACATTCTTTGTTGGTACATGCTTCTTCTAGCCCTGCTAGATCCAGTCCTTCTAGATCTATGCTTTCTGGATCTTCTTCCATCACTTCTGGTATTGTTTCCATTATTGGTTTTTTTCCTTTGGTCTGATCGTTGTCCCTCTCTGAGTTGGGAGTGGGGGGTTTTAAGGCCTCTGGTGAAAGATTTTTCTACTGCGTCATTGTTGATTGAGTCTGCGCAATGGAGGTGCTTCCAACCTCCTTGCCTGGAGCTGTTTCATTTTCGTTGAGCTATTTAAGGGCTCCGAAGTTGTTGCTGGTAGTTGGTGCTTTTTTGTTATTCTACAGGGTAGCTCTTTTGTTATGTATTTTTTTGCTTGCTACCTTTGTGAATCCCTCATTTTATTGTTCATTGGTGCTCTTTTCCTTTGTTTCCTTCTTAGTTAGGGTGGCAATCTCTGAATAAATGCCCATGTTGATGACATTTCCTACATCTGAAGGGAATATGTTCATAATCAACAATTTTTGTCCATTCAAACTCTTCATGCAAGAGACTTACCTCGCCTGGGAGCAGTTTAGCTAGATTCATGTAGACACAAATACGTGCATAGGCTTCATACCTGTTGATTTTGGTTTCTTCTGCGATCTTGACGAACTCCCCTAGGGCATTGCCTATGTATTGCAGGGTGATTTAGTCCCAATAGTATTGCGAGAGCGAGTAGAGTCGGATCCATATTGGTGCCCAAGTTAGATCCTGTTTGTCTGGGTTGAAGTGCTCAGTCCAAGGTCAGAGGTATAAACCTGCAGTGTTGAAGAAGTACAGCCCTCCATCCATGATCCTATCCTTGTCTTCAGAACAGGTAAAGAGGATGTTGAAGAAGCCTTTTGTGCACATTTGCAGGTCTATATGTCCTTTTGGTTTCCATTTCAAGGTTATCCATCCTCTTAGGGCCTTTTCCGTGGACCAGAAACCCATGAATTTAACTATTAATGCATGATCTTTCATGAATTAGATTCTTCCGTTTATGTGGTGCGCTGGGAGTTCAATCACCTATTTCTTGGTTTCTTTTGGTATGCAAGTGGTAGATTTCGTGGTCGCATCCGCTACGATCGAGTTTCTTTCCATCTGCACTGTGGGTTTCACCCCTATATTTTCTTGGGTCGGTCCAGATTTGTGTTGATTGGCGTGTTTAGCCACTGCTCCCGTCCCTGTTGGAAATTTCCCTTTTGGGGGGTAGTAGTCCCCCTCCTGGAATCAGTCATTGGAAAGCCTGTGGCTATCTAGATCTCAGTTTACCGTAGCTCTTACTGGAAGAGAAGGACTGCCAAGGGCAGTCGTTGCCAGAACCAGCAAACCCTAGGTCATGGAGGTCGGTCGGATGCAGAGCTCTGCTAGGGTTTTTTTTTCCCCGAGAATTAAGTCAGTGTTCTTTTCGCATGAAATGTTGTTGTTCGATTGTTTAAAGAATTATTGTCATTAGTATAATCTAATTATCGTATAGAAAATATGGTGTCTAGGTATGTGTTTCTTATTATGTAGATAGACATTTTATTGTTGGGTTCTTATTGGTGGCATTTTATTGTGGGGTTATTGTTGGTGACATTGTTGAGACTCATTGTCCTCGACACTTTTCTTAAATCTCAACAGTGCCCCATACAAGTTCGCGTTCCGTCAAGATCAGTTTTTGTCAATTTTTTCGAACTGTGCAGTCAAACTCAGTTTTTGGTAGATGGGAATGAGAATGAAAGTTCGACAAACTCAGCATTACAATGGAAAAATAATTTTTGAATAACGAGAAGGCGTCTTTCACTAGCCCAATGGATCCCGTTGCTCCAGGCCCAATTAGCCTAGGAACTGATGACCCTTCTTGTATGAAATAAATGGTTGGTTGTTGTGCTCGCTCCAACTATAAGCTCTGGCATTCTACCCAAAATTTTAGACGATATCACCATACATTTATTTCCTCTACCATTCTACCTCATCTCCAAGTACTACCACAAGATTTATAATTCCTGTGGAAAAATGTGATTCTTGCACTGAATCTGGTCGAAAATTAGTTCAGCCTGAACAGAGAATAGGCCTACATTAATCTTGTGTTTTACATCCCCTTGAATGCCTTCGGGGGACTCTAGGTGATTTTTACTAATATGGTCAAATATGTTTCCCGCGACGGGGGTGAACTCAACAAAGACATGGTCGAAGAGATCTGCATAGTCGTTGAAGCACACTGGGGACTCAACAGCAGGGCCCCGGCTTTCGTTTTCATCCATGTTGGAGTTGAAATATGTGACCCATTCTAGGAGCGTCTCAGTCTTTCTATTTTCCCACATCCATGTCAGCCACTATGGATGTTTGGTTGATATATAGTGGTGCCTCAAGGCACATCACTAGGTTCGAGGAAGCACTTTCTGATATTGTTGAGAAGGATACTAATTTGGAAATTATCCTTGGAGATAATGCCACATATTTTGTGAAAGGGACAAGTCTTGTGACCCTACACTTGTCTGAAGGTCAAGCCCTCCGTTTGCAAGATGTACTATATGTACATTATTTGAGGAAGAAACTTGTGTCTATATCATCCATGGAAGACAAAGGTTTCAATGTGGCATTCATTGATGGGAAGGTGCGCATTTGGAAGAATAGTTTCAAAGAAGTTATCACGATTGGGTTTAGAGTTGATACACTCCACCAGGTATGAGGAAGTCCACTGGGAGTAATGACGTGTGATACTATCCGAAAAACTGAACTATGGCATCGGAGGTTTGGACACCTTCACTATAAGGCCCTTCCTAAAGAAAGGAAGGTGGTGACAGGAATGCCCGAGTTCACAAATGATCATGAAGGTGTATGTAAGGGTTATGCCGAAGGAAACCATACAAGGGGACCCTCCTTTCACTTCACTGCCTTAAACCTAGGAGTGTGGCTATGAGACATCCTACCCTATTTTCCCACCCTACTTGCTTGCAGGTGATTGCTACAATTAGCGTTATTTCGTAGTTGCGAGAATAAAATTCCTTACTGAGTAGAACATACCATAGCAATCCCTGAGAATTTGAAGTGTTCAGTAGTTGGTTGGTCATTAAAAGGTTTAGTTCATGGGGTACATGGATCATATGAGTGCAATCGAATGCATTGACCGCATCGTGACAGGCCATTCGGGATCCTAATTGGTCTGAAAACTGTGCGAGTTTCCCGACTAGAAGGGTAATGCGAAGAATCTTGCAATTAGTACATTATGATCTGTCTGGTATGCTTCTCGTGACATCCTAGGGAGTATGTTCTTATTATATGACATTCATAGATGACTTCTCTCGCAAAACCTGGATATACTTCTTGAAGAAGAAGGGTGAGGCTTTCATGTGGTTTCGTACCTACAAAGCCTTGGTGGAAAATTCAATAGGGAAGAAGATCAGGATATCGAGGACCGATAATGGCACTGAATATGAGACGAAGGAGCTCGAGAACTTTTGCAGAGAAGATGGCATCAGGAGGGTGACCACAACTGTCTATACTCTTAAGAAGAATGGCATTGTTGAACAAAATAATAGGACCATTATGGAATTTGTCCGCATCATGCTATGCGACCAAGGTCTCCCAAAGTTTCTGTGGGGAGAAGTTGTGAACACTGTTGTGTACATTCAAAACCGAGGCCCGCACTCCGCTCTGGAATCCAAAATTTTTGAAGAGTTTTTCTCTGGTAAGAAACCTGATGTCTTATATTTTAGATTTTTTGGATTTCTTGTTTATTTTTATGTACCAAAGGAGAAGAGGAGCAAGCTGGATGCTTCTGGAAAGAAGGGAATGTTTGTGGGCTATATCAAAACTTCGAAGGCCTATAGAGTCTATGTGCCAGGTCAAAGGGAATTGGAGATATGACACGATGTTACCTTTGACAAAGATGCTCCCCTGAGGAAAGTAGTCAATCTTCTAAGATCTGAGGAAGATCGTGAAGCAAGGCCTGGAAATCAAGAAGAACCGAAGGATGAGACGATGCTCGATGTTGAAGGACCAATGGACCCGATTGATCCACCTCCTTTGATGAGGAAGAGAACATTATGGCTCAAGGACACTCTCGAGGATGCCAAGGGACATATGGCCCCATGGGGGACATTCCGTGAAAACAAGAAGCCGAATAGGTACCAAGGGTATCTAGTAGCCATGAGTACTATCATACAATCTGAGCCCACATCCTTTGAGAAAGTAGTAAAGCATCAAGTCTGGAAGGATTGTATGCACGAAGAATATGAGTCCATTATGAAGAATGATGTCTGGGATGTGGTTCCAAGACCAGAGGACAAAGAATTTGTCACCTCAAAATGGATCTACAAGATCAAGCATGGATCTAATGGAAGTGCTGAAAAGTTCAAGGCAAGATTCGTTGCTCGTGGCTTCTCTCAAAAGGAAGGCATAGATTGTGATGATATATTTGCACCTGTGGCCTGATATACCACCATCCGATCTATCATAGCCCTTGCTTCTACGCAAGGATGGATTCTTCATTAGATGGATGTAAAGGCCACATTTCTGCATGGTGCGATAAAGGAAGAGGTGTATGTGGAGCAACCTCTGGGGTTCGAAGTCGAGGATCGAGACACCCATGTTCGCAGGTTGAATAAATCCCTCTATGGGTTGAATCAAGCATCCAGAGCTTGGTACGAGAGGATAGATCGCTACCTGATGAAGTTGGGCTTCACTCGTAGTAATGTTGATCCAAACCTTTACTTCAACGTTGATAGAGAAAAGCCTCTCATTATGTTGTTGTATGTGGACGACCTCTTCCTGGCAGGTGTTGACCTTCTCATTCATCAGTGCAAGAGGGAGCTCACTGCTGAGTTCAAGATGAAGTACCTAAGACTAATGCACTACTTCCTAGGCCTGGATATCTAGTAGAGACCTAGTGAGCTTTTCCTTTCTCAAGGAAAATATATTGTGAAGCTTCTAGAAAGATTTGGAATGGTGGACTATAAGTCTGTGTCGACACTGATGGAGCTCAACTTTAAGAAGTTGAGTGGTAGCGCTGCTAGGCCCGTGCTAGCAAATCCTACTGAGTATCTTCAACTCATAGGGGCCTTGATGTTCTTAGTGAACACCCATCTGGACATATGTTTTGCAATGAACACTTTGAGACAACATATGGTTGAGCCTCATCACAGTCAATGGGTTGGTGCCAAGAATCTATTAAGATATATTCGGGGCACAATAAACCATCGATCGAGATACACTGTCGGGAGCGTGACACTCCATGGATATACTGATGTCGATTGGGTTGCCAGTGTGCTGGATCGTAAGAGCACATCGAGATGCTACTTCACACTTGGTTCTGCTTCGATATCAAGGATAAGTAGGAAGAACAAGTCAGTGGATTTGAGCACCGTAGAGGCTGAATACATTGCAGCGAGTATGGCTTGTTGTGAAGCAGTTTGGTTGCAAAAACTCTTTAGTGAGTTGTTCAGGCATGTGCTAGATACCAATGTGATACACTATGATAACCAAAGTGGGATTTGGTTGTCTGAGAATCCCGTGTTCCACGATCGATCCAAGCATATTGATATTAGTTACCACTTTATCCGGGATATGGTACAGTGAGGCATTGTAAGGCTCGAACATATAGGAACTGATGAGCAGGTCGCAGATATTCTCACAAATCCCTTAGGGAAGGTCAAGTTTCTAACCTTCCGTGAGAATCTTGGTATTGTGGAATGACCCTATGTTGAGGGTCCTATTAGACGATGAGCTCTTGGAGCTCTGGGGGGCCTTAGGGATAGCTTATCGGAGCTATAAGCAACCACAGGGATAGGCTTGTCGAACCTTGTTGGTGTGCTTCTGCCCCACCGTTATGATGTTTGATTTGGTTCAGCTCTCATGATTTGTGCCCCATATGCATCCTACCCATTTTAGTCCTGGACTCATGGGAAGTACCTCTCATTTGGCCAATGAGGTGGGAAAATCTAGAGACTAGTCGCAAAGACTTATGGACGCATCAAAGATTTATGTACTCTCTATCTAGGATGGCACAGTCCAACCACTTGATCTGGGATCAAGTATAGTGAGGTTTCAGACCTCCTACTGACTTCGGGTCAGATAAACCAACTTCAGGTTGATATGTGACTCTTTTGAGTCCTATAGAGGTTTCAGACCTCTGGGCCAAATCTGTCAGCCGGGGATGATGTCTTTGTGACTGACCCACCTTTTTTCTGAAATAAAGAAGCCAGCAAAGCAAGTTACGGCAGGATGACGCACAATGTTTGGATTGCACAGGTGGATGGAGTTCTCCCTAGTTGAGAGGGAGTGTTAATTTTGAACAACCATGTCCAAACTCCATGTTGTGATGCTGAGGTGAATATGCCAATATTTTTATTGGACTCCTCTTTTGAAGAGGTGCAAGATCGATCTAAAGATCATCTTGATCCGATGAGCAGAACATTTAATTTGAATTTATTCAAAATATGTGCAGGTCGGCCTGAAGGTTTGGAGCCCCAGTAGTTGTGTGACACTTCTAGTTTGCTGACCGTATTGAGACTTTTTTGGTTGAAGCATCCTGCAGACTGTCATAATGCACCAACACACTTATATATTTTGGCTTGTTTTCTGCAATCTACTGGTATGTTCTATCAGCATTTTACTTTCTTGTTTATGTGATTGCTGACTGATATTGGGATAAAAAGTAAAGTTTCTTCAAGCATAGAACATCTACAAAAAATTTACAATTTTAAACTCTCTAATTACCTTTTAAACTCTCTAAGCACATATAATAATTTATCTTACTAAATAATTAGTGATTTCAAATGAGGTGGAATTTCCATCTTGCATGTCTATCAAATATTTAACATTTTCCAAAATCACATCTATATCAAATACTCAACATGATCTAAAATTAGTTCGCTAGATTCTCCTACTTCCCTAAGTTGGTGAAATTTTATTTTTATGAAATATCTTACGGTGTTAGCACTCATTATGTTTTTCGTGGTAGAAATTAAATCCAAGCAAAACATACTACCCATGGAGCTTTATAACTTAACTCGTTTCAATATTTACATGAAATCCTATTGAAAACTTGACAATCATACCATTTACTGGAGCTTTATAACACAACCCATTATGGTATTTACAATAACAACCACATATATAACCATATTGTCTGTGGAGTTTTATAAATCTAGTTCGATACAATATTTACAATAATATACACATATAAACATATGAACATATGTTCAACAAACAAATAAAAGGATATGATGCATGCATCTACAACAAGGGGATCTAGCCTGCTCACACCTCCACTCTCAAAGTAATACTAGGATTCACCTCCTTTCATGGAAGTCAAAAATCCAGTTCCAAATTCAAAGTTGCATCCAATGTCTAGCACCATAATCCTACACCACTTTTCCTCTCAATGAACAATTACCAGCTCATTGTTCCAGGGAACACTCCCAATATGCATCTGGTTCCATCTGGAAATGGTCATGACCAAAAAAAATACATTCCCTGACCTTCACTTCTCTGCTACGCAGTCCCTCAGCAATCTGTTCATCCCCTTCAGTGCAGTCACTCGCCTTCCAAGTTCCTCGACATCCCTTATCCCAAGCGGTCCATCATTGGTAAGGCTTCCTCTCATCAAAAGATGCAAAAACCAAGGCATATAACTGCCTCAACCATCATATAGGTCAGAGCATGCTCATGGAAATCAATGGACACTATTAGGTACCAATGTCCCACAATGGCCCTACTCCTGAAGTGCTTTACCGACATATTATTTCCTGTTTCAATTATTTTCACTAACACTGCTAATTCTTGCAGTCGATTTCAACCATCCCAAACCGAAAATTGCATGCTTTCTTATATCAAGCACATAATTTCCATTAGGTTCAAAATAAATTGAAATAACTTAAAATCATACCTCATTGGTAGCTCTTCAATAAGGTACACTTGCAATCATGTTTACTTATTGTCACAACAAGTCAAACTAGTTGTTTAATCAAATCATCATGTATAAACATATCACATCTGGTTAGCTCAAACACAATCAACATAATCAAAATCAAATATCACATGTAATGATCATAACCAAAGTCATAGATCACGTGCATAATTGAAACCGAAATAAAATATTGATACTTATCCTTTAATCGATCCTTCCTGTATGCACACTGGATCGGTTGCCACACCCGAAAAACACCCAGTTCCTTCTCTTCAACCACGTACACATACATATAATGTTCATTGCACGCATACAACCACAAATGACATGCAACACCATAAAATACACTCACCTACACCTCACATACCTAAATCTGGCGTAAAACACAACACATACACTTGAATCTGGTGTACAACACAACACATACACCTACACCTATTGTATGACACAACACAATACATACACCTACACCCAATGTACGACACAACACAATACATAGACCTACACCCAATGTGTGACACAACACAATACATACACCTACACCCAATGTGCGACACAACACAATACAAATGTCATGATACAACGACTACGCAATGCACATATGCAACACCACATGTACACAAAACAACATGTACAACATACACACAATACCACATGTGCACACCACAATATGTACGACATGCACACACTACCACATGTACACAATACCACCTATACACAACACCACATGCGCAACATGTACATAACACCACCTGCACAACGTGTACACATCACCACATGTAGACAACACCACCTGCATAATGTGTACACAATGCTACATGTACACTGCACCACCTGTACAACGTGTACACAATACCACATGTACATAGCACCACATGCATGGCATGTACACGATACCACATGTACACAATGTGACATGTACATAACACCACATCTACAACATGTACACAACACCACATCTACAATCATGCATACAACACTATATGTACATAGCACCACATGTAAAGCATGCACACAACACCATATGTATATAGAACCGCATATACAACATGTACATAGCACCATATGTACACAACACCACATATCCAACATGTGCACAACACCATATGCACACAACAGCGCACATCCATCATGTGCACAGTACAATATGTACACAACACTGCATATCCAACATGTACATAGCACCATCTATAGCACTGCATATGCAATATGCACACAACACCATATATACAACAAGCACGCAACACAATATATACAACAAGCACACAACACCATACGTATAATAACTAAATGTACAATATCCACAACATATACACAACAATAACACTGCACACACAAAACCACACTATCTCTACCAAACAACCTTGCTTGCAGTGTCTCTCTGCCATCCATGTTTATCCTAGCATGTTGCAGATCACATTGTTTTCATTATGTTGATGTATCTCCCAGCATTACCTTTCCAAAACATAGGCATAGTAAAAACACATAATATCAACACATATCCACATGATATTGACCTCATAAATTTGTCAGGGATACTCTTCCCACTTGATTCCTCATAATACCTGGAATCTCTTCATTCCATTCACCTACATAAGAAATCATTCCTCCACAAGAATGATCTTTGACAACCTTGTTAGACAGTGACATAGATACATACAGACACACATATAAATAATCATTAGCATAAAACAATCAAAATCCTATCAGAAAATGACACACCTACACAAATATATGCATATAAACATTAGCATTAAACAATCATGATCCATGACGACCCTGTCAGACACGACATACATACATGTATACATATATAAATATCAACATAATCATGATCACAAAATAATTTGTAGATAGCATAAGGTAAAGGTTAAGATAACTCCCTTTATCCGTGTAACGCATGCACAACATCGAGAACAATAGTTCCCAACATGGATAAGGCATATAATGTCTCAAATCCATTTACTTTACCTTACCTAATTACCTTTCTCATGACTCCTCTGCCATCGTCCATTTACCTCAATGGACCCATCCAGTCCAACCGACTCTCATATTCTTACCTTCAATTTCCCTTACACATGCACAAGGCTTCATTCGGGTTTTACATTACTTGTTGGACTTCATTCAACTCTCCCTGAGCACTTGTTGGACTTCATTCAACTCTCCCTGAGCTCCACTAACTTCCTCTTTCCCAAACCAACTCCCAAGACACTCAAAAATAAAGCCAACAAAAATAAAACCATGAAAACCAATAGCAATACAACATCACAAACAAAATGCCATGATCATGCACTAGATGCAATCAAGACCATAAATCAAGCGCAAAAAATCACAAAATACCAAAAGCATAAGACTAGCAATAGACAACGTGACTCAATCCCCCTGGTTCCCAAGGAAAGCTCACCCGATTCATCTTCAAGATTTCATGGCAGTCTCTTTTGCCACACAATCCCCTACATCATGTTGCCATAAACACATAAATCTAAGTGTAGAAATAAACATAACAACATATCGGTTACCTTACCTTGTTGCAATCGAGTCTTACTATGTACTGTCACATCACCCAACCGTTAGTTATAAAAACACATCAACTATTACCTTTTCATGCAAATACCAAGCAGGTTTCCCAGCAACTGTTTACACATGTAAGTCACATGTTCTAAAGATCAAGATATTAAATCTATTAATTTTGAATCAACCTTTACCAAGACTAACAACCATGTCATAATCAACTAATTGTCATAAGATATAATGATACAACTATCACCGACTTACACTCAAGTGAATATCAATTGTTCTCTGCACATATGTATTATTACAATCACCTTAAAACAATATCATTCCTTCATGCAATCTTACATATACATACTCATATCATGCGATTAATTAAACATTCAAACAAACTATAAATGTACCATGTTAGATAAATCAACAAGACAACATAATAGACACCAAACACTCAACACCATATAGATGACACAATCAAATAGTCAAGCACCAAATATACGACATAAGCAAACTCATACCTTAATGTATCTCAGGGAAGGCTATCTTGTCTGCATAATCAATCTAGATTAGCATGATATAACTTCACAATGTATCCACTCAAAAATAAATAAGGCCGTGATATCCATAACAGTAACTAGCTAACATGTTCGAATCATAAACTCATAAACAATTATCATTCATGCATAACAATCACATAGGCATAATCAATCTAGATTAGTACAACACGCTATGACAAATGGGTCAAATCATACATGAATATCATAACCCTAACCAACTGCATAAGCCAATCCAAATTAGCATAATACATATAACATCAAGATCTTAGTTTTAATGAACATAATCATCAAGTTAACTAACATATAACACAACAAGTTAATCATGTAACATAGTCATCAACAGCATATAACATAATCATCAAGTTAAAACCATGCATGACTAACCAACACATGTACATATGATCACACTAATTAACTATCAGATATCATGTATGTAACCATTTACATATACATAAACCTAATGTATATAACCCCAATGATTATTGTTTGGTCAATTTAGTGTCCTAAATTGTTAACATAAATCATCGACTAGGGCTAGTAAACTGATGAAGTGTGGTGCACTATATGTGCCTAAATATCCCTTTTTCTTACTTCATTGTTTTGATGTTTTATTTTTGTTTTGGGAGTTTTATGTTTTGATTCTTAGTGTTCTATTCTAAACTAGAGAGATGAGATTAAATCTAATCAAAAGGAAGAAAAGGAAATGTTGTAAAAAAAAATGAGTTAATCTTCTATGAAAAAAAAACAAAGTTTTATGGACAATTTTGAAGTCTAATTTCTAATCAATAAGAGATCAAACAAGTGTTTTAACAAGTAAATCTAATCCATGGATCTTACAACTCAATTGAGATTTCAAGAAATGAAAACAAGGAAAGCATTTGATAACTCAAAACATTACATCTGAATCTAGGGAAACACAATGACTGTGAAATAAGAAAGCAATCTAGAAAGCAAGAAGTAAAGAAAGATATTAAAATAGAAATTAAAATGACTTAGCTAGAAAACACATGAAACCTCCTTAGATAGTAGGGGCCCTCTACTACCAATTCGGTGAAATTCCTTAGCTCCTTGAAGATGTGATCAAAACAGCATCAAAGAACTGAACTTCTTTATTGATAAACTCACAAATCCACATCCCATTTCATCTTAAGCTTTGTTACAAGACACTCTATAATCCTTTCTCTTCTTCTCCTATTTTTCACCATTTTTTACACACATTGATAGGAGAAAGCTTCCCCTATTTATACAAAAATATGAGAAGTTATCTCATTAATAAGAGTCCATGAATCTCTCCCTCTATCTCTAGAGTTACAATCAAAATAGGAAATGATAAGACACATGTATTTGTAGAGTTTCAATACAAATAAGAAATGTGACACATATCCTCATGATCCCATGATCTTCTCCACTCAAATTCGAATTTGGTTTTGGGAGGCCACATCAAGGTCTTTTAGAAGCTTCCTTTTGACCTACATATGTCACAAAAATCATAACACATATATAGATATATGAAACTATGTTAATTTTCTAGTTTCTAATCGTAAATTCACTTTAAGCGCATAAAATAAATAACTTTGGAAGACAAGGATCCTAACCCATATATTTATGAAAATGATTACTTGATATAGGGTTTTAGGTCAGATAGTTATGAAATGAGAGCTGAATGGTTGTGACATAATGGAAATATGTATGAATATGGAAAACACTTTTGAGACTCAACAATTTTAACAATGATTAACCACATACAAGCATACCCACCATACAAACTTGTGTGACAATCCACTCTTACCCTCAGATCTAGTGATGCAACTTCACTTTGATGATATGCATCTCCTGCTGTATCTCAACCAACACATCAACATCATAACATACCAACAACATCATGATGACCTAAATTTCCTACAATGAACTCATCCACGACAACCATGCCCATAATAATGCATGCATAATAACATATAGACATTGATATGCAAAAAAAATGCATATACAACCAACATGCATTGAAGACTAACACATACCAACAACAACATCATCAACTCCTACATGAAAACACAACGACAAAAATGACCACCACCACGCATACACAACAAGCACGTAGTCCTCAAACATAAATAACACATATCAAACTAACATGTATGCATGACAAACATATTTTGATCATCCATTCTAAGTGTTGAACCATGCTCTAATACCACTCTGTAACACCCTCCTCCCAAATCTACCCAAGTAACAATCTAATCGGGGTAAACATGTGACGAAGAGTTACTACGATAAATTCAACTCCCTATATGCAGTTAAGGAAGTGGAACCAACAAGCCAACACTTTACATACCTCCCTCATATGCTACGATACCCCCAAGAGCTAATCCACCATTCCAGGTGCCCATCCCCTAAGTTAACCTAGCCTGTCAATGAATTTAACCCCCAGTCGCTCCCATAACAAGGCATGCATGCGACTGGAACCCTATAGTCGGTCCCACAGTACCTGCAAGGGAGAGACTGCAGTATTTTTCAGCTAGTTCTGTGCCAGATACTGTGATATTTAAGCCACTTTTTCCGGGCTAATCTCTGAACCACTTCCCAGAACTTGATGATACTTTCAAAAACAATAAATTACATTAATACAAAGCCTCTAACAAAAAAATCGATCAAGGAATTGACCTAACCAATCCTAACCATGACAGCCATTTCGTCGAACATATCATGAACATGCAATATACAGGTCATAATAACAAATCTGAGCATAGAGGCCTAATACTTATATGAGAATCGCTAAAAATCATTGATGCCTTATCACATTAGCTGCATTTTCATCTATTAGGTCATATATTCATTTTTCATTCATTTATAAATAAAAACATGATGCGAACCATACATCATCACTGTCATAAAACATACTCATAAGCAGCATATAAACAATAGAAATAATGAGGATACAACAACCATAAATGCCACATAGGAACCAGAACATTTGCACATAAAATGCAAAGGAAAGGGACTTTTATTAATGAATGAAAAGGCCAACTAGGTTTGGGACTTCTACCACAAACTCCTCCTACGTGTAACAACCTTGGTGAAAATTCCATGTAATAAAAGTTAATAAAGGAAAAATAATAACCAAGGTCATGGGACACGCATTCCAAGTTGAATTTTGGGAAAAACATCCTAGTGCAGGTGTTCATATGGTTTATTGTGGCTATGGAAATTGGCAAAGGCAATGGCTAAGGCTTTGTAAAGGCAAAGTGACATTTATTGGCATTTATTTATGAAAATAATGGAAAACAGGAGAAAAGGGAGGCAAAAGGTCACATGTTGCATGTGAGGAGGAAAATGAAGGAAAATAATGGAAAATGAAGAAAATAGAGGCCTCATTAATCAAAATGATTCTAAGGATCGATACACGGCTTTTTGTTCAATGCAATTTTGGAGCTCTCATTATTATTTCTCTCTCTCATACTCTTGGATACTTAGAGTTTTTTTGGAGCACTCTTGGAGAGTGTGGCATACTTGGAATTTTGGAGCAAGAAGGAAAAGGAAGAGTAGAAAATCACAAGAGGACATCGCGATTAACAACTACAATGAGTTTTGATTGCAAGTACCAAGTTGCATGTATGTTTTCCTCATTAGTTTTGGCATGCATTGCCTATGCATGTGGTTTCTTGGTCATGATTTGTCATTTGCATGGAGGATTGCCTGTATTTATAGTGGATCTGCCTAGCCTTGCCATTTCCTGGATATCCATGGTGTTGTGGCTTCATTTCATTTCTTGTTTTTTTTGGTTGGTTCTCATGTTCCTTAGTTGTGGGTGGAGTTACTAGTTCTTGGAAGCCTTGGTTGGGAAAACGCTCTGGAATCCCTGTAACAACTTAGGTTGAGTTACTAGTCCTAGAAGCCTTCGTCAGACAAACGTTATGGAAGCCCTAGGTGGGTTGAGTTGCTAGTCCCGGAAGCCTTGGTTGGAAAAACACTCTAGAAGCCTGGCAACAATTGTGGGTTGAGTTACTAGTCCTAGAAGCCCTCGTTGGAACAAACGATCTAGAGCCCTGGAACTACTTGGGTAGAGACCAATCCATGATGGTTGTGATGTCTGACCATGAGGTGGAATGACTAATTGAGGGTTGAGGTGGTTTGGACTCTAGAATCCCTGGTTTGGTTTTGATGGATTTGTTTTATGATATCCCACATTCATGCTTGGAATATGGCATAGGGGTGACTGGGTGAAGAGAGATTTGGCTCAGCCATGTCTATGGTTAGGTGGAACGTGGAAGTCATAGACTTGGTTGCATTTTTCTTATGGAAATAAAAGCTCTTTTCCTCTTGTATTGATGGGTAAATATCATTTTTATTTTGTGGCTTATACGGTTGTCATGTGCTTGTCATTTATGTTGCTTATATGATGGTTATGACTGAGTTTTATGGTGGTGATGGTGTATGGATCTCATTATGTTTTAATTCGTAAATGAATGAACAATTTATCTATACCTAAATAGATGATAATGCAATTAATGTGATGAGACAACAATGCTTCTTGGTGATTCTCAGATAAGTATGAGACCCTTATACTTATATATGTTATTTAAACCTGTAGATTACATATTTTTTATATGTTTGACAAAATTATTTTCATGGCTAGTAGGGGTCTAGGCATGTCCTTGTTCAAATGTTTGCTTGTGCACCATTATTTCATTGTTATATTTCATTTATGAACTTGTCATTGAGTTCTGGGCAGTGACCTAGGCTCTGGGCCTGAAAAAGTGGCTCAAGTCTCAGGGACACTAACTCAGGCATGTGGGAAAATTTCCCTAAACGCATGCATGCCTATGTTGTGGGAGCGTCCAGAGCCTCCCAGACGCACCCATTCCTATACTGTGGGAGCACCCAGGGGTTTTATGGTTTAAAAAATCAGTGAGACCTAGGGGCTGGATACCTGAGTGGTTGGGTTTCCCCCTGGGATTTTTGTTGCTGATGTGGAAGGTTTTTTTGATGTGTTTCCATCGGTTCCACTTCCTTAAGGTCACCTTGGAGGTTGAATCACTCTTCGTCACATGTTTACCCTGATTGGTCGGTTACTTTGGTAGATGTGGGAGGAGGGTGTTATAGAGTGGTATTTGAGCATGGTTCACCCCATGGACTAAATGGAGGGTGTGTGTTGGTCATGCGCTCATGTCGGTTGCACGTGTGTTAATAATCCTTACAGTCTATATGCTTATTTTATATGCGTGGTGTCGGTCATGATTATGGTGATGTCTCCATGTGGAAGAAGATGCTGTTGTTGTGGAATGTGTCGCCGTGAGTGTATGACTGGTTACATGTTGTTTAAACATGTCAAGTGCTTAAATTTATTTTCTGTGTATGCTTGGTTACATGTTTTCACAGGTATTTTCTGTTTATGCTTAGTTACATGTTGTTTATGCTTATGTATTGTTTGTATTTACACTTGTGTATTGTCCGTGTTTATGCTTGTGTATTGTCTGTGTTCATGCTTGTGTATCATTCGTGTACCTTGGTATGGTGGATGTAGTCATGCATGAGTTCATGGCATATGTAGTGATATGTTCATGCATTAATGACTGGACTCTAGCTATAATGATGTTTATGTGTTGATACACCTATGTGTTATATGTATATATGTTGATACGACTATATCTCAACATGCATTACGCTAATCGGTTGATCTTGAAGATGAAATATCTTCCCAAAATTATGCTAATGTACATTGGTTTGTTGTGATTTGGTTTAGTTAACATAGTATGCATTGAATGAAAGAAATCAAATATGAATAGAAAGATGGTAGACTACAAATATTCTCCTTATGAATCAGATGAGCAACATGGTGTTGGGAACTCTTCTATCTTGGAAGACACACTGAGAAGTTTGAACGAATAAATAAGGAGTTGCAAAGTAGATAATGAAAAACTCATACAGGCATAGGAAAAGTAATCATATGTTAATGCAATAATCCTCCAAATTTTGTCATATTTGTAGAAACAGGGACCACTTCGGATCAACTATGGAGAGGAGGATGGGACTAATGGGGCATATGTGAGTAGGTCTCTTGGTGGTCAGAGGTCAGATAGAGATGACACGATTAGAGATGGCAGGTTCTTGGAAACTCTGAATAGGAGAGTTGACAGACAGAAGTATCATTATAGTTCTAGCTCTGACATGCATCATGATTGTCATCATTATCATCCTTACAAGAGGAGTGTCAGGAGATATCCAGATGAGTTTAAGAAAGCAAAACCACCTACATTTGGCAGAGAAATGAAGAAACCACAGGATGAATAGGCATGGTTGCTTGGTATGGAGAAGTTCTTTAGGTTGCATGATTACTTAGAAAACATGAAAGTCAGGATAACTACATTCAACCTCAGAGGTAAAGCATATATTTGGTGGGAATATGTGAAGAATGTCAGAGACATTTATGAGGAGGAATGAATTGGAGTGAGTTCGAGATACTATTTCGGAAGAATTATCTATCAGAGAGATATTATGATGATAAGGAAAAAGAGTTTTGCGAGCTAAAGATGGGATCTATGACTTATGAGGAGTACACTAGCAAGTTCTTGGAGTTGTTGCGTTATATGCCTTACCTCAAGGAGGAGAAGGCCAAGATTCAGATATTCATTAGTTGGTTGTCAATAGCATTCAAATAAAATATTGAGTTTGATGAGCCTAAAAAATTGGAGGAGGCCATTCAAAAACTAAAGCATTGTTATGAGCAATCAAAGTGCAAATATGAGATTTAGTCGGATTGGAAATTTAATGCAAGGAACAAAGGAAAATGGGACAAGAAAGAAAGCAATACCTCAGGATATAGGGAAAAAAGATTCTTATGGGATAAGAAGAAAGCAACATCAATGAGAATGGTTACAGCTATGCAGGACAAGCGCAGTCACACGAAAGGGTGTGTGTTGTTTGTAGTGCATATTTCTAGTGACAAAGGTAAGGAAGTTGAGGATGCATATGTTTTGAGCAGGTTCCCAGTTCTATAGAAGTTTCAGGATTCCTACAGATATTTTAGAGTTTCCACCTCACAAGGAAGTAGAATTTTCTATTGAATTGTTACCATGGGTAGCATCAGCATCTAAGGCACCTCATAGGATGATCACACCTAAATTGGTAGAGTTAAATTTCCACCTAAAAGAGATGCTTAACAAAGGATACATTAGGCTAATGGTATCACCATGGGGCACACCAGTATTTTTTTTAAATAAAAAAGATGCTACTCTCATTATATGCATTGATACAGGTAGTTGAACAAAGTGACCATCAAGAATAGGTATTTGTTGTCGAGGATTGATGACTTGTTCGATCAGTTGAAGGGAGAAACAATGTTATCAAAGATTGATCTGAGATCAGGATATCACTAGGTACGCATCAAAGAAAATTACATTCATAAGACAGCCTTCCGGACCATGTATGGGCATTATGAGTTTGTTGTAGTTCCTTTTAGTTTGACTAATTATCCAACTACATTTATGTGCTTGATGAATAGTGTGTTGCGTCCTTATCTAGACAAGTTTGTTATTGTATTCATTAATGATATATTGGTATATTATAAAAATGAGGAAGAGCATGTTGAAAATTTAGCAACAGTGTTGAGATTGCTAAGAGAGCATTAGTTGTATGCTAAGCTTAGCAAATGCAGTTTCTTTGAGACTGAGGTACATTACTTGGGACATGTTGTTTCCAAGGACGGCATCGCAGTGGACCCAGAAAAGATAAGGGCCATCATGGAGTGGGTAGCTCCTAGGAATGTGGATGAGGTGAGATTCTTCATGGGATTGGCAGGTTATTACAAGAGGTTCATCAAGAACTTCTCATAGATTGCTTATCTTATTACATAATTTCAAAGGAAAGGTAAGAAGTTTGAATGTACAAAGGAGTGTGAGGCCAATTTTGAGTAACTTAAGCAATTTTTTACACATGCTCCAATGTTAAAGATCGTAGATCTAGACAAAGAGTTTGTAGTATGTACAGATGCTTGCAAGAGAGGACTTGGTGGAGTCCTTATGTAGGATGGACAGGTGGTATGATATGAGTCACAGAAACTGAATGAGCACAAGTGTAACTATTTGACACATGATCTTGAGTTAACAACAATCATGCATGCATTGAAAATGTGGAGGCATTATCTTTTGGGCAGATGGTTTGTATTGATGAGTGATCACAGTGAATTAAGGTATCTATTTGATTAGCCAAATCTGAACGCCGGGAAAGCTAGATGGTTGGCTACAATTAGTGAGTTTGATTTTGAGATCATTTATATTAAAGCTAAATAGAACATGGTTGCATATGGTCTTAACAGGTGGATACAGGTAAATCACATAGCAACTATGAGCTCCTATGGGACAGATTTACCGGATAGGATCTTGCAGGCAGGTCAACATGATGACAGGTTTATGGATATATTGCATAGGTTTCAATAGTGTACAAGTACATTTACATGTAGAGGTAGATGTACAGGTACAGGTAGTGGTATAGGTACATGTAGTGGTACTGGTACATGTACAGGTAGTGGTATAGGTAAATGTATAGGTACATGTACAGGTAGTGGTTCAGGCACAGGATTATAGGATGTGGATTATCATCTCACAATAGATGGTTGGTCAGGTTTAGAGACACGATATATGTGTCAAACAATAGTGAGCTCAAGAAGTTTAACTTGAGGGAGTTTCATGTGAAATCATATTCAGGTCACCCAGCATATCATAAGACAGTGACCACATTAAAGAAGTTCTATTATTGGACTAATTTCAAGAGAGACGTAGCAGAGTTTGTGGCTAGGTGCTTGGATTTTCAACAACTTAAGGTAGAGTGTAAAAATCGAGGTGGAATGCTACAGCCGATTGTGATTCCATAATGGAAATGGGAGGTCATTTCCATGGAATTTATCACAGGTTTGTTGAGGATAGTGAGACAACATGATTCCATCACGGTTGTTGTGGACATTTTGACAAAAGTATCGCACTTCATTCCAGTGAAGTCTACATTCTCAGCTAGTGATGTAGCACAGGTGTTCATCAGAGATGTGTTCATATTGCATGGTGTTCCACACAATATTGTATCAGACGGGGATGTGAAGTTCACTTCCAAGTTTTGGAAGGAGTTTTTCGCAGGTTTGGGCATAGAGCTAGCCTTCAGTATAACTTATCATCCGCAGGCAGGTGGATAGATAAAGAGGGTCAAGAAGATATTGGAGGATATGTTGAGGATGTATGTGATGCATCAACAACAGAAGTGGGAAGATTATCCTCCACTGGTAGAGTTTACTTAAAAAACTGGTAGCAAGAATCATTAAGGATGAGTACATTTGAGACATTGTATGGGTAGAGTTGCAATACTCCCATCAGTTGGAGTGATCCGTTTAACATGGTGTTGATTGGACCAAACATGTTGGCAAAGATGGAGCAATACATGTAGGTAATCAAGAATAATTTGAAAGCAACACAGGATATGCAGAAGAGTTATTCAGATCAAAACAAGTTGTTTCAGGAGTTTTAGGTCGAGGAACACGTGTACTTTTGCATAAAGCCTCAGAAGAGATCCTTGTGGATTGGATCATGTGCCAGGTTGGCACCATGGTTTTGTGGACCTTTAAGGATTATTAAGAGGATTGGGCTAATAGCCTATCAGCTTGCTCTACCTTCCACAGTGAAATTACATGATGTTTTCCATGTGTCATTGCTTAATAAATATGTTAAATATGTTACTCATGTGATTTACTAGTATGTATTGCAGGTGGAGCCATAATGAGAATTGAAGACGAAACCTTAGTGCATTTTGCAGAGAAAAATGTTCATACAATGGAATCGAGCAATCAAGCAAGTTAAAGTGTAATAGAAGCACTTTGGGCCCGATGAAGCTACATGGGAGAATGGAGATAATATGAGGGCCATGTATCCATCCTTATTCGTTGGTTGAGTGAATTTTTTGGTATATGTACATATGTATATGGATGTAAATACCACCTTGAGCTATGTTATAAATCTCCAATAAGCGATATGGGTGTCATGTCATTATGATGTTATGTTTTCATGTTGGTTTGATTCTCGGCAGATTGATCATTGTAAATACTGCAACGAGCTATGTTATAAAGCTCCATGGGCAATATTTTTTTCTACAATAGTCTTGTTGGTTGTAGGTGTTGTTGAACACCAAGGATGGTGTTCCCCCAAGGGGGAGGGTTCTGTAACAAGCCTAGTGAAAATTCCATGTAACAAAAGTTAATAAAGGAAAAATAATAACCAAGGTCATGGGACATGTATTCCAAGCTAAATGTTGGAAAAAACATCCTAGTGTAGGTGTTCATATGATTTATTATGGCTATGGAAATTGGCAAAGGCAATGGCTAAGGCTTTC
Source organism: Pinus albicaulis (assembly GCA_034641835.2). NCBI lineage: Eukaryota > Viridiplantae > Streptophyta > Pinopsida > Pinales > Pinaceae > Pinus > Pinus albicaulis. Next base: position 358,118,777 of record CM076580.1, read on the forward strand.
GAAAGGAAAAGTGGCATTTACTGGCATTTGTTTATGAAAATAATGGAAAATAGGAGAAAATGTAGGTAAAAGGTCATAGGTTGCATGCGAGGAGGAAAATGAAGGAAAATAATGGAAAGTGAAGAAAATAGAGGCCTATTTAATAAAAAGGTGTAATATCCCCAAATTAGCAGTTAGCTAATTTGGGATATTAATTTCGATAAATTTTTTATTTTCCTAAGTTTGACAGGAAATAAAGGGGTGAGGGGACCCATGAATAAAACATTCGATTATAAGCACTTTCCTAAAGTCACTTGAGCACATATGTACTTGACAACATGGGGCCCAGGAGGGTGAAGTGGCAGCGTGGGCAGCGTGGGCCCATGACAACGCAGTGAGAGAGGGACATCATGAGCCAAGAGGGACATCATAGTTTGGTGGGGGGGCGGATGAGAGCAAGGCTCTCAAAGCATAAAAAGGGGAAGAAGTTCCTCATTTGAGCATTCTATGATGCATCTCTGATTTTTGTCTTTTAACATTAAGAACTCTTTTGCTGTTGAGCGAAGTCTGCAAGTGTTGTTTAGCACATCGGGTGTCTCCAAGCGAAGATCCCAACCTCAACCCTAGGGGACTTCGAGTGCCTACTTGGGTGGGGAGTTCTATCCATCATTTGTAGGAGGGAGCCATAGCATATTCAGCCAAAATCACGCAGTTGCTTGGACAGCGCAGTCCCTTGGAGGGATTATGTAGTTTGTGGTAGAGGAGGTTCCGAGAGTGAGGAGATATCAGGGATTTCAACCCGAGGATAGTGTAGAGGGTCCAGCCCTTCACTGATCATCATTTTGGTATAGGAGGAGGCCATCATTTATAGATTTATCATTTAGGGCTAACATATTCACTGGGAGAGCATTATTTCCTAAGGGAGGGTAAATTTCGGGGTTAGCCATTCCGGGATTTTTTGGGTTATTAGAGGAGAGCTCATTCCCAAAGTTTCAAAATTTTCTGAGGAGGGGAACAACTCCAAATATCTATTCTATCTCAGTAGTAGCAGCAGTCTGGTAGCAGCAACAACAGCATTCATAGATTACGCAGTCCTTGACAGAGCAATCATTCATTGAGCTTTTCTAAGAGCATTTCCAGCTTGCCTTATGCAAGCCAAGGTGCCATCATTTTGATCACCTTTGTACTCATTGTTCTCCTCCAGTTATATAATAAAATGGCTCAGTGTTTCTCCATATTTGCATTACTTGTATGATGTCTCTCTATTTGCTATAGTTGCTTGTTTATGTTGATGTGTATTACTATTTATTTCTATTTGGAATATTACAGTGGTATCAGAGCATGATCTTTGGCTCAACTTGTGGACATCATTGACAACATATGAAAAGCAGATAGTAGAGATCTATTATAATGGAGGGATTAAGTTTTGTTGCATCTTTCTTTAGAACTATGAAGGATCTCTCCAAGGAGATCAACGAAATGAAGAAATAAAGGCAAAGAGAAACCTCAAGAAGGTTTCAGGATGAAGAAGGTCCCAATACTTCTTATCAACAACAAAGAAGACCAGAGAATCATAGATCTCCTCAAAGACCTACTATGCCCACTTTCTTTGAAGAAGGTGACTGGTATAGAGATGAAGAAAGAAGAAATATGGAACCAGAGACTCATGAGACTCTTGGTTTATATCTGGAAGAGTACAAAGCACAGTCTAGAGAATTCAAGGAGAATCTAACTCTCCAAAAATTCTTCAGACTCAAAGAATAAATAAGATCCTATAGCAGCAGTAGGAGAAAGAGGCACAACAGATTCTATTTGCCTACATTTGATGGATCTTCCTAAAGCAGTGTAAAGGCTTGGAGGAAAGAGTTAGATGCATTTTTCAGGCTACATCCTGTAGCTGAAAAAGAGGTTGTTGAGATTTCATCACTTCATCTTCATGGTGAAGCCAATGACTGGTGGTTTGGTCACATGGAGAATGAAAAGGTGACTAAATATTCAGATTTCTTTCACAAGTTGAGAAAGAAGTTTGATATGAGAAAACCAGAGATCTGTCACAAAGAGACATTTCCGAAGGAATCAAAAGAGGATGTCACTCTTGTCACTCTGTACAAAGAGTCTCTACGTTCACCACCAGATGCAAAAGTAATTGTATCCGGAGGAGAGACACTTGCATCTTTGCAAGATAGTCTTAAGCTCTTGACATATAGAGTCCCATGCATGATTTAGGAGACGCATGGGGAAGAGGAGGTAGATTCCAGCACTTGTACATTGATAGAAGAGCAGCCATCACTCTTACCAGTAGTTGGAGAGACCATTGTCCCGGTTGGAGGAACTCTTGTGGTCTTTCAAGAGGTTCCCACACATCAGTTGATCCAAGGTATGCATCCACTTTCATCTCATATTGTTTCAGTACCTCTTATTGAAACTTATGGGGACATGCCATCAGGGCTATTGCATGACCAAGGATTAGAACAACATGCTGATTTAAAGCAGCAACATATCACAATGCAGAGGACCCTTGATCTAATCAAGGAGGAGATGAAGATCTATCCCAGCTCATCATTATTAATCTACATTCAACCATTTGCATTGAAGTGTAGAATTTCAGAAGATGGGATGAGCATGATCCTATGTACCATGGCTGGCTATGAGTTCAGCATTGTGCCTTACCATGAGACAACATATGTATCACCATGTAGATACACACAGGATGGGGATGTGCAACATACTTTGGGTGGATTCTTTTTGCCTACTTTTGATGGGTCACCTAAATTCACAACTAAGGCTTGGGTGAAGGAGTTAGACACCTATTTGCAGCAGCACCAAGTTTCAAAAGAGGAATCCATTAGAGCAGCAGTGCTGCATCTTGAAGTTAAGGCTTATGCCTGGTGGTTTTATGAATCTTCTTAATTGAATAATGCAAATATATATACTTATGCAAAATTCACTAGGAGGTTAGTGAAAATATTTTATGAAAGACTTTTCTGAAACTTCATTGGGTGAGCTAGCCAAACCCAAGAAATCATAACCTTTGCATAGATTGGGAGGATCCATGAAACCAACTCCATTTCAGAATATTGTTGAGGGGGTTAAAGATTTACATAATTCTTTTCCAAGGGAAAAATCCCCACTTCAGCAAGAACTTTCTTCTCAAGAGGAAGACATGGAGATTTCTCCTTCAAGAGGGGATCAAGACAAAGGATCTCTTAATGATGAGGTGTTCCCCCATGATGAGGAGGAAGAAAAGAAAGAGCTAGAAAGGGCCTCCAATGATGTAACAACAAGAGGATATCCTCCACTATTTGGAGATGGATATGAAGCCATTGCTTCAACTAGAGGAGCTCTTGTATCCTTGCAAGAAGTTCCAAAGGATCTCACATATGAAGATCAGGAGAAGCATGTGTCTATGTTGATAGGCAATGAGACAAAACAATGGAGGAAGTTTGTTCCAACATTGACCACATTTTTGGGGACATAAACCATGATAGATCATCTCTTTGTGATTAAGACTCGTGACACCAATATGAATTTGGGTGTGCATGGGTTGATTACATTGGAGAATAACACCTTAGACTATGAGATCTTGCAGAAGGTAGGAGGAAATGAGAAGGATGACCAACATCAAGTGATTGGGAACATACACACCCATCCTTTTCAGGAGATTTATGCACAGAAGCAAGAGGATGATTTGCACAGTGAGGGCAGGGACAAATCAGTCCACTCACATATACAACTTGTTCTAGGCCCTAATGTTTCATTACATGGAGGCATTCCACCAGGGAGACCCCCTGATTGGAATATGGTCAAAGAGTTCTCTCAACATGGTGCAACATTGATGTATTTGGCTAAGGAAGGAGCTTTGGGAGGAGCTAGAACAACGTAGAGAACCTTTGATGGGTTCAAAGGAGGGAGGAACAATTTTTTGATATGGACATTGTCATCTCCCACTTAGTGATTTGCGTTGAAAGATGATGATTCAGGAATCTATGAAGGCACAAGCATGGTGTCAAAAGGGCTACTCCAATGCCTTGGAGAAGCAAATGATAATTCCACACATGAGGAAGATTTCTGAATATGACAAGAGATTATTGACACTCTTGTATACATTGGCCAAACCATGGAATTTTTGGATGGGAAATACCTTTCAAGAGGAGGTTGACCTCCATGTACTTCAATCTTGTCTTGGGAAATATCAGCTACAAGGGAGGCAACAAAAGTGGGGTAGCCACACTCCAACATGTGGCTTTGGCATTGAGCATGTCAAAGAGGAGAGCTATGATGTGACAGGTGATTCATTTCAGATTTCAACAACGCTGTCATTTTTGGGAGCATAGACCCATATTGGGAGTCCCATATTGGTGGAATATTCTAAGAACCTCTTCACATGTAAGGTTATTAATGGGAAAGTGATAGATGGGAGGTATAGAGTGGTTGATGGAGTCATTTATTTCCATGATCAAATCTACTTGACTATGGACTCCAAGCTCAAGGAAGAGATTCTACATGCAGCATATGAGGCACTCTTTTCAGGACATGTAGACTTCATTGAGTCTTATCACACCATCATGGAAGGATTCTATTGGGAGAATATCAAAGAAGATGTGCACCAACAAATCATGAGATATGTAGCTTGTTTGATGTATGAGGAGGAAAGCAACCACCTTGCAAGGTTGTTTTAATCACTTCCCCTTTTGATGAAGAGATGGGAAGGTTCATCTAAGGACCTATTCACCAACTTGCCTACAATATATTGTAAGGATTGTGTCTTGATGCTTATTGATCAACTAACCATGTATGATCATTCCTTTGCCATACATTTGTAGCACATTACTCCACAAGAGAGCAAGCCTCTCTTTGGATTTCATTGTCCTTTTGGGACTACGTTCAGTGATGGGATTGACCACTTTCTAGAGGACTTTGGGCAAGACTTGTTTTGCTTGGCTCATATTCTGTTAACACCTAATTTCCTTTACTATTTTCAATATTTTGAGAAGCTTATGGCAGCAAACAAGTGGCTGGGTGGCCACTTATAATATCATGTTTTGAGACAAAAAGAAGCAGAACTGTGCTAGTCTCACTTCATGGACTATTGTCACCATCCAGTATGTTAATTGACACTTAGTTCATGTTTATTTTGGATCCCATATAGTGAATACACTCTATTCACTATATGTGGGATGGATTGGGCAAGAGGGATTCTTGGAACCAAAGAGTGGGATCATGAGAGTCCAAATGCATTTTGGCTTCCTAATGACCACATTATTTCAGCCCAAGATCAACAGTTCCATATCTATCATAAATGGAGAGAGATACATCATGATTTGAACAATTTAATCTCCCATTTCCAGCCATGTAGCCCCTATACATTGCAGAAGCACAGGTTTGGTAATTGTTTATATGAGCTACCAAGGATGGCTCACTTTGTTTGGATGATAGTATGGAGATTGGAGTCTCTCATTGGGGACAAGGCACCCAACATTTACCATCTCTCATGCCTTGAGGAGACCAATGGACAACATACAACTTTTTTCATATATCTCCCACTTCTTCGTAATGAGAGCTATTTGGTTTATCTACCAAAGGCTAACTTGTATACTTGGGAGGAGACATATCCATTGGATTTTTTGCAGTATCCTTGTAGTTGCTTGAGGACAAGCAACATTTTTGAGGGGAGGACTGTAATATCCCCAAATTAGCGATCATCTAATTTGGGATATTAATTTCAATAAATTTTTGCTTTTCCTAAGTTTGACAGGAAATAAAGGGGTGAGGGGATCCATGAATAAAACATTAGATTATAAGCACTTTCCTAAAGTCACTTGAGCACATGTTTACTTAATAGAGTGGGGCCCAGGAGGGTGAAGTGGCAGCGTGGGCAGCATGGGCCCATGATAGCATAGTGAGAAAGGGACAACGTGGGCAAGAGGGACATCACAGTTTGGTGGGGACCGGATGAGAGCAAGGCTCTCAAAGCATAAAAAGGGGAAGAGGCTCCTCATTTGGGCATTCTATGATGCATCTCTGATTTTTTTCTTTTGACATTAAGCACGCTTTTGCTATTGAGCGAAGTCTGCAAGTGTTGTTCAGCACATCGGGTTTCTTCGAGCGGAGATCCCAACCTCTACCTGGGGGGACTTCGAGTGCCAGCTCGGGTGGGGAGTTCTATCCATCATTTTACAAGTGGGAGCCATAACATCTTCAGCCAAGATCACGCAGTTGCTTGGACAACGCAGTCCCTTAGAGAGATTACGTAGTTTGTGGTAGAGGCAGTTCCGAGAGTGACGAGATATCATGGATTTTAGCCTGAGGATAGTGTGGAGGGTCCAGCCCCTCACTGATCATAATTTTGGTACAGGAGGAGGCCATCATTTATAGCGTTATCATTCAGGGCCAACATATTCACTGGGAGAGCATTATTTCCTAAGGGAGGTCAAATTCTGGGGTCAGCCATTTCAGGATTCCTTTCTAGGATTTTCTAGGTTATTGGAGCAGAGCTAATTCCAAGAGTTTCACAATTTTATGAGTAGGGGAACAACCCCAAATAACCATTCCATCTCAGCAGTAGCAGCAGCAACAACAACATTCGAATATTACGCAGTCCTTGACAGAGCAGCCATTCATTGAGATTTTCTGAGAGCATTTCTAGCTTGCCTTGTGCAAGCCAAGGTGCCATAATTCTGATCACCTTTGTATTAATTTTTATCCTTGAGTTATATAATAAAATGGCTCAGCGTTTCTCCATATTGGCATTATTTGTATGATGTCTCTCTATTTGCTATAGTTTTTTGTTTATGTTGTTGTGTATCACTGTTTATTTCTATTCATAATATTACAAAAGGCTTCTAAGGATCAGTTCATAGCTTTTGTTTAGTGCAGTTTTGGAGCTCTCATTATTCTCTCTCTCTCTCATACCCTTGGATACTTCAAATTTTCTTGGATCACTCTTGGAGAGTGTGGCATACTTGGAGTTTTGGAGAAAGAAGGAAAAGGAAGAGTAGGAAAGCACAAGAGGACATTGGGATCAACAACTACAACAGGTTTTGATTGTAGGTACAGAGTTGCATGTATGTTTTCCTCACTAGTTTTGGCAACCATGGTGTATGCATTTGGTTTATTGTTCATGATTTTTCATTGGCATGGAGTATTGTTGGGATTAATAGTGGATATTCCTAGCCTTGCCATTTCCTGGATATCCATGATGTTGTGGGTTTATTTCATTGGTTATTTTTGTGGTTGGTTCTCATGTTCCTTAGCTATGGGTGGAGTTACTAGTTCCTAGAAGCCTTGGTTGGATAAATGCTCTAGAAGCCCTGTAAAATCTTGGGTTGAGTTACTAGTCCTAGAAGCCTTGGTTGGACAAATGTTCAGGAAGCCCTAAGTGGGTTGAGTTACTAGTCATCGAAGCCTTGGTTGGACAAATTCTCTAGAACCCTGATGACATCTATGGGTTAAGTTACTTGTCCTAGAAGCCCTCGTTGGAACAAACGCTTTTAAGCCCTGGAACAGCTCAGGTAGAGACAATCCGTGATGGTTGTGATGTCTGACCATTTGGTGGAATCCCTGGTTGAATGTTGTGGTGGTTTGGCCTTTGGAAGCCCTGGTTTGGTTTTGATGGATTTGTTTTATGAGATCCCACATTCATGCTTGGAATATGGCATGGGAGTGACTGGGTGAAGAGATATTTGGCTCAGCCATGTCCATGGTCGGGTGGAACGTGGAAGTACCAGACTTGGTTGCATTTTGATTATGGAAATAAGAGCTCTTTTCCTCTTGTATTGATGGGTAAATATGATTGTTATTCTGTGGCTTATATGGTTGTCATGTTCTTGTCATTTTTGTTATGTATATGTTGGTTATGACTAATTTTTATGATGGTGTATGGCTCTCATCATGTTTTGATTCGTAAATGAATGAACAATGTATCTATGCCTAAACATATGATAATGCAGTTAATGTGATGAGACAACAATGCTTCTTAGTGATTTTCAGATAAGTATGAAACCCTTATGCTTAGATCTGTTATTCAAATTTGTAGATTACATATTTGTGATATGTTTGACAAATAGTTTGTCATGGCTAGTAGGTGTCCATTCAGGTCCTTGTTCAAGTGTTTTCTTGTGCACCATTATTTCATTGTTATATTTCATTTATGAACTTGTCATTGAGTTATGGGCAGCGGCCTTGGCTCTAGCCCTGAAGAAGTGACTCAAATATCGGGGACAATGGCACAAGTTTGTGGGAAAAATTCCCTGGACGCACGCATGCCTATGTTGTGGGAGCATCAGAGCCTCCTAGAAGCACCCATGCCTATACTGTGGGAGCGTATGGGGGTTTAATGTTCTAAAAACTCAATGGGACCTAGGGGTTGGAAACCTGAGTGGTTGGGTTGCCTCCTAGGAGTTCTATTGCTAATGTGAAAGGTCTGTTTGATGTGTTTTCTTCGGTTCCACTTCCTTAAGTTCACCTAGAAGGTTGAATCAAATCATAGTAACACTTTGTCACATTTTTACCCTGGTTAGCCAATTACTTGGGTAGATGTGGGAGGAGGGTGTTGCACTATGCCCAGAAAATGCACAAAGTTGATATAATCTCCTGCAATAAGCTTAACGGAATCCTTGAATTGGAATCCCAAACTTCCTTACTAGGGAGAAACTCAAAGTTGTTTGAAATAAGGGTGGAATGTTCCTTCGAAATACCTACGCTAAACAACACTTTTCTTCTTGTGTTAAAAAACCCCAAGAGAATATGAAAGGTGAAATGTAATAGTCAAAATATAATCTACAAAATGAGTCCATCATCCTTTTATAATTTATCCTCATGCCTTTAAACTAATTTTTTAATATTATTTATTTGTGTGGACCATTTTCCACTAAGTTAAATTTTCCATCATTTAATAAAATAATAATCTGTCGTTATTCTCCAATAAAATAATACTAGCCACCTTCCTCTAATAATACTTGCCACATTTTAATTAATATTACTAAAATTGCGCAAAATTCCTTAGTGACTCCCATGCTCACAAAATTGGGGATATCGTAAAGACTTAAAGTTAACCCGCATTCAGAATTATTCTAACCTTACACATCAACCATCCAAGACATTCACACAACCATCACAAAACGTTTAAGAAGCATCTGCACCACACAAAAAAAATATACAACAAACACTTGACACAACATTTATACATTTTTCAAGAAAATTTTAGTAAATATAATACATAAATGCAGTAAAATATTCAATTTTTAAGAAAATATCTTGTAACATCAAATCAAAATTTAAGGCAGGTTGTAAGAACACCAATAATTGTTTTCTAGCAGAATTCAAGAAATTCCTAAGCAAACTTTTATGAAATTTTTAAAAATTGGCATTCTTGAGTTGATTCTTAAAAAATCTTCCAACTATGAGGAAACTACCATCCATAACACAAAAATCACCAAATTCAATGCCTTCCTACAAGCGTAATCTTATTGTACCTGCCACTGGCAGGATACTACGCATCAGGTTTTTCCTGATTGTGACATTAATTCACCTTGATTAGACATATGTTTCAAAAAAAAAAAAAATTTTGCCATGGTTCACTATAAGATTTGTTATTGTTTCTTTATTTTAAATATTTTAATTTGAATTATCTGTTATCTAATTGGCCAAAAACTTTCACTTGTTATTGCAAAATGCCTAGATTTTATCACCATTATTTGTACTGTCATTACAAAAACATTGATATCTATCCTGCAGGTCTTGTACTTTATCTAGAGTTGGGCTATTGCACTCCTTTATCTGAAGAAAGGGTTCTTTCACGTCATACGAGAACGTTTCTACGGCTAGCCTGGTAAGTACTGAATACTGTACTTGATCGCTACTTTTCTTAGAATTAAACAATATAAAAAATAGTGTCCAAAACACGTTCGTGCTTTGTCATCAATTTTGCTGCCTCTCTATTTAATGGTCCAACTTTACAGTTTATGTGTTAGGATGAGATTCAAAGAATAATGTCCAAATTAAAACAGTACAAATACATTTTACATCACAGTATGAGATATGTAATTTCTTCTTTATTATTCAATTGAGTTGATAAATACACTTTAAAAAATTAAAATAATATATTTAGTTAATTATGTTAAAGTCGGTTTTTTTTATAGAGCGCTCGGGTAAATGCTCCTATCTCCTGCAGTTGGAGAGATTAAGCGTTCATATATGCTGCATTTTTCCCACAGCATGAGGTAAATAAGTAAATTTCTTCAGGTATGCTAGCTGAAGGACCTCAACCTGATCAATATTCCATAGGCCAGTTGGAACTACCATGCTTTATGTTCTACCATTTCCTATGACAAGCAGTAATAACTGTGCATGGTATGGAAGACTGTAAGAGAGATTGCTGCATTTTCTCAAATCTACAAAGTGAAGTTCTCTGAGTGAACCCACAGATGGAGGCAATGAGCATAAAGAGATGCAACCTTTCAAATCAAGTCTCTTGAGAAGAGACAATTTTCCTATTGTAGATGGCAGAGTTATGAGCTTCACACATCCACTGAGCTGCAAAACCTCTAGTTTAGTTAGCATGCCTATAAATTTTGGAAGATGTGTCAAAGATGTACATCCAGAGATCTTGAGAAACTGCAAATTTCGCAGGCAACCAAGAGAAGAAGGCAATGATTTAAGTGAAGTACAAAATCTCAGATCAAGCAGTTGGAGAGATTTAAGGGCGGAGATTGCTTTAGGAAGGTGTGTACAAGATGTGCATCTCCTCAAACCAAGAACTAAAAGCTGGGCCATTTTCATGAAAATTGCTGAGGAAGTGAGTGACAATCTTGCGTTCCCACCCAATAATCCAACACGAAGAAATGGACAGTCTAGGGTAGGAAGAAGTTGGTCGATGTTGATACTATAAATTGAGAACTTTGTTGCTTTATATAATGTGTCATCTAATGAGGATTCTTGGAAGGAATTAATATTGCAATCAGTCATAAACAGGCGACATTCCTTTTGGAAACGAGTCACCTGACAATTCCTATCTGTGTTGTTTATTGAAAATTTCCCTTGACACGCCTCAGATACTAAAGTGCTTTCAGACAAACAAGATGGTGAATTTTTATGTTGGGAATATACCAACTCACCTGTCTTGAGTTCATTGTCCTCAGTGCACTTTATGTATACATTACCAGAACCCAAAGACTTGGTCATGACTCCCATGCATTTTGATGAAATCTCTTTGTTTTCTATCTCCTTTCTCCTGTTAAGAAGCTCCAATGAAGTTTTATGAACATTGGAATCTTTCTTCTTCGAACATTCTTTGATATCTTGACATATTACATTTGAAGCTAGATTGTAAAATGGTTTAAAAATTTTGAACTCTAGCTCATTATCTAAGTCATAAGTACCCTCCTAACTAATTACAGTTTACGCACTCTCTGTGCAAGTCTTGTTTCATCAAGAGAACCATAATATTTAAAGACTATGCCACTACTCTGGAGTCTGAATCTTATCCTAACTAATTGCAGTTTATGCAGTCTCTGTGCAAGTCATGTTTCATCAAGAGAACAACAATATATAAAGACTATGCCACTACTCGCAGCTCAGAGTTAGGACCAGCTTAAGGCTTGGGACGAATTAAAGGCTGTGTGACAGCCTTAGAGAAGACAACTTAGGTACATTAAGAGAGCTTGTTATTTTGGAAATTAAACAATCGCAAGTATTGAATCGGGGGAGGTTTTTTGTTTATGGCCCAATTGAACTGTTATATGAAGACCGGACCCGATCCTTTTATTGCAGCAGAGTTTATTGTATTCATCGCATCCGTTCCTAATCGACAATTGGAACTTTTACAATTGGCTCGTTTGTTTGTTATGTCATGGACCCGATCCGTGTTATGTAGCGGAGTTAAACTTTAGTTTTCAGGTCCGATCCTCAAATCGGTATGTGTGACTCTGTGTTAGTGGGTGGAGTTAGAAACTATGTGTGATACACGTCATCAACAATAATGAGGGAAGGAAAAAGACTCTCCGAGAATTTTTTCTTGAGTGCAGTGAGGCCTTCCTCCACAGATGTGAAGACAGCTAGGGAACCAGAGATGGCCTTCCAAAGGCAACATTGAAGGGATTTGGCATATGTTTTGCGACCACCGGTGATCCAATATACTCCTCCAACGAAACGCCTCCTGACTTTGCAGTTGAAGGCTACACAAGATGCAAGAGAGGTCTTTCCCATGCCTCTAGGACCACATATGCCCACTACAAAAGATCCATCTGAGTCCAGAAGCTCTGACACAATCTTCTCTGTCATTGGTATGGCTTTCTGACATCCAATTGGACAATTAATTTGATGGCAATGACAATATTCATGGAGAGGATCTTATTTTTCAACTGAGCCATTAGAGGAACCTTCATAGTAATTTAAGACAATGCCAAAATTCAATTCCTCGGGTTAGTATTATGGCTCTTAAAAAAAAAAGGATAATTAAAACTAGCACCGTGAAATGATATGAGGAAAGCTCACTTTCAAAGGTGAGATCAAACAGAATACACAGAATCTCGAGGCCTTGGAACAAACCCCTCTGCAAACAATCAGCTGTCGTGGTAAGAAATCCGCGGCCATCGACCGAATTCGATTCGGAAGTTGAATTGGAATTAAGCCCTTCACAACTACAATTAGAATTGGTTATATAGAGAGTTCGGAGAGACTCCAAAAGCTTCACAAAGCTGGCAGAGCATTGATAGATATTGGGGCGTTCTCGCACACAAGTACGAGCCAGCAAACCCTGAGCTTCGTCCCATAGCTCGTCCAAAACTACCTTGGAAGGATCGATCTGCATGATTGATTATGAAATGTGAAGCAGAACGATAGAAATGAGATTGCATGTAGAAAAATGAAATCATAATATGGGGATTGCAGGTCTATCATAAGGGATGAGGAATAGAAGTTGAGATTGTTTCGAATTTGGATCTTTTTTTTTTTCCAAATTCTGAGAAACTACTCAATATTTGGTCTGAGCAAGTATTCAAACAGTATTCCAAATTCTGAGAAATCACTCAATATTTGGTCTGAGAAAGAATTCAAACAGTATAAGCTGGCACTGGGATTTAGAACATTGAACCTAAATGTGTTTTTATCTAACAATATATATCTCAATCAGACCTTACTACTTTGCTAACAAGCGCATATATCGTTTGGGCAGCACATATTGTTTTCCCTTCAAATTTCTGGAACACATTTTTGTTTGATCGACACCAGTCCTTTGCATTTGAAACAGAGCTTTCTACTTCTTTTAATCGCAATCGCAAAGTTCTTTTAGTTGTTGCGATTGAGTGTCTTGTTGATGTTGGAGATTGCGATGCGATCGCAATCGCAATTGCAAGATACAATATGTAACCTCCACTTTTATTATGTTACCACTGTTGAATGATGCGATGCGATTGTCCAATCGCAATCACAATAATATTAATCGCCCTCTGCTTTAAGCCAAGGTCCGCGGGAGGACTGGTCCCACAGACCACGCGGCAATTTTATTTTGAATCGCAAAATTTTTATGCTACGCCGTTTGTAAACTCTATATCTATAGATAATGTTCTCTCTGCATGCCAATAATTCCATGACAAACTCTATATCTATATAATGTTCTCTCTGCATGCCAATAATTCCATGATCTAGTTGAGAGAAAGTAAACTTTTCTAGATCAAAGAAGCTCCGTTCTGAAATTTTCAAAAATCTCCCTTCCTAAATTTACTTATAAATTAAATAATAATAACTGGAAAAGAAGAAACTTGCTATCTCATACTTGTTAAAATTTCAACATGAAACTCACAAACAGTAGATTCTCCATCTAAATCTATAATGTATAATTGGATTGAGCAAGTAAGTGCGATAGTAATACGACGGATTTGGACGCGCGATGAAAAAATGAAATCCGGCCTATAATATGCATCAGATCCAGAATTTGAGAATACAAATGGGCCATTTTGAATGTTCCGATTCCGATTGAGAACGGACGGGCGATAAAGGAATTAAATCCAGTCCATAAACAGTATCGGGTCCGGACTTCACATAACAATCGGGCCATGTTAGAACCATTTGCGATTGTAACATAATATAAGATGTGATTGCGATTGCGATCGCATCGCAAGCTCCAACATCAACAAGACACTTTGTGGGGACGACTGGTCTTCACTTAAAACTGACTTCGTCGCGTTCAAACTAAATTTTTCTTTGCAATGTAATTGCCTTTCTACAATTACCTGTATCAGTGAAATTCTCAAGCATGGATTGATCAACTTGAAAGCAAACCATGTGACAACATGAGATCACTTGGAAATCGTCTGGTGTGAGTGTAACAGGTCCAGTTTAACAACAATCAAACCATACTATATAATATAGTAGCCCATACCCATCTAAACCCAGGTTTGAGATACACCTCGAGGTTGCGAAGCACGGTGTGAAGTTCTATAGGCTTGTGTATGCAGAAGACATTGCCTCTACTGATGCATCTGCCTCTAGAGCAAGGTACTCTTTCTACAATGTATTACTTTAATGTTGGATTTTCTGCGTTTTTTTCATTATTTGACACTAAAGGAGTTCATAGTTATCAAAGGAAGACTTTATCTGCAGGACGTGCAAGGCAGGATCTCTGAATGCCACTTTAGCAAAGGGAAAGTTCGTTCTATGTTTCCAAACTAGAACTCAAAGGCCAAGCAGTGATGCAGCTCTGGGTGTCTACAGTGCCAAAGGGATCGGAGTGGTTTACGCACAGATTCCTACCAAGACAATAATTTCTTCCTCCCTTATTCTATGTGTTCAAGTGGACTTTGAAGTGGGCACAAGTATTCTTTCCTACATACGAACATCAAGGTAACACATCATTCTTTCAAGGATAAAAGCATAGCCATTAGCCTGCATTCAGAGTTGTCAACCCTAAAGAGAGATTTGACTAAGGATGCCTTGAAACATTCTGCAGATACCCAGTTTTGAGAATAGTTGCTGCAGAAACAGTACTGGGCAAAACACTTGCTCCTGAAATTTCTTATTTTTCTTCTCGTCGACCTAGCTCTTTGTCTCCGTCAATATTAAAGGTAAGTAGCTTGTGTGCTTCCCTTGACTTGCACCTTATATCTATTAGTCAAATTTGACTGGTAGGAATTTCATCAACTTAAGTGGTAGAGGTTTCTTTTAGTGTAGTAGCCATGTTGAAAATTTCAGAAAGTGTGAGAATCATGACAGCTCTCTACTATACAGAGATTCCTTGCTATATAGATAACCCTTCTTTGAAAAGCAACTCATTGACCTTGTCCTCTATTTGGTGAATAATGCTTTTGTAGCCCATGTATTGTGAGAATGTTCCCCAAAAGGCATTAAAATCTTCATACTTGATACAAACTGTGGACAGTGTACTGAGTCTCTAGTTTTTGGTATATAATATCTCATGGTTTATTGATCATTCTCTTTTATGTGATGTTCCTTACACTTTATTTGAAGTTCAGAAATTTGATAGTGCTTTTCAATTTATTAGTGTTGTCTTTTGCAACCTTCTCTGCGACAGATAGAGTATTCACTTACTGGCATTGATCTTCAAATATAACTCCATAGGTAGAGTCTCTAGGTTTTTCCATTCTTCCATTTATTGTGTTGTTGAAATGCACAATTTTGGTGTTGTGTTTCGTTTTGAAATGTAACTTTATGCCTATCATTATGACAAAGAAGATGCCACCAGAATTATTAAGTTCCAGGTGATGTCAACATTTGATGTCGTTGGTGCCATCTACACAAGAAGCATATGCCTCACAACTACATGCTAGAGGCATCAATACTGACAGTGGAAGCCTCATAATTTTGTGGTAGATCATTCAAACTCTTGTGGCCTTGTGAATTATATACCACAATTCCACCATCAACAATCAAGGATTCAGTGAACAACAAAATTAGTGTTTTTTTTTAAACCTATATTTAATAAATTAATCCATATATATATTAATAATGGAATACTTTTTTGTAGATCAATACTTGATTAAATAATTACTTCAATATATTTTTAAAAATATATTATATTATTATACATTTTCATTACTATAAAATATTTTTCTTACATTTTGTTATTACATATTTATAAGTTAAAGTAGACCCAAAGTTTATAAATTATATATTTAAACAAAATATCAAAGTTTATATATAAGAATTTGATATCAGTGTAAATGTTTATGAAAATATCTAATATGAGATGGATCGCCATATTATTTCCTCTCACAAACTAACAACTAAAATGACAACAATATATTCAATTTTATAAGTTTACTTTAATTTAGCTATATCTAATTGTATTATAAAACAAGTGTAACTATATTATATAATAAAAATTAAAAAAACATTAGAAATTGAAAATATAATTAATCAAAAACACATCCCTAATGAATAGAATATCAAATATATAACTACAAAATATTAAACAATTTTAATTCTTATATACTATGCCATATAATTAAAAAAAAAAAAAAAAACAACAACAACAACAACATTAGAAATTGAAAAATGTAATTACAAAACAACATTCCTAATGAGTAAAATATTGAATCTATCCAATATCTAAAAACTCAAATTGGTTAACTAAATTACATTATTAAATTTTGAAATATACATTAAATATATCAAATATATAACTATACAAAATATTAAACAATTTTAATTGCTATATATCATGTCATCTAATTTTAAGTAAAAATAACATGCAACTTCTTGAACAATAACTATATATATATATATATATATATATATATAAAGCAAGTCATCATAGCCATGCTGAAACTCAAATTAACACCTAAAATCACAGCACTAAATTCAATTTTATAACAAAACCTATTACAAAGCCTCTCGGGTCTTTTATAAATTGCGCATGAACATTGAAAAAATTGCATATAACATATACGACCAAAGGTTAAAAACCCCAAAAAACTTTCTTATCAAATCCAGCTGAATAGTATGCATCGGGATCAGCTTTAAAACAATGCAGACTACGCATATAATATGCTCTCATATTCTAACCCCAACGCTAACCTTTGAAAAGTTCGGACGCCACATCTTTATAAACCTTTATTTTCTATTTTCCAATGCGATTAATCGCGAGCTCAATGCTTCCCATTGCGATTAATGCATTTGCCAATGTTCGATGCGATGCCCTTCCTCCAATGCGATTGATGCATTCGCAAAGCGATCAGATGTGATTAATGCCTTTTAGTACGGAACTTCAAACACATATAAATCATGATTCATAAACACATTGGCTCTGCTGATCGTCATCGAGACTTTTATTAACATGTTCAGTTATATGATTTTCTACGAATACGATTGGTGAGGGTCCCACAAGAGTTAATAAATTCTTTCATCCATTCGATTTATTATAATCTATGCATTTGCCAATGGTTTAAAAAACCAACACCACTCAGTCAAAGCCCACGATGCATTATACCATGCCTTTATATATCGTGCACCAACTATGATATATCGGCGATACAACGCCTGCACACTTACATTGAAACTTAAGCAAATAATTAACCATAATACTGCAGACAATAACACATGGACTAAGGTTAAAATATCAACCACTAATATATTTTAAGGCACTAGGGCCACCTCGGGCAGAATTAACTCGCACTATGTTAAAACATAACAAAACCTATTACAAAGCCTCTCGGAGCTATTTATAAAATGCGCATGAACATTGAAAAAATTGCATATAACATATACAACCAAAGGTTAAAAAGCCAAAAACACGCTTATCAAATGCATCTGAATAATATGCATCGAGTACGCTTTAAAACAATGCAAACCGCCCATTACAAAAAATCTACGATGCCGATTGAAAAAACGGACGCGATGACAAATTTAACTCCGCCTATAATAAACGGGATTGGGTCCGAAGTTCATACTCTTTCGATGCCATGAAAGCATCTCGGCCATTGCTATGGTGACTTATGTCGGTGGGGATGACAAAGTTTTAACTAAAAAACTCTCTTGCGCATTAAAACAAAATATCTTTGTTTCATATTAAAATACTATGTTTTACCAAATAGAAAATCTGTGCTCCAACCTCTGTTTTTCAATTTATTTTATACAATAAAAAACAAAAAAACAAACAAACAAACATTTGAAATTGAAAAAATGTAATCAAAAGACCACATTCCTAATGAGTAAAATATTGAATATACCCAATATCTAAAAACTCAAATTGGCTAACTAAATTACGTTATTAAATTTTTAGAATATACATTAAATATATCAAATATATAAATATACAAAATATTAAACAATTTTTAATTGCTATATATCATGACATGTAATTTTAAATAAAAATAACATGCAACTTTTTTGAATAATAACAATAAATTCCTTTTATATATATATATATATATATATATATATATATATATATATATATATATATATATATAACTTATATTTTTCTTTATTATAAATTCTTATAATAATATTTTTTTTTTTTAGCATTATAAATTTTCCATATTCATATATATACTTTACGAAAAAATGTAAAAGTCTTCAGATCATAGACAATATGGCATTGCAATTGTAGTTCGGTCACATTGGATTAACAAAATATTAGTAAAAAAAGATTCTAAACCTTTCAAATGGCAACATCTAGCAAATCCTCATAGACAGGCTCAAACTCAAATTGCAACAATTATTTCTAATTTAATTTAACTATACTAAACAAAGCAGCAACTTTATTAGAAAGCAAATTTTCATAAACATGTTGAAACTCAAATTGCAACATTTCTATATTTACATTAAGCAGCAAGTAGTAGCTACTCTGCCATACTCATATTGATTCCAAAAATAAGCTAAGCATATGTAGCAAATCTAATCTACACATCAAATGCATATGCTCATGGGTCAACACAAAAGTTGTTTCACTATAATTTAGATAGATTTAAACTACTACTAAACTCAAATTTATTACAAAACAAAACTTCATAAACATGCTCAAATTCGAATTGCAACGTCTCTATAATTGCATTAAGCGACATGTAATAGTCATAATAGCTATCCATATACATTTCCAACATCACATTGCAACATTACTATATTTAAACTAAGCGGCAGGTAGTCGCTACTTGTAGCCTTGTTTCATTCAATGAATAATCCTTTGATTTGACAACCTCGCCAAAAAATATGAAAGCATATAAAGCCAAGAAAAATATTAACAAGAATATATGAGCTCTCATGGACATTTGTGGCCTCTCACAACCAAATTGTAGCCCATAAAACTAATTGAAGTTACATCTAACTTCCATATTTTATAATCATTGTTTTCGAGTAGAAGGAACCACAATTCAAGCCAATGCTCCTACAGAGACAAAAACATGTTCCAAGCTCTGGTCTGCAACATTTATCTTGAGCCTGTAAATTCAGCCCCAAGAGACCCTGAATGATACTAATCCAAATCGATCATGTCAAACCGGGAATTGAGAGATGAAATTGTAGATATGCAACGGAAGAATCAAGTTGAACATCAAATATTTATTTCTCATAGGTATAGTGTTTTTTTGTTTTTCTTTCCAAAGGAAATATTTTGGAAGATCCACCACAGTACATCGAGGAGAATTTACCGCGTGACCTCCCATTAGTAAGGCGCTTTAGTGTCTGGAACTCAAATAATTGAAAAAACCCTCGAGGCTTCAACCACATTAATTTTTTTATGGTGCAATTCCCGCTACTTCAAATTTGGAAAGTGATAAGCGCACATGCATGGTTATCAAGAAATGTTGAATGCTCACCATACCAAAGCTTCTTTAAATTTATAAGGCGTTGATATCTCTTTTCTTCTATTTTTGGAGCTGGTTACACAACATTTGGTATCAGAGCTTTGGATTCTAGGGTTTCGCTGCTCCAAATAGGTCATCGTGGCATTTTCGCTATAACTTTTTTTCTACGAAGTTTCAAAAGCTGTTATTTTTAGGTGCGAATGGTGGGACACCTTGAATTGGTTCGCAATATTTTCTAAGATATGATCTGTGGAAGTTAGGGTTTTTCGGTGCTCCTAAACTCGTCATCATGGCATTTTGCGCGAGAACTTTTTCTACGAAGGTTTAGAATCTGAAATTCGTATGGTGCGAAGCTGAAATCCTGAGGAAATTCGTCAAAAAATTTCAGAGCTTGATTCGCAATATTTTTGGAGATATGATCTGTGGAAGGTAGTGCTTTTTCAGGCTCCTGAATTGCATCTCAAAGAGGTGATCGTGGGAAAAGTTCAATAACTCTCTCTCTGGGCATCGGATTGGAGTGCCGAAAAAAGTGGTTGCAAGTACACAGACTGTAGTTTCTTGGCTATCAATTTTAGAGACAAAGGATGAAACAGTGACACGTGGCAAGTCGTACAAGTTCGCTCTACTGAACCAGTCCATAATTAGGTCATTGTGGGAGATTGGACACAACTTTGTCTTGGAGAATCCAAATCAGGTCAGACCTGTGGCATTCGAAAGATAATTCAGAGGGCTACGTTGGTACCGAAATTCAGATATTGAAGTGCTGCAATCACAGAGATAATCCAATTTCAATATCGAGCTCCTCAAAAGCAAGAAAAAGGTGTGCATTTTTTTCCGAATTGCATAAGTCTTGTTTGAAGAATCAATTTGAATTGATTCCAAGGGCATATTGTAGAATAGATATCAGTATTGGGTTCTAAAAGATGCCCGTAAAAATAATTCAACACCCATTAAGCCTTCAGAAGGCTCTACTATGACTCATGAAGATGAAGAATTGCAACATGATCTATCAAAATTACAAGAGCAAGTGCAACAAATTTCACTCTCGCAAAGAGCAACAAAAAATGAAATGGAAGTTTTTAAGAAAGGCATGGAAGAGAAGATGGATGGTTTGAAGAAAGGTGTGGAAGCTAAGATGGATGACATGAAAGACAACATGGAAAACAACATGAAAAACATGAAGAATGATCTAAAAGCAGACATCGAAGGTTTGACCAAGTTGATACAAGAAATGTTTCCTAATGGTGAAAAGATAGTAGAAGAACCTCATGATGAGAACAAAATAAATGTTAATCGTGATTTCATAAACTCTAATGTTGGCGGGAAGAACCACTATATTCCAAAAATGGATATGAGGAAGTTTGATGGAAAGGATCCTGTAACATGGATACTACAGATGGAGCAATATTTTGATCTCCATAACGTGCAAAACACACAAAAGGTACGCATTGCAACTTTACATTTAGAACAAAATACATTTGTATGGTATCGATGGCTTTGCTCCAATAAAAAAATTGTCACTTGGTCAATTTTTACGGAGGAAATGATAGCACATTATGAGGATACAAAGAGCAACACCTTCTTTAGCCAATTGATAAATCTCAAACAAAAGGGTTTAGTGGGGCATCACATTGAGGACTTCCAAAATTTGAATATAAGGGTAACTGATATTCCAGAGGAACACAGGATCGATCTCTTCATAGGCACTTTAAAGGATAACATCCAACATGAAGTTCGTGTTTTGGAACCCGATTCATTGGAGAAGGCATTCAGGTTGGCAAGAAAAGTTGAATGTAAAATTATGGCGATAAGGAAGCCTACCACTCAATTCTATAAAGAAGGAAGTGTTGCTATGCCTAGATTTCCACAACCTACAAGGTTGACACCACAACAATTGGAAGAAAAAAAAGCAAAAGGGCTTTGCTACAGTTGTGATAGCAAATACACTAAAGGTCATAAGTGTGCTGAGAAGAAATTATTTTACATAGATTGTGAAGAGGAAGAAGAAATGAACAAGAAGAGGATATACACCAGGAACCAGCCCTAGAAGAGGAAGAAATGAATCCGACCATATCGTGTAATGCACTGGCAGGAATTACCACTCCTCAAACTCTCAAGATAGAAGGACAAATCAAGAAGAAAAAGGTAATAGTGTTGATTGATTCATGTAGCACCCATAATTTTATTCATTGTAAGGTAGCCAAGGAATTAAATTGTTTCCTATACCCAGCACCAGAATGTCAAGTGATGGTTGTAAATGGAGGAACTATAAATTGCTCTGGAAAATGCCATAATATCAAGCTAACCATGGGGGAATATGTATTGACTAGTCCAATGCTTGCCATTCCTATGGGAGGTGCTGATGTTGTACTAGGAGTACAATGGTTACAATCTTTGGGGACGGTAGCTTTTAATTTCAAGAACTTTTCTTGAAATTTTTTTCAGAAGGAAAGGAAGTTGAATTACGGGGTATTGCGGGGAAGCCAGGAAGGATAATAAGCTCTAATGTCATGACAAAGCTTCTAAAGAAAGAACAGCGAGGCGTAATTGCACAATTATGCTCACTAGAAGTTCGAACATCAAAATCATCTATTTCTGCAGATCTCCAACAAGTCTTGGACAATCATTCCAAGGTGTTTGAAACTCCCAAAGGACTCCCACCTATTCGTGATCATGATCATGCTATTCATTTGATTCCAGGAAGTGTTCCTCCAAACATCAGGCCTTATAGATATCCTTACTTTCAAAAGAGCGAAATTGAACGTATGATTGCAGAAATGTTAGAGGCGGGTATAATTCAACCTAGTCAAAGTTCTTTCTCTGCTCCTGTAGTATTGGTACACAAGAAGGATGGATCATGGCGAATGTGTCTGGATTACAGGGAGCTCAATAAGCTCACCATTAAAGACAAATTTCCCATTCCTGTGATTGATGAATTATTGGATGAATTACATGGAGCAATTTATTTTACCAAGTTGGATCTTCGTTCAGGATATCATCAAATTTGAATGAAGACTAAAGATATTCCAAAAACAACATTTCGAACTCATGAGGGTCATTATGAATTTTTGGTCATGCCTTTTGGCCTTACCAATGCACCTTCTACATTTCAAGGGCTGATGAATTCCATTTTCAAACCCTTCCTTAGAAAATTTTTGCTAGTATTTTTTGATGATATACTAATCTACAGCAGGTCTTGGAAGGATCATGTTGAACATGTTGACAAGGTGCTCAAACCATTGCAGGAGAAACAATTATATGCAAAAACATCCAAATGTTTCTTTGGAGTACAAGAGGTGGAATATCTGGGTCATATTATATCTCACGAGGGTGTTAAAGTAGACCCTAACAAAATTAAAGCCATTAAGGAATGGAAATTCCCCACGACCATAAAGCAGTTGCGAGGATTTCTCAGGATAACAGGGTATTATCGCAAGTTTGTTAAGAATTATGGGAGAATAGCAGCACCTCTAACAACATTATTGAAGAAAGATGCATTTTCATGGACTCCTGAAGCAACTAAGGCCTTTGACCGTCTTAAAGAGGCAATGTGCCTAGCACCGGTCTTAGCTACGCCAGACTTCACAAAAACCTTTATTGTGGAATGTGATGCCTCAGGAAATGGAATTGGTGCAGTTTTAATGCAGGAAGGAAGACCCATTGCTTTTGAAAGTCTTCCAATCAAACGAAAGTATTTACAGAAACCTATTTATGAGAAGGAAATGTTAGCAATACAGCACATGCACTAAAGAAATGGCGAACTTACCTAATGGGAAGACACTTCAAGGTAAAAACTGATCATGATAGTCTTAAACACTTTTGGAACAAAGACTATCTTCAGAAGAGCAGCAAAAATGGGTCACAAAGATGTTGGGTTATGACTTTGAAATAATCTACAAAAAAGGAAAGCTTAATGATGTTGCAGATGCACTCTCAAGAAAGAATGAAGAGGTGGAAGCATTGCTTTGTGCCATTTCTATTATCCAACCAGATTGGATAACCGAAGCAAGAGATGAATGGAAGAAGGACAAAGATGTATGGACACTCATTCAAAAGTTGCAGCAAGATCCTAGTACATCCGATACATTTAGTTGGAAAAATGATTCCTTATGGTACAAAGATCGCTTATATCTTTGTAAGAATTCCCAACTAAAACAAAAGATTCTTCTGGAATTGTACACTTCTCCTTTAGGAGGACACTCAGGATTTTTAAAAACTTACCACAGGGTGAAGAAAGATTTTTTTTGGGATGGCCTTAAATCTGATATTCAAAAGTTTGTGGCAGAATGTTTGGTTTGCCAGCAGAATAAAGTGGAAACAATTAAGACCCCTGGACTTCTACAACCTTTATCCATTCCAAGTCAACGTTGGGAGGAGATTTCAATGGATTTTATCACAGGTTTACCTAAGTCCGAAGGAAAGAGTGTCATCATGGTGGTAGTTGATAGATTTACCAAGTATGTACACTTTTGTGCATTATCTCATCCATTTAAAGCAAGTACAGTTGCTACTACATTTATGGACAGAATTCAAAAGCTACATGGAAGCCCAAGGGTTATTGTGAGCGACAGAGATCCCATTTTTACCGGAAATTTTTGGACGGAGTTATTTTCTTGTTTGGGTACTCAATTAGCTCATAGCTCATCTTATCATCCTCAATCTGATGGTCAAACTGAGATAGTAAATAAATGTTTGGAAGGATATCTTCGTTGTTTTGTATCCGATAAACAAACACAATGGGTCAAGTGGTTACCTCTCGCTGAATGGTGGTATAACACTTCCTTCCATACCGCAGCAAAAATGACCCCATTTATGGCACTTTATGGATATCATCCACCATCCATCACATCATCTTTAAGGGAAAATTCGAAGGTTCAAGCAGTGGAAGATCACATCGAGCATCAATAAGAAGTTCTCCAACTCTTAAAGGATAACCTGAATTTGGCACAAAATCGAATGAAACAACAGGCAGATCAACATCGCAGCGAGAGAAGTTTTGATGTAGGAGATTGGGTATTTTTACGGCTACAACCATACAAGCAAATGTCCCTCAAGCAAGCTAAGAAGGATAATAAATTATCGCCAAAGTACTATGGTCCTTACAAGGTGTTGCAAAAGATTGGTACTATGGCACACAAATTGGAGCTTCCTGCTTCTTCACGAGTACATCCAGTTTTCCATGTTTCATGCTTAAAGAAGGTTATAGGTGAAAATCTTCCAATTCAAACAATATTGCCAGAACTTGATGAGGAAGGAAAAATCATATTGGAACCAGAAGCGGTCATGGAAACAAGAACTCGACAACTACGTAATCGATCAATTTCAGAGTATCTCATCAAGTGGAAGAACTTACCCACTGAAGATTCTACATGGGAGGATGAGAATTTTATACAGAAGCACCCAGAGCTACTCAAGCGTTGAGGACAACACTTTTTTGAAGGAGAGGGGCATGTTAGGTCCCTATATTACTAGTATAGTCCCTTATCGTTGTTAGTGTAACCCCCTTATTGTTATTATTGTACCCTTGTAACCCCCATTTTGTTATTATTGTGCCCTTAAATTATTATTGTTAGTCGGCTAGGATTACATTGTGGCCCACTAGGATTACATTATGGCCCCATGGACTCCTATATATAGAAAGGAGGTTTTGTAAATTGTATCATCCAAGAATTGTTCATTTATGTAATGTATTGGAGGTTGCCCCCTCGAAGTGGCTTATTTCTAAGCCGTTGATATCTCTTTTCTTCTATTTTTTGAGCTGGTTACACAACATCTCGATAAATAAAAATCGATCTGGAGAGTAACATTATGTTATTCAGAAAAGTAGCCATGTGTGCATTTCACGAGAGATTAAAAAAAAATGTTCTTTCAAGCATAGTACCCCGGGCTCGTCTATGTAGGACAAAAACACTCTTCTGTTTGTTTCAAGACAACCTGAGTGGGCTCAATGGCTAAGAACTTGTGATTTCTCTTAAGAGGTCACAGGTTCAAAACTGACGGAGGAGGGTAGGGTTGTTTACTGCCTATCATGACCAAGCTAGAGGGATAGATGCCCCCAATGCTGGATGCCTTAGTCCTTGCGAAAGTCATGAGTTTCTGGTATATGTGACTTACGGGCTACTACATATACCCGAAGAGGTTGTTATTCCCTGTCTAAAAAAAATAAAAATAAAAACAAAAACACTCTTTTGTTCGTTTTGTAGTCTTATTACCCTTCAAGTTGTCCATCAAAGAGGAGGAAGAGGCAGTAGAAATCGGTCCCCAACGAACCCATGTGAAGAGGCATCCTACACCCAAAATCGACTTTCGTAAGCTCGAGCTTGGACCATTGTGAGATTACTAGACTTGCCACGAGATCGGGGCGGGCGCTCTTGTATTCCAAATAATTAATGGGCAAGCGAATGTATTCATTGTTAAGGTTGGCCTTGGCCTTATACACCAACTCTTGGGGGAATTGGGGTGACATTAATCCTTGAAAATTGTAGCCCTAATGCACAACTAGCAGATGTCATCGATTAAAAAAAAAGCAAGACCAATATTAACTTTGCAAATTCTAAAAAAAATCGAACTACAAAGCAGACTAATAGGGGAAATCTAATCCTATATGTCAATTAGTGACATAATAAACTAAATTAAAAACACACTTCAAAATTTTTTGTGTGACATGATACTTTCGCGAATATAAAGGATATATACACCAAGATTCCTACTTGGTTCATTTCTTCTCTAAAATATTTAGAAGGAATGATAAAAAATCATAAATTCAAGCTAGGTCCCTACATAATTATAGTGTAAGCAATAAGTTGTGTTTACATAGTAATGCTTTATAGAATGTACACATGTTGAGTGTAAGAGTTATTAAATTGCAATTAATGGTAGTTTTAGTTGTGCCACTTATTTCAATTTTTTTTTTCAAATGGATTTTGCTTTTGGGATCGAGAAAAATTCGAAAATCATTTTAATTAAAACCATGTATTTATATGATATTCACATACATGTAATGATGAATTTATTTTCACAAATGGTTTTAAATATCTTTGAGTAAATTTGTTTATATATATATATATATATATATATATATAATTTTATTAGGCTAAATTTTGACAAGATAAGTGGTGTGTTAGCATTAGAGTGCATTAAGGATGATGATGAGGGTTTCCAATATGGTTCATGTTTAGTGTTCAATCGTCGATATCAAATTGTTTATGTTTCTCAAAAGACATTGGACACTCAAACAATGCAAATCCCACAAGCTATACTTCATGAGAAAATTTCCAATCAGGAAATGAACAAGACAAATTCTAAACCCTTTAGATATTTAATGTGTTATAAATGTTGTCATTGATGGCAAAGGAGGCAGCAAAGAGAGAGACAGGCCAAGGAAGCAGCGAATACAGAGACAGAGTTGTTATCTTGGCAAAGGAGGCTGCAAAGAGAGAGACAGGCAGAGGAAGCGAATATAGAGCCAGAACTGTTATCAAAAGCAGAGGCAGACGCAGAGCCGTTATCACAGCAGTAAAGGCAGAGGCAAAGCGACAGAAGTAGAGGCAGAGGCAGAGCCATTATCACAGCAGTAAAGGCAGAGGCAGAGCGACAGAGTTGTTATTCTGAGAATCGTTGTTCCCACCTGGCGAATATATATATATATATATATATATATATATAAAACTAAATTCCGAGAATCTTTACCCAGTCGGGCATCACACATAACATAAATTACATTCTGTATACTCCAGCGGCAAAGTATTGCACTTTATATTCAAAGGACCAAAACATATATATCTAAAGCGCCGGAGATTTTCACCTAATAAGTGAAGTTGTGTGTCGAGGCAAAAGCGAAAGCCACAGTTTATTAATAATCGGGAATATGCATACAAGACGTCATTTTTCCGGGGGGGTCTCCTTCCCTTATCTGTTCGAGTTTGCTACCCCCGCGGAATTTAAAAGTTATATTACATGGGCGAAGGTCGAGGCAAAAGCGAAAGCCACAGTTTATTAATAATCGGGAATATGCATACAAGACGTCATTTTTCTGGGGGGGTCTCCTTCCCTTATCTGTTTGAGTCTGCTACCCCCGCGGAATTTAAAAGTTATATTACATGGGCGAAGGTCGAGAATGTCATTCCAGAGGCCTCCTATATGGTGGCAAAGGTTAGTTATTATCCCCCGCGGAATTCAAAAAGGAATGGCTTAATATATCCGAAAAGTTTGGATATAGTTCAAGGTATTTTATTTAAATATTGCAACTCGGACATACGGAGATTAAGACCATATGGTTACGATTGTGAAGTCAGCACTCTATGAAATATATGGGAATGTAATATAGTTTGATGTTATAAAGGTTATAAAACCGTGACCCTACTTATGATTGGGCACTAAACAAAAGCCACGGACTATTGATAATTGTTAATGCTTGACTCGGAGATGGGCATACGATGAAGTGAATACATGGGTCCTCACATTTAGTGGGAAACATATATATGTGCTAATATATATACTATGCTGGTATTTAAAATAGTGGGCTGTAATATTGCTCCGAAATTGTATTAAAACATTAATTGGGTTTATTACATGAGCATATTATGTATTGTATGGGTTTTATAATCGTGAGTATAAAAAGCCTCCACAGTTGATTAAAGTGCCAGCCCAAGAGTTTAGAACCTTGAGAGTTTGCCCAGATTTAAAATCAACTGTTATATTAAAAAGTAGTTATATATGCAGCAGGTGCACAAAGTACAGTGAACAGGAATAAATACAGGAATGAAGTGAACAGGTGGAATATGCGGATGATAGTGAACAAAGAGTATGCAGAACAGGTTCTTAACCGCAGCAGGAAAAGACAAATCCAGTAAAGCCAAAATCCAGAAAAGGAGCTGAGTGAAATTGAAATATGTAATTAAAAATGTGAATGTAAATGTTGTAATTAATTTTTTATTGTTTGTGATGCAAAGGCAAGTATCCTAAGGAAAAGAAAATCCCACTGTAGCATGGAAATTTGTACATATTGTTATAATTTTAAAAATTGAGTTGGATAAAGGAATAAGAAGACAGAAGCCAAAGAGTCATGACTGTTCACTCCAAATTCCTTGTGAAATACAAACAGTCATGTGAGGATCTCTATATAATATCAATTTGATATGCACAAAGTATAAGAGATAGAGAAAATATATAGAGAAGGCAGAGTATAGAAGAGTGAGGCAGAGAAGATTAAGAAAAGAAGAGCAGAAAGAGAAGCTACAGAACATAGCTGATATCTGAGGTAGATCAGCAAACATTCAGCTTGATAGCTGTCAGTTGGAGCTGACTGAGGTTGGAGCCTCCTGTAGGTTGGTGCCTGCGGAAAATTGAAGGGAGTTGGTGCTTCCTTGCAAGTTGTAGCTTGTAGAATTGAGGTAGAAGCTTCCTGTAGGTTGGTGCCTACAAAAAAACAGTGGTGAGAGGGAGTTGGAACTTGCCTTTGCATCACAACAATAATAAGATGTGGTTTTCTCCCTTTATGGGTTTCCACTTATATCTGGTGTTTCTGTGCATGATATTTATGTGTTGATCTGATTTATATCATTTGCTTAATACCTGTTGCTCTCACATTAAGTCTACTGTTATATTATATTAATACTTGCTCCTTACATTCTAAGATTACTCACATATTAAATTGGATATGAAATGAAGGTGTAAGTAAGTTTAATGAAAAGTTTAAAAGTTCAGGAATGTATTAAACTGATTCACCCCCCCCCCTTCTCAGTTTAATTAAAGATTCAACATAATGCAAGTATTAAAAAGCAAGCATGTAATGAAGCATGGTCATGATGAATAGCATGTTCATCCCATGGCCAAAAATGGTCCATGGCAAATCAAATTGTCATGCTTGGCTTTTCATAGGTGGGTTCATAGGATGTAGAAGTGAGCATTGCTTGATGATCGCATATTGACAACAATAGGAGACCACCCTCTTGTCTGTTGGGATTATATTAATTGGTGAACTATTTTGGGTGACCATCAAAATTATGTATTAGAGCAAATTGAGTCATTCAACAAGGGAAATTAGATTTAAATAAAAGTGTAACTGACTCAAGCAAATTGATGGTACAATTATTCGTTGCCTAGGCCAACCCATCGGAATGTGAATACTTACATGAGTTTGATTTGAAAAAAATCCCAATTTGACTTCTGCTCTTCACTTCAAGGTCATATAAAGTTGGTAAATAAGAAAGGAGAGAATATGAGCCTAGATAAGCTAACTAGAGAAATAAATCAACATCCAATATTTTTGACGTAAAATGAAAAGCATGATAAGTCTTGGCATTCATCTTTTTGACATTCATCTTTTTGAGAGTGGGAACAACCTAGGGTACAAGATAACAATAAATATAAGTTGGTATAAAATGAATAAATGACTCATGCAAATCATATCAAATTTGGATAATTATACCTAAGGGATCCATGCAAATCAAGCTTGAATACGATTTATTAATGTGGCAATGCTCCATTTGAACCCCCTTATCACAATGTTATGAACCTTGATATAAAATGTTAAAATAAACCAATGTTCCCATTTTTCTCATAAGTCTATCACCAAGTTTAATATATTCTCCTTTATATATCTTCTCAAATCATATTCTCCTTCTTTATCTTGAACAAAGTCATGATGTGCTTATTGCATATCTTTAACCTTGCTTTTGATGCCCCCTTTCTCTTTTTTCATCTCTTCATTGTTTATTCTAATTAACATTTTTTATAAACATTTTCAGTCAACACAAGTAATCACTATTCAATGTAACATATTACAATGAACAAAAGTGTCCCACATGCTATGAAATCTACCATTCAACAAATTAACCATGACAAAAGGGTATTTTTACACCAAATCACCTAGAACTTGCACCTACCCACAATCGCATTACACAACGTACATGCTCAAACGAGTTAGTCTATACTCAAAGAAACGATAATGCCAATAAGGAAAATGACACCCAACTTTACTAACCAACCAACCAAAACCCATTGACCTATTAACAAACTTTGGGCCATAAACAAAATCAATTATTATCTTGAACATTTGTTATGCATTGCAAAAAGCTAAAACGTAGGGGATCCCAACTAAGAAGTAAGAAAAAACAAGGATTTCACCTACATGGGACCATAAGGTTATTAATTTAATTTTAATGATTTTGTGTACATTGCCACTCTTTGGCTTTGAATTTGAATATGTCTAATAGCTTCAAATTGAGCTAATTTAAGCACTTGGAGTCTGCAAATTAGGATATGGAAGGAGAAAAAACTTATAGGTAATCCAGAAAAATCCTTTGCTTACATAAAGCCTAGTTTTGATCCAAACACCCACAACCATGGGTCCTCCTTTCAACATACCTAGTTCTCTTAGAGGCCTTCAAGAAGAAGAAATGTCACGAGGACAAATACCTCTATGTTCACGATGTAGTCCAAATTGACAAGCTTATCAAATGTTCAAAATCTCTTTCGCTACATTATTTTTGTTCATATTTGTATCTCATTTTAATTTTTATTCTTAACATGGGATGTATTTTTTGCAAGGGTTGCATTCGAATTAGCTAATAATGAGTTCTTATGGAGGAGAAAAACATATTTGATAAAAAAGAATTCACCTGTGAAGGGCTTCTCTTGCCTCGAACCCACAATGAAAGAAAATATCATTGAAAGCCTCAAATCAAGTTTCAACATTCCTCTCTCAAACATCACGTAGTTTTTGAGATCATCTCCCTCTCATTCCAATGGGAAGAATCTAGAAGGGTGGATTAATTCCCACTAAAATGCATTTTAAATTTGCATATATTTCCTTCATATGGTTATTCTTATGGAATAATCATAGATGGAGCTTCAACCTTAGTGTATCCTCCAAAAAATGTGACATAAGTCATAGAATTGTGGGGATTTGGGATCACCAAGGGGCACTCACAGAATAAAATATGGAGGTCTTCTAGATTGTAAAGAAAATAGTTACTCACATTGACCACAATAAATAGCTCAAAGTAGCCCCCGATGGTCATCAAACAACTTTGGGTGGCCAAGATAACATAAAAAGTTAGTTTTCTTACCATGAGAACAATAGTAATATTGTTTGAAGGTTGAAAATATTGATGGGGTTTATGGCTACTAGTTTTGAGGAGATAACTAAGGAAAGGGTGGATCATATATTAAATTTTGCTTTAAAGGAGATGATAGAACCACTATAATGGAAGTGATTTAAATGACCTCATATTTAAAAATGTTTGTAGAAGTGGAGGACAACCTTACTTTGCTGGAAAAATTTTCAAGGGAAGAGCTACAATTTGCCTTCATAGTTTTCAAAAAGAAAAAATTTAGAGCCATGATAGGTGAATGGTTAAATTATTTCTTGGGTTCTATGGCATGTTGAAAGATGACCTATTTAGGGTTATTGAAGAATCAAGGTTATCAAAGTGGATGCTTGTTACATTTAATTCAATCTTTATTTATTTCATTCCAAAATCAAGTAATGTTATTTATTTTTGGTAATACAAGCAATTTTCCTTTTGTGATTGCATATATAAGATAATTGCCAAAATCATATCTAGAAAGATTAAGTATTTGTTATCCAAGTTTATTTCTAGTGAGCAATTTGGGTTTTTACAGGGAAGGAAAATTCATAAGCCCATCCCATGAAAACAACAAATCTTAGAGTTATGGCAGTAAATGTTGACCTTTGGAAAGCATACAAATAGGGTTAATTAGTTGTACATTATATTTTTCTTCTTCATTTGGGTTTTTGTGCACCCTTTGTCCATTGGGTTATGATTTACTTGACTAATGTGTCTTTCTCTTTATTAATCAATGGTTACACATCTCCTTTACTTTGACTTGAAAGGGGACCCAAGCAAGGTTTCCCTCTCTCCGCTCACACGTTCTTGATTATTGTTAAAGGTGTTGGTAGGGCTATTGCGAAGGCTTAGAGGCATGGATTGTTTAAAGGCATAAAAAATGGAGAGGGGTTATATCTTTGTCATGTATTGTTTGTGGATGGAATTCTCATCTTCTATTGTGGGACAAGAAGGGATGTGATGAAACCAAAAGGATAATTTGAACCGTTATTGCTTTTCAAAAAATATTTTAGTTAATGTTGGAAAATATTTTATATATTTTCTAAGGATTCCTAATGACAAAAATGCATATTTTTGCACTGTGTTTCCATATATCAATATAAATTTGGACGAGGGTCTTAAATAATTAAGATTTATGCTAATACCAAATAATTATTGGAGTAATTGTTCTTTTGAGGCGAGCTGGTGATTTATTGGGGCACTTGGCTACAAGAAATAAAATGAACTCCTTGATATTGAAAGTTGAACCAAAGGATTTTTTCTTATCCACAATGGTTGTTCCAATTTTTTGACTGATTTTGGTTGCAACACTCACATTCAGTATGATCTCCCCTAAGACTTACATTACATTCTTTAACACATTTTACACCATGGAAGTGATGACTTCAATACACTATGCAGTTTGGTGATAGATCAAGTTAAAATTTCTCTTTGTTAAGCATTTTATTTCTATTTTCTTGTGTAAGATATAGTTCTAGTTTTATTGATATGTATGCATTTGATTGATGCTTCTAATTGTTAAGAATCTGGTTGGGCAGAGTTTAATTCAAATCATCTTCTTGATAAGTACTTGTGAGCTTACTTATTTTAGTTATGTCTTCTCTTCTTAGCTTATTATGTCTTTCATCAAGTTAATTACCAACATATAAGAGACACAAATTTAGACTCTTAAAGCCAGGGCCAAAACCTCTCCCTCTTGGAGAGGAAAACCCACAAGAAATTATTCTTATAGACTTTTAGTTGACAAGTACCATGACCATGACTCAGACCCTTGACCTATGCATGCCTCCAAGACCTTGTCACTTATTTCTTCTTTGATTCCTTAAGTTGATCCTTTTTCTCTGCACCGTCCTACATTGTCCTGCACCAAGAATAGAGAGCTCAGTCTCTACTTGTTTTCTTCCTTCTTTGTCTGAATGTGATCCTTACTTGTGATATAAGCACTTTGTTAGATCTCCTATTATCGATTGCTTAACACTTTTTTACCTAAGAGAAACTCGGTTTCTATACAACATTTCTTTACGCCTCCAACAATATTCATATTTGGCTCTCCACAAGAGTCCCTTTGATAACTTCTTTCCACACCATTATACTTAACCTTGTATGATACCGAACAACACTACTCCTGTATAGTTCTCGGAAATTTTTGTGATTGCGTGGATAGAGAATGATAGTAATCCTATTAAACACCTTTCTTCAATTAGTATCTTCATTACATAACCCTGTATTACTTATTTGTAATCCAAATTGTAATATTTCAAACTTGTCCTCAACAATAAACATAATCTCTTCTTCACATTTCTATCTCCCTTTAACGCGGTCTTAATATCACTCAAACTTACTCAAACTTATTCGAAGTTGTTGTCTTCAAATAATCAGCAAACATGTCTTATATATACATATGGACAAACCTTCTTCTGGGTTGACATGTGGGCCTGCTTCTGAGCTGACTTCATTACTGACTTGGAGGAGATCTTCCAGCCGACTTGTAGAGTATATTTAACAGAGATCTTGAGGAACATGTGTGCCATGACTTCAAGGGTAATATGACAAGGTTTGGAGGCATACTAATTTGACTTGACTCTTCATATACATGACTCTTAAATTAGTACATTTATGACAAGATGAAAAATCCCCAAAAGACATAGAGAATACGTCTTTTGACCTATAATAAAATCCTTGTTCATGAAACCCATGAAGCAAGCATAACAAAAATACATTTTATTATCTTTGTCTTCTTCATTACATAAATACATAATTACATAGTCAATATGAAGACCGAACCTAGTTACACTTTCCAACACTCCCTCTTAACTAGGGAGGTATTCATAATGGTACATGGTCATTTTTAATCTGAAGAATCTCATAAGAAGAATTGGATTGGTAATCACATCTATGTAGCATCATATCAACCAACATTGGCCTAGTGCAAAGCCTTGACTAATAGCCCCATCTCTCAACGAGACAATGGGCTACAATGTTGGCGAGACACGTGACTTATAGACACCATAGTTATTGTCTTTCCAAGGTACATACTCCACCTAGGTGTTCCTAGAGTATGAACTTATTGGACTAATATTCTCTTGGGTACCAAACCCTCAAATAATATCGGTCCCCGACTACTCTTATCTTGAATGCCCTATCTCATTCTCAAAGAGTATCAAATGCCATATGATTACCCAATCCTCCATTCTTTCTTCCCAGGTGAAGACCAGAATGATGTGTCTATCCATTCTCTCCTCATGGCCTTCACTAAGAGTTACAGTTCTTAGTTCTGGTCTAGTGCATGACACACGAATTAGAGAATCATATATGTCACTCCCTCTTAAGTCAAGAAGGACATAGTTCAAGTTTCTTCCAAGTAAGAAACTTACCACCAGGGTCCCTCTCAATCAGGGACCTATATCAACAATGATGATACACCTAGATGCTCATGAATAATTCCTCCCCTCAATGTCATGGATTTCGATATTGAGGAATCTTCAACCTTTTGGCTTCATATGGCACATATCATCCATCACTTTCATCCACGAGTCATGGCATTCATCATAAAGTGATTCATCAGTCTTTCACATCTGGTCCACCTTTATGCCATGTTTCTTTCCTTCGAACCATCTCCCAAGGATATTACATCCTTCCACATGATAGGCAGCCTTGCATAAACTCATCCAGATAAATATTTACATCAGAAATTTTAAATCAAAAGTTACCTTATTGATGATATTTCATTGTGACATCTTCTTGTAGGCATCGGTATCCTTTATTCAGATTGACACATCTCCTAAAGATATGTATTGTCAAGGGTCTTCTTGTTTACCATACTTCTATCAGAGTCCACATATCTTCCCAGGAGATCTCCTAGTCACATCTTCTTGGTTTCCGGATGATAACCGCCTCTTTACATGGTTGCACTTCATGATCTCTTCCATTCTTTCTCCGCACAACTTCATCCCTAGGAACTTCCAGCATCCAATTCCTTGTTTATATACAACCACCTGATATTCCACATGAGGACATATTTAATTTCATCTGTTAGTGGCAACCTGTGCACCATAAGAGATCCATCATACTTCTAAAGATAGAAGTCCATTACCTGCAACCATATGACATGACTTCACATCATCCAGTGTCAACACATAGATATATGTACCTCATCCTTTTCCTTTTGATTCATCCAGCAACAATTTTACTAGAATGAATAACTTCATTCCCTTGACATGCTTTATCAATATGTCATCATATCCTAATCCCAAAACTCTGCAACATAGAATTCTCTATGAAACCTTTTGCTTTCTTTCTAGACAGTGAATCCAAAGAAGATTCCATTAGAAAATGTCAGCACCTATTTCCATATTGATTATTGAATGATGATCCCTGATCTTGATGACTTCCTTCCATCAATGTTGTTATCAGTGAGGTTTCCAGGAGCTACTTCTTCAAGTGCTCCTTTCATGCTTCTATCATGATGCTATTAAT
This sequence comes from Pinus albicaulis, assembly GCA_034641835.2. Lineage (NCBI taxonomy): Eukaryota > Viridiplantae > Streptophyta > Pinopsida > Pinales > Pinaceae > Pinus > Pinus albicaulis. The sequence continues at coordinate 358,155,081 of CM076580.1, forward strand.
ATACACTACTTCCTATCATACTATGTTACAACCAACATAAATCACTTAAAGAGGAAGATGATCTCAATCATAATAGAGATATTTCGCTTCTTCTTTCTTAGATTTCTTTACATCAGTTTCTTCCATTTCATCTGTGACATGGGCTTCTTCCTTTTTCCTCTTGTCCTTTCCATATTTAGGACAATCCCTTTTATAATGCCCACGTTCATTACATCCAAATCATCGTACTTTGTCCATATTTCTTCTTTTATTCTAAGGAACAAATTTACCGAATCTTCCTTTATTCCTAGACATGGCTACAAAGGCTTCATTCCCTTCATTTGATCTTGTATCAGCTTTGGATTTCAATCTTGTTTCCTCTATTTTACATAGAGACCATAGATCATGGAATGGTGTTGCTTCTTTCTTCCCGTGTAAGCTTGAAGTGAAGTTCCCCCATTCTTCTGGTAGAGCATTCAACACCACTGTAGTCATCTCACTATCGGACATTACTTCTCCCAATTCCTACAGTTGGTCTCTTATTTCTGAAATCCTCATAAAATATGAAGTGATTCATTCTTCTTTTTACAATTTCATCTTGTATAATTCATGTATCAAATAGATTGCTTCTCTTGCGGTACTCACATAGAATAGCTCCACCAGTCTCTCATATATTTCTTTTGCAGTTTCCGGTTTTGATACATAGGGTATGATTGAGTCCTTAATGGATTCTATGAGAATCCTTTGGGCTCTGATTTCTCCTTTCACGTACTTGGCATGAGCTGGAGCATCCTATTTTTAGGGTTGAATTGTATATCCTTTGATGTATCCCATAAATTCATCTTCGATTAAATTCAAATCTGTCCTCTTATTCCATGCACTAAAGTTTGATGACCCAATCAATTTTTTGCTCTCTTTGAAATAATTCATTTTGAAAGATTTAGATGAGGTCATAGATACTTACTTGAATAGGGTGACTTCCTCCTTCAAGCTACTTCCTCAATGACGATGATGAATCTTCCAACAACGTCTTCAATGTCATAAATATTTGATAGCAAAAATTATATACTTGATAAGTGGATCCTTTGAATGATATTGAAGAATCTTCCTTGCAAACTTATTTGACTTTTCAATGCAAACTTTGATCTTGAATTTGATCCTTGCTTCATTGAGTGTCTCCTTGTAAATTTGCCCTAGTCTTTAGCACCTTAGCTTTGATACCATGTTGAGAATTTAGTAGGTCAGAGTTTAATTCAAATTCTCTTCTTGATAATTACTTGTGATCTTACTTATTTTAATTATGTCATCTATTCTTAACTTATTATATCTTTCATAAAGTCAATTACCAAAATACAAGAGACAAAAAGTTAGGCTCTTAAAGCTAGGGCCAAAACCTCTCCCTCTTGGAGAGGAAAACCCACAAGAAATTATTCTTATAGACTTTCAGTTGACAAGTACCATTACCATGACTCAGACCCTTGACCTATGTATGCCTCCAAGAACTTGTCACTTCTTTCTTCTTTGATTCCTTAAGTTGATCCTTCTTCTCTACACTATCCTGCACCCTCTTGCACCCTCCTGCACCAAGACTAGAGAGCTCGGTCTCTACTTGTTTTCTTCCTTCTTCGTCTAAATGTGATCCTTACTTGTGATATCGACACTTTGTTAGATATCCTATTATCCACTGTTTATAACTTTGTTACATGAGAGAAACTAAGTTTCTATACACCAATTCTTTAGGCCTCCAACAATCTTCTTATTTCTCTCTTCACAAGACTCCCTTTGATAACTTCTTTCTGCACCATTATACTTAACCTAGTATGATACCGAACAACACTACTCCTGTATAGTTCTCTGACTTTCTGTGACTGCGTGGATACAAAATGATAGTAATTCTATTACGTGCCTTTCTTCAATTAGTATCTTTGCTGCATAACCCTGTATTACTTATTTGTAGTCCACACCGTAATATTTTAGACTTGTCCTCAACAATAAACATAATATCTTCTTCGCATTTATGTCTCTTTTTAACACAGTCTTAATATCACCGAAACTTACTCAGACTTATCCGAAGTTTTTGTCTTCAAATAAGCCGTGGATATGTCTTATATATACATATGAACATGCCTTATTCTGGGCCAACATGTAGGCCTGCTTCTGAGCCGACTTCATTACTCACTTGGAGGATATCTTCCAACCGACTTGTAGAGGATATTTAATGCAAATCTTGAGGAAAAATTATACAATGACTTCAAGGGTTATATGCCAAGGTCTTGAGGCATACTAGTTTGACTTGACTCTTCATATACATGACTCTTAAATTAGTACATTTATGACATGATGACAAATCCCTAAAAGACATCAAGAAGAATTCTTTTGACCTATAATAAAATCCTTGCTCATGAAACCCATGAAGCAAGCATAACAAAAATACATTTTATTATCTTTTATTATTCATTACATAAATACATAATTACATAGTCAATATGAAGACCGAACCTAGTTACACTTTCCAACACTAATGCCTCCCTTAATAATAGAAAGATTAAGATCACCAACATTTGAAATTTATATGCCCTTTTGGCTCCCTCCGCTCGTTGGACCATTTATTCAAGCTTATGAAGTTATTGTTTGTAAATAGGTTTCGCTAAATATTTCCTTACTTAAGCCTCTCAATGGGGGCTATGAACTAGCATTTTAATAATAGTCAACGGTTCCAATTTTTGTTGTGATTTTCATTGGCTAATTTTTTAATGCTCCTTCCATTATAATTTTCCTACAAGTTCTAGTTAAATTATATGATTTCCTATCAAGCACAAGGTTGTTATGCAGAATTATGATCTACGAATAAATAAAATTCCCTAAGTGTGGTGCTAGGAACTTAGAACAACATATGAAAGACTTTGCTATCACTTTCTCTAACATAAATAGACACACAGAATGGTATAAGAACCCACTTGTGATCCAAGTGCTTCTTCTTCTCCTTCTGTCGCTTTTGTTGTCACCTTCAATCCAACTCAAATTTCCAGATTGTTTCCTGTAAGTATAAATAGAGAATAGCAAACATATTGCAATATATAGATACCTATTTATCTTAATCACGTAAATCGATTACACATGAAACATATATATCATTCAAGAATCCATTGTATGAGAAATAGAAGCATAAACATATACATTTATGGGAAAATGAAAGCAATATTTATTAAAGAGTAGAAGGGGGAGGTTACAACCAATGATCGATTTGATGTCACCAGCTCCAGCTTCATCCTAGCCTCATCACATCCAACTTCACACCAACAGCATATCAATACTTCCACTCTTTCAAATGAGAATCCAACATCATTTCTCTACCAAAATTCTTCCTTTCCTAGCACTACGATATGTGCTCAATTTATAGGGATACTGATGGTAGTTTCTCAATGAATGACTTTCTAATAATAGGCAAGACATGTTCCCAATCTCATAGGTTTTAGATGGACACTTGGATTCTAAGTTTGACACATATGGACTCTTCTAGAAGGCACTGGTCATGTGGAGATTATGGAACAATGAGACCTAAATATTTTTTCGAACGCCAAACAAAATCTTTAGGTCAAAGGTCCGGAAGCGAGGATCTTGCCGATGTTGTAGCAAGCCTCATGGCACTGGAAGATGATGTTTCTAAGTAAAATTCCTAGATGATGATTTGATGTCGACAGGAAGCCACTTTATCGCGAAACGGGAGTTACTGATTTTAGAGACAAAATGTGACTTGATATAGCAGTGTTCAGGGATTACTATTTTAAGAATGAAGGTTTATGAGTATTGCAGAAAGATGAGTATTCACTGGATGACTTCTCTTTAACATATTGGCAACACTGAGATGAGTTGGCAACATTGAACCAAAATCGAAGTGAAGGTATGATGAACATAGGTATGAATGAACCATCAAGAATATTACCCAACCCAAATAGTCACAATGATGGAGTGAAGTGTCATGTTCAAGAGCGACTTGCTACCGTAAAAGTTTTGTTCACTTTCCCAAATTTTCACCGGTCATTTGTTGACTAGTACCTCTTTATTTTTTAACAATCTTGAGAAGGATAACATATTCTTGATCTACAATTCAACCCTTCAGACGAATATGCATCATTATTTAATAATTTAACGAGTCTAGCGATAAATGAAACTCGATTATTGCCATGATTGACAAGCTCGTCGCTATTTTATGTTTTAACGAGCCTAACGACAGGGACAACCCAGTCTTTTTTCATATTTCGAGAGTTTGAAAAAGAGGACAAAAGAAAACTCCATAAGTACTTTTTTCGTAAAGTTGTCACCCAGATCTGAAAAAAAAAAAGTGTAAAATGATATCTAAGAGAACCTCCTAGCCATGTTCGACTAAGGTTTTCCTTTTTCGTAAATAATCTATCTTAGTCCGAAAAAGGGTTAAACTTATACTAAGTAGATGTCAATTCATTTACTTTTACGATCTCGAAAAGACAAGTGCTCGACAATCTTTTCACATTATCGGATTCTGAAAAGAGCTAAAAGAAGACTCCAGGGGTTCCCTTTTCGTTGTTATTGAAGCTCGAAAAAGAGATAAAAGTGTGCTTCAAGTCCTTTTTCGTTTTTATCAAAGCTCGAAAAATAAGGCTAAAAGTATGCTTTGTGGTCAAATCATTCTCGAAATAAATGTGCACGACTAACCTGCTATATCAGCTATAAACCTGTTCAGAACAACATCAAATGGATTAGCAATACCCGTTTCATGATAAAAATGAATAAAACCATAGTCACAACAATAAATATGATTTGAAAATAATCAAATGACTAATTAAAAGAGTTTTACTATTCATTTTTACCATTTGAAAGTTACCATTTGCATTTTGGATCTTTGAACCTATTTTTGCCCCTGAACTTCAGCAGTTGATTAGGTGCAATTGGTAAGAATGTTTTGAATGCCCCCTGCAAGAGCACATGTCGAATGCCCCCTGCAAGAGAAGATGCCCCCCAAGCTTCATTTCATTCACCTAAGTAGATTACTGGTTACTAATAGCTGGATGGAGTGAAGGTTCATTATAGGGGTGGATTTGTTTCATTTTTTAACGAGCTTGACACAGGAAAATAACTATGCTCATGAAACCTTGTTTCATTTTTTAACGAGCTTGACACAAGTAAAGGAAATATGCTCATAACCTGTTTCATTTTTTAATGAGGTTGACACAGTAAAAGAACCATCCTCATGAATTTGTTTCATTTTTTAACAAGGTTGACATACTAAAGGAACTATCCTTAAGGGAACCTGTTTCATTTATCGAGGTTGACACAAGAAAATAAATATCTTTGTCACCTGATTCATTTTTTAACGAGGTTGACACAGTAAAAGAACTATCCTCATTATGTAGTCAGACCAGTGATTGTGTGTTAGAAAAGACATAGTCTAACGGAGTCATCATTTATGGATTTTGATGAGCACCACAAATGATAAGTTATAACATGCATTGACGGGTATTCTCCAGGGTTTTCATTGAATTTTGAAATTTCATAGGGTAATTTATGTGAAATATGTTATCACTTCGAAATTTCCAAGAGTTGTTCAATGCGTTAAAAAGAAATATCAGAGGTAACTATCATCCATTTTTGGAGATTAGGATCTAGCCTTCCTAATTCTCAGAGAGGGCTCTCTCTTAATGTTTTAACTTTGCTTGTTTAATAAATTTTAGGCTAGTTAAGTACGCTTGTTGTGGATTAAATTGATTTTTTGGTGGAATTAATGATTTAGATAGATAGGTGCTTTTCCATTTTCCATTGGGCTATGGAGTCAATTATACTTTGTAAACATAACAATATCAGTTTATAAAGAAAGTGTTACAGGGCAGGATAGCTGAGCAAAATCAAATCCCAAGGCTAAATGGTGAAGTGATTTTCAATCGGGATCAAGGAGTAATTAAGAATTCCTTAAACCAAATAATGAAGAAAAAAGAAGAAGTCAATCAAGATCAGAGGGCAATTGAGAATTCTCTAAACCGGATATCAGAAGAAAACATATAAATGTATAACAGTTCAAAGCAAAATGTAATTAAACAAATTTTGTAGTAAAATTCCTATTATAACATTCAAATTTAGAACACATTAAAGTTTATGGAATACTTAAGAAAAGAACGTGAACAATTGAAATATATACTTCACTGAGATAGCTCAACACATGAATCCTGTAAAGAAGTTTCTTTATTACTTGACCTGTCTGTCAACTGGAAATGGTACAATAACCCTTAGGTAATAGATCAGTCAGCTATAGAAAAATTCAAAAATCCGCACTCAATACTTTGAAATGATGAAGTATTTATACAAATTATTACAAAAAATATCATGTCAACTGACTAGGATTTATTCAAGGAAATAAAATATATTTATGCAAAAAGATAGTGACACCTATTAACTGACTATAATATGTCCCTGTTTTCTTTGATTTTTGTTTACTTGTTGGTTTCTTTCATATGTCTGCTTTTTAACCTTTTACAGTAAATCACATTAATCCTCTCGTGTTTCTTCATCAGGGATTTGACTTTCATTATTATATGGTAAATCTCATCATGTTTCTATGTCTTTAGTAAAAGTGGATTTTACTAAAAAGACATGTTTAACTTCATGCAAAATAGAAGTGTGTCCTGGAGAGCACTTTGTATGAATTTTGATATAACTGGTGTAGATGTTTTATCCTTGGTAACAACCATTGTCTTTGTTTCAATTGTCTCTTTCTACTCTATTGTTGTACATAATCTTCTGCTGAGTAAGAATCTTTCGAATTCATATCCTGTGGGTCTGGAGTAAACATGTTGGAACTAGTATCAAATTGTTTATCCATCTCCTATTTCTGCTAATCACCTGCAAAATAAAACAACTGTGAATTTCGAAAAAAGGATTTGCAGGGAGGCGAGCGGGTTTCAGTGAACTAGTGGGTCCGTGGAAAAGGTCCGGACTGCAACGAGGCTTCAATTATGGTTGGCAATGACTTTTTGTCTTTTCCGCAATTCAACTGAAATAGTGAAATAACGGCTAGGTCAGGGTTTTATTACCTTTGAACTTGGTTGTTTATCGCATGGTGCGGGGGTTATAATATTTCAAGTAATGGTGGTTTATTTCACGGCTTGGGTGGTTTATTGCACGACAAAAAGTAGTTTGGTGGTTTGGGGAATGGGGGGTGCAATAAAATGTGGTAGCGCTGCGTAGAAGGGGTGCGGGGAATGAAACCACCCATTTCGCACCCCCCCCCCCCCCCTCGGCTTTAAACATTTGAAAGTCGGGGGATGCAAAATGGATCGGGGGCCGTTTGATTAGATCAACGGTGATCGGGAAGTAGGATGAGTTGGGGGTTTTCAAAGAGGTGGGGTCGGGTATTATACATGTGAAGGTTTAAAATTATTGCGTGGGTTCATGAAATACATTAAGGGTAGGCTAAAATAAAATAAGGGGGATCGGGGAAATATATTAAGCGGGGGGGGGGGGGGGGGTTTAAGTCAAAGGGAAAGTGGGACCCGCTTAAATATTTGGTGCTTTTAAACTATGTAAAAATGGGTTTTATTGTATTTTTAATGAAAAAGGCGGAGTTAGTAACAAGGTAAAGGGGATTTAGGAGGGGAAAAGGGTTTTTTAGGACAAGGGAAAATGGTTAGGATAAGGGGAAATGATTTCCAAGAGAGGAAAAAGGGATTTTTCAAGGGGAAATGTTAGAAAGACATTAGAGATAAGAGATAAACTAAATGATACTTTCCATAACTTTTGAAAGTATCCTACCTACCCTTTATTTATCCTAACATTTTTATTTCCTTTATTGAGTGCATTTGAGCTTGGTGACCATTTTATTTTATTTTGATAAGCAAACTAACTTATTTCTAACCTTATATCTTCCAATGACTTAGATTAAACTTATGAGCTCATTTTTATTCTCTACCTAATTACTGATCTGCCAAGATTAAATGGTTTGGTTAGATCTTTATTCACTAACTGTCATGACATGAAATTTAAAGGCATTAATGATCAAGATTAGACTGTATGATCATCATGAATTGTGGCATTTTGGACAAGTTGCACACAATTTTATTTGCAAAAGTAAAGTAAACTATGAGTAGTGGCATTTGAATGTGCAACACTTTCATAATTTATTTTTGTTTCTTTTTATGGGGCTCATATTTTATATCCTTTTTTTTATCTTTCTTTCTTTTGGTCCTTTGATTATTCTTTTAGGACATACCCTATTTTCATTTTTTAATATGGAAAACATTTGCAGAAAGCAAAGGTATGTACAATATTACAAGACTTAACATAGTCAATTCAAAATTATGATCCATATTATTATAGGACCCTAACAAAATCATCGGCCACCAAGGAGAATAACTAATGGGACCACATTGATATTGCACTGAATATGTGAATAAAGGATCAAGCCGTTTACTACTCAGAAGGGAGGAGCCATATAGGATTCTAGATGATGACATGGGTGAATTCAATGGACAAAACATTGGAGATGAAGCAACAGTAGATGTTGTTATAGCTAAAATAGATGGTTCAGTCTGGGATGTTGTCTCAGCCATGGTCATATGACCCAATATATACCCTACAGGATCTACGGGAACTAGAATAGACATAGGATCAAAGAAATCAATGTGGGGTGATTGAGGAAAAGACTCCTACGGGTAAAGCTCCTCCCCAAAATGAGTTGGAGTTAAAGGTGTTTTGTCTTGCGGTATTTCTTCAATCGAAATTAAACCAGGTGGAAGGATTTTGCCATCAAGCCCGAAGTATATTTTAGGAGGTTGACTGTGTAATATGGGAGACTCAATGGCTATAATAGATTGTGGGGCGACCGATACAGGAACAAATTTCAGTCGTTCGACATTGGGATTCAGATGTTCTGGCAAAAAAATTGACAGGATTCGAATCAACTTCCAGTTGAACAACGTCGGGTTCAGGAAGTATGGTCTCACTTATTGGATGGATCGTGACCACAGGTAGCTGTGAGGACTCCGTCTCGACAATAGTAGATGAACCAGGATTTGTAGAAACAACTTGAGCCGACTTTGGTATATGTGAGGATGATGTCGCACCAGAGGTACTGATAGTACTAGTTTCGGTAGAGCGATGTTGCCTTCGCCGACCAGAAATGGCTTCCTGTGGTAAAGGTGGTTTCAGTGTTATTCTACACGAACGATGGGAAAAGGGGTGTTCTTATTCCACAATGACTGATTTATTTCATGACCAAAAACAAATAAACAAAATAAAAGGCTAATTCTAGGCAAAAGTTTTACCAAGCAATTGTGAACAACAGAATACCTCTTGGAAAACCAAGAAGTAAAGGCAAGCAATCTCCCTAAATGTTGTGTTCGGTGTATCACAATTTACAAGGCAGAAGACTCGGTTCACTATGGATGGATAACAACCTAAAATAGTCCTCCCAAATATACTCGAAGGTACATGGAGGCCCAAGTTCATATTAGCATTGTCTAATGTGAAACCGCACAGTGAAAGCACCCCCTTATACTTTTCGTATTAGAACACCGCCCAATATACCCGAAGGTACGTGGACGAGCTCTGATATACTTACGTACGTGGAGTGAGGTATCACACTCGAAATGTATCACACACAAGTTAACGACAGCTGCTATGTTTAATGACGTTGGAACACGTCTCTAGCTTAGACCTTCTAAATGTTATCTTATGGTTCCAATGCTTTCTTAGGTAAATTGATGTAAATTTTAAGTTGATCTTGTTTAAAATTTTGTCTTTTGAGGTTCACCGCGTGATGTGATGGAAATTCCTAAAAATGCAAACTAAAATGATAAGAAAAATTTTCAATTTTAGCTTTTTAATGAAAATCCTAGCTACTAAGGGAAAGAGCATTCAGTTTTGAGAGCAAACAACAAAGAGCACAAACTAAAATGCAACTTTCTTAACTTGTTCCTAAGCAACACACACAATTCACTATGTGCACATGTATGTTTTTCTTTTCAGTTCCCTTAATGTGAATGCAAGAAAGAAAACTATATGCATCAAATCAACAAAAACAAATGCTTTATTATTTGAGAAACGAGGAATTTAACAACAATTTCTCTTTTAGGAAGAACGAAGAATGGAACTACAATTTTTCCTACAGGAAACGATGAATTTAATGACAATTTCCTTTACGAAAACAAATGGATCTAATGCAAAAATAAAATACTTTGAATTTTATTTTCCAATGATAAAGAAAAACACTTAAAGAAACATTGAATGAATTTACTTTTCAAAGGAGGAAGAATCATGAAAATTCACTGGTCTCTATGAGGTATCAGGCAATTGAAAACACAACAAACAAATGGCTGAGAATGATGGAAATGACAAATTTGAATGGAATTTGGTTGGCTAAGGGGGCAACACAGTCTCTAAAGGGAGACAGTGTGTTGCAATGCACCCCTAGATGGGAGACAGTGCACTGCAATGCACTGTGTCTTGACCAACAGTGCTTAGGGTGCAACAAAGATTGAAAATGCAAGCTACAAAACACACTTCTGATGCAATTCTTTCATTCAAATGCCTAATAACTGAAAGTAGATGCTACTGGGTGGATAAGAAGAGGAAAAAACACCAGGAATGATAGGAAACTCCCCAGTGGAGTCGCCAATTTTTTATGCATAATTATGATCTACAGATAAATCGAATTCCCTAAGTGTGGTGCTAGGCACTTAGAACAACAGATGAAAGACTTTGCTATCACTTTCTCTAACATAAATAGACACACAGAATGATAAAATAACCTACTTGTGATCCAAGCGCTTCTTATTCTCCTTCTGTCGTTTTTGTTGTCACCTTCAATCCAACTAAGATCACCAAATTGTTTCCTGCAAGTATAAACAGAGAATAATAAACAGTTTGCAATATACAGATGCCTATTTATCTTAGTCACTTAAATCGATTAAACCTGAAACATATATATCATTCAGGGATCCATTGTATGAGAAATAGAAGCATAAACATATACATATATGGGAAAATGAACAACAACCTCTATTAAAGAGTAGAAGGGGGAGGTTACAACCAATGATCGATTTGATGTCACCAGCTACAGCTTCATCCCAGCCTCATCACATCCAACATCACACCAACAACATATCAATACTTTCACTCTTTCAAATGAGAATCCAAAAACATTTCTTTACCAAAATTCTTCTTTTCCTAGCACTAGGATCTGTGCTCAATTTTTAGGGATACTGATGGTATTTTCTCAAAGAATGACTTTATAAAAATATGCAAGACATGTTCCCAAGCTCATAGGTGTTAGATGAACACTTGGATTCGAAGTTTGACGCATATGGACTCTTCTAGAAGGCACTGGCCATGTGGAGATTCTGGAATAATGAGAATTTCGCTCCCAATTGACCAACGCACCCTTGAATGTCGAGAAGTGCATTGCAGTGCACCCTTGAATGGAGGGAACTGCATATGCAACGCAGTTAGTCCCTTCAGAGGCAGCGTTGGTAAGCTCATAAGTGATATAAAATATACTTCAAACCTTGGAAATCTCACAATAGAAGCCATGAATTATTTGTTATTCTCTTAGGGCATATAGCAACTGAAATGTAAGGGGATGATAGACCCTATTTCATTGGTCCTGGGAATGATCTCCATTTTGACCAGGTCATGGGAGATGATGCCCAAATTGACCTATAACAAAGGCTTTCGATATTCAAACTCTTATGAAAATTCCATTCTCATCTACGTTGTTGGTGTGGTGTTAAATGACAAGGAAAATAACCCATATGGGCCCATAAAGGTCAAAGACATTAAATTTTAAAAGTTTGTGGAATGGAATATGTGAAGGAGATAATAATGGTGGACCTAAAAATCCTACAACAGATAAGGAGCTTGCAATATGGAAGAAAAAATACAAGAAAGCATGTGTTTTGACCATTTCATTAATAAGTGAAGAGGTGAGCTACCATATTCTTTCTACAAAAGACTCTTATGGTTCTTTAAAGAAATTGAAGGATTTGTATGACTCATATTTAGAATTGGAGCTCACAAAATTGTTGGTGAAGCTCCTTAACCTAGATTTGAAGCATGATGATCTCATGGCTTTAGCTTCTGAGATCAAAGCCATCATGTAGGACATAGATGCCAATGGAATGAAGATGTGCATTCCTCTCACATCCTTCATTAAGGCCATCTACCCTACATATTCTCTCTTCCTTTAATATTTGCAAGCTAGTGGCCAATTAGTTAATGGACAAATTCCTCTTACGGATAAGAGTGATATCCCTAGATCTGGTAACTAAATCTATAGCAAAACATACAAGAACAAGAAAATTTCCCTAGGTTTAGTTATAACCAAATTATCAATGGAAGTGAAGTGTTATGAACTTTTACCTTTTTTTATGAAGGTTTTCCTTATTAATTGTTTGAACTGTAGCTTCCAGTCTTGTCCTCAATGCTTAAAAACAAAAACCTGCAAATGACACAAACAATCAAAGCACATAGAATCCAAAAATGATTTGATAAAACTATATATATGATTAAGGAAGTATATATCAAATATTTCCAAACAGATAAACAACAATTTATGGGAAATAAACATCTAATTGTATTATAATGAAGAAAAGGTTACACCCTAAAACCACCTTGATGTTGTAGGTCCCTTTCTAGTTGTTCTCTATTTCAATGCCTTGCCTTCAAAATTCTTGAGATCAAAGGTTTGATATTTCAACAAAGTTTCACCAAAGCCAAAAGCCTTTCTAAAAATTTCTAACTAGCCATCTCACTGGGAGATGGTTGTACTTGTAGGCTTGGGAAAGGATAGGAAGAGGATAAAGGATAGAGATTGAGATCCAACAAGTTAGGGATGTGAGTCAGATCCACACTGCTCAGAGGAGATGCCATCCATGAGGCTTATATTCTAGAAGCTTCTCATACTTTTTAATTTTACTGTTGTTATAATAATGTCACACCTTTTGAATGAGCAAAGTGCGACAATATCATAGTCTAGCAGGTATGCAACCTGCAACAATAAGTAATGTTGTAGTTTATCAATGTTTAACTCGCAACATCCTTTTGAATTAGGGTTTTTTAAGGTATTTGCACAAGATTCTTATCTTCCACATAAGGGTTTCTCTTCCATCTTCTTCAGTGGTTAATGTCAATAATAATTTGGATAGAAAAGGATGGGGGTACGACATCAATTTCCATGAATGCAACAAAACAATGTGTAACACATATGAAGTTATTGCATGGATTGACCATTTCCACCACCGAAAGTTGAGGGAGGCCTTAGAAATCGAAAAGAGACCAGTCAACCTTAACAAGGACGATGGGTGGAATGTTAGCAGATGCTGGATCCCTGCCCTTCATTCTTATTTATTGGTTTTCTTCCCTTTAGTTCTCCCTCGTTTCCTTTCCTCTCCTCTATTCCCTGATTTCTTCCTCCCTTTCTGTACTTTATTTTTGTATTACTATTAATTAATTAATTATTTATTTATTTATTTATTATTAGTATTTATTTATAGATTTATCATCATCATTATTATTATTTATTTAATATTAATATTATTATTATTATTATTATTATTTTATTTTATTTTTAATTTTAATTTATATTATTATTGTTATTATTATTATTATTATTTTATAAATTATTCTAATTCTATTATATAAACATACTGATACAAAACTGCCTCAGTTCAGCTGTGGGAGCCTAAACTGGGCTTGATGTCCTTGCTTTTAACAAAATGATGAACTGCCCATATCAGGAAACCAGTTCTATCAAAAAAAGGGGCACCACCCTTGGAAGGGAAACCGGTGGATAGTTCAGTACATTCAGCATAAGAAAACTAAAGACACACGGTTCCATCATGCAGCTTCTGCTACTATAGACAACAAAAACCAATATATCGTGCAGATGACGAAATGTAAATACCATGGTGAGCTAAGGCAGAAAGGGCAGAATCGTGTGAGTTGGAGAAGGCTGCTCCTCCTCAATTCGACACCCATAATGCTCCTCTGCGTCTTCAGCAGTTTCCATATGAACGCCATCTGTGCCTGAGAGATTTGCTTCCACCTGCAAAGAGACCTGACCCGGGATGGGAGAGACAGAGGCGAGGGGAGTGTCTAGACCGGTAGACGAAGTAGCAGCAGGGGTGGGCCGTGGGAATAGGGGAATGGGCGAAGGCTCATGCAAAGGAGGGGGCTGAAGGGTCGACTCTTCACGAAGGGTAATGGTGATATAAGCAGTGATGGTAGGCCGATTGAAAGCACAATCAAAGCGCAGCTCCGCTCTCTGCAAAGTTTGCCGAAGAATGTGGCTTCCAGTAGGACGGGGACCAGCGGAAGCAGGAGAAGGAGGAGCGCCAGGAGGATGAGAAGAGGGTTGATGGTCTTGGGCAAAGCAAGGAGGGCTATCATGATCCCATTGTTGGCGGGAGTCCTGATTATGCCGTCTCTCAGTGTGTTCAGTGGAGAGAGCATTGCCATGACTGGAAGAAGGACGCTCATTTGCTGGACTGCCCCGAGTGGCGCCCCAGCGGCACCTCATACGGTGTCTTAGCCTAGGCATAGAAATAACAGCAGAAGGAAAAGGCCAAAGACGAAGAGAGTCTGCTCGGATGGGAGTAGGAATACAATGAGAGCCAGGAGGGATATGCGAATTGGAGTTGGAATGACAGGAGGCGCTGTGGGAAAAGTGACACTCCGAAATTGTTTCAAGACAGCTGAGCAGCAGACAGCGCCGACCAGTGTGAGTTCGGGCACTGGGTACTACACATGCTGCCGGGCAAACATTGTGAATGGGTTTCAAGGAGCCACGAACAGAGTTGGAAAGATCTGGAGTGCTCGAAATAGGAGCCATAATGAATCGACTGAGCGTATCGAGGATGGAGAAGAGCCGTCGCTGGAGAATTAAAGTCCTGTAAGCAGGCAAATTTAATTTGAATTCAATGGAGCCGCGGGGGGCCATATGGCCTCCCCATGCGAAACTCCTTGGGAGGTACTCCGGGACAGTAGTCCCATCAAAGCAATTAAACATCCGCATCCGGAATATATTATTATTATTATTATTATTGTTTACTTATTTATTTATTTATATTTTATTTTATTTTATTTTATCATTATTATTATTATTATTTAGATATTTTATTATATTAAAATCTTTTAATTATTAAATAAACTATTAATTTGTCTTTGTATTTTCTTATTCCAATCAAACTAGTCATTATTCCACAACGATTAGTTGGAGTTTCCTTTCTATATAAACTAGGTCCTAGATCAGATTTCTCATCTTGTCTTGATGATGAACCACACTGGCTGGTTCGAAACACGTCGAAAAAATTTGCTTGAATGTGATTTTTACCGAAAGATTTTATACACAATTTATGGATCACAGAAGCCAAATTCCTAACATATGAAGTCCTTAACAATTTACTCTTTTGTGGAGAACATTGTTGAATGTGAGAAAGTTTTTAAAAAGAAAAAGACAAATCAACCCACTTGAGAGACCATGTTCCTTGCTCAAAAAGGAAAGAATTAATTATACGATCCTTCTATAGGATAAGGTGGTAAAAGAGGTTGTGGAAGAAAGAATTTCGAAGGAAGGGTGGTAGGAAAAATGAAGGTGAGAGATATAATATTCACTATTTTTGTTGTGGCGTAAATGGATATGAGGCAAAGACATGCATAATCCCTTGGGAGAAGATCAAAGACAAGAAAGATAAAAAATAATACAAAGGTAAAACATCTGACTAGGTGAAAGGCAAACACCAAAATCTACTCATTATATTGTTTCCCATTGCAATATTGGAGGAAAATGAATACTTGATTCACACTTCCTTTCCTTCTCAGAGAGATGCATGTCTACTTGAAACAAGTGCAACATGTTGCACAACCTTCCAAAGAGACTTCTTTGAGATTGCAATGAAAATGTAGATGGTGTAGTATATTTTGTAGATATATCAAGTTGCAAACCTTCACAAATTCACACAATTAGGCTCAAATTGCCTAGATTCCAAAATTTTCTTCCGCACGATGTGATCTATCTTCTAGAGCTAAGAAGGAACTTGTTTTATCTTGTGCACATTTTATAGCAAGGACACTCCATTTGTATATTTGAGGGCAAAGTTGAAATAAGGTTGCTAAAAACGTGGCCATTATGCCAGGAGTGAAGGAGGGAAGATTGTTGATTTCGAAAGGGACATTTGATCATGCTCAGATTCTTCTTACCTCCCTCGCCATGATGAATCTATATTTCCACCTAGTCTCTTGTGGCATGTTAGATTTGGACACATTAATTATGACAACCTTGTATATTAAAATGTATCGTGTTTTTGTTTTTCCTACTATTCCTAGGAAATTAATGTGATGCTCAACTCCTTGGAAAACATAGTAAACAACCCTTCCATGATTCCATTTCTAGAGCATGTAGAAAACTTGAAATGATAGATTTTGATTTGTGTGGTCAATGCCTATTTCATTTGCTAATAATAATAAGTATATCATGACTTTGTTTATGATTACCCTAACATGTGTTGGGTATACTTGTTAAAATATAAATCCCAGGCTTTAGAAACCTTTAAAAAAATTCATGAATGGATCCAAAACGAAGCACAATCACATATTTACCTTCTTTGAATCGACAATGGAGGATCATATATATATATATATATCTGTGTGTGTGTGTGTGTGTGTGTGTGTGAAAGTATTTTTCCAACATTGGATTCAACACCAAACCATAATTCCATACAATCCTCAACATAGAGGTGTAGCTGAAAGTATTTCCCCATGAAAGGTACACAAGTGCGGGATCCATGTCCTCATCATGACATGAGTGATTATGTATTAAGAGGGGGGTGTTGTACCCCCCTCCCCCCACCAAAATGGCAACCAACATGTGCCAAGGATAGTTTTAAGTTGGAAAACTCTGAGGTTTCTCTATTGGAGGCATGATTCATGATTGAAGCTAGAGTGTGGGTTGTCCTTGAAGGTATGCCCGAACTGATGTTTTCCCTCATCCTAGTGTTGGTCATCATTATGGTGGAGAATGTTGGGGGAGGTGGATATGATTATTCAAGGTGGTAGATAATGAAAAATGCTTAAGATGGCTGCTTAAATTGGTGTCAATATAACTGGGTTTTATGGCATGGCTTGTTGTTGGTCGACACTCTTTTGATTTTCTAATTGTTCCAAGTTTATCAATTTTGGCATAGCCATGGAATTTATCAATAGTTTTATACTTCGAGTTATTGATGTTCATGAAATTTTGGTTATGGACTCAACTAAGTTTACTGAGTTACAATGCCCCTAATTTCAAATCTAGTCTTGGTATTTTGTGTAAGGGTAGTGATACATAGATTGGGTGTCACGATAATTTCATCAATTTTTTTGGTGGTATCCATTGTTGGCTTGGTGGTACTATGTTAATTTTGGGCAACTAGGTCCAAACTCCATGTTGTGATGCTCAGATGACAATGCCAATATTTTTATTGGATTCCTCTTTCAGAGAGGTGCAAGATCGATCTAAAGATCATCTTGGTCCGACGAGCAAAACATTTATTTTGAATTAATTCCACTTATGTGCAAGGTTGGCCAAAATTGAAATGTAGGCTTGAAGCCCCAACAGATGTGTCACAGACCCTCACTGATGGATATATATTGGTCAACATTGGAAGTCATTTTCATCATCTCACATCACACATTTTCTCTCTGCATTTGATTGGTTCGATCTCACACTTGGAGGCTTCTCTTCACTCACACGTGGAAAAACAACAGCTAGGGTTTCAGATCTATTCTAGGGTTTTCAACGCAGATTTGACCAGCGTTGAATTTGGTCAACTTGACCCGAAACTCTCCCAAAACTTTGATCTCTGCAGTCCGCATTTTTTGGCACGAAAACCGAGGCTGGACATTGACTTTGACTTGATTGCATTGAATTTTTGTTGTTGTTGTTTTGTGTTGACCATTGACTGTACATCGTTAAATTTTGTTGACTTTGGGTTGACTGTTGTAGAGCTGTCTTGAGGGTTGTGTGACACATTATGGTTGGCTGACCGTGAGGAGACTTTGTTGGTTGAAGCATCCTGTTGACCACCGTAATGCACCACAACACATATATTTTGCTGATCAAGTTAAGTGTATTTTTGGCTTGTCTTCCGTCGATCTATTGGTATCTTCTATCATAATTTTACTTTCATGTTTATGTGATTGCTATTTGATATCCGGTATAAAGTAAAATTGCATCAAGCATAGAACATCTACAAAAATTTACATGGTATCAGAGCTAAGGTGAAGACAAAGCCCAAGTTTGTATTGAAAGAAATCACTGAAGAAGTAGCATTTGTCAAGGACCCATGGGTACCTCAAATTATAATGGCTTCAAAGCTAATGACAAGTTGACTGGCAAGTCTGACTTTCATGCTTGGAAGATGTCTTTGAATCTGATCTTGGAAGACCAAGATGTCATGGACTATGTGCAGGGTAAAATCTAAGATTCTCCATCATCTGCACTTGTTGCCACCAAGACAAAGTATAAGAAAGGGGAAATCAAAGTTAAGATGATTATCTAGGATTCCATCCATAAAAAATATGGTTGCATACATCTCTGAGCTGGGCACATCTAAGGAGATGTATGATAAGTTGGTCAATATGTTCAGTGCCAACAATGCAAATCAAGTTATTTTCTTTAAAAACCAATTGAATAATGTCAAGAAAGGTAGGGATGAATCCATTCAATCCTATTTTCTAAAGTTGACTGAAATCAGGAATAACCTTCTTTCCATTGGGGAAACAATAGCTGATCGAGAAATGGTTCTCACCGCACTTGGAGGTCTTCCCTCTAAATGGCACTTATTCATTACTACCATTCTCAATAATAATGTGATTCCTGATTTTAACGAAGTATTGTCGAGATGCACTCAATAGGAAACAAGAATGATGGAATATGAAAAGGAAGGTAATGTTGCCTTCACCGCTCATGCTAAGAAGAAGAACAATGGTAGTCTGAGGAACCATGGAAGAGTTGGGGCCAAAGGAAAGAAAGGAAGATGTTACACATGTAACAAGTTTGGCCACTATGCTAGAGAATGCCCTAATAGAATGAATTCTCCAGGGATGATGACAACAACAATAGGGGGAATGACAATAAAAGGAACAACAAGTTCAAAGGGAAGAGGAAGGCTCCCAGATGTCTTGTTCATTGATAACGGTGCTTCAAGGCACCTCACTGGATTTAAAGAAGCCCTCTCTGATTTGATTGAGAAGGATATTTATCTACAAATTATCCTTGGAGATAATGCCACCTATCCCGTAAAAGGGACAAGGACTGTGACCCTCCAACTATCTCAAGGTCAAGTCCTTCGCTTGCAAGCTGTACTCTATGTACCTGATTTGAAGAATAACCTTGTGTCTATCTCGACCATGGAAGACTAAGGTTTCAATGTGGCATTTGTCGATGGAAAGGTACGCATTTGGAAGAAGAGTTTCAAGGAAGCTCTTATGATTGGGTTTATAGTTGATACACTCTACGAGGTTGGAGGAATTCCACTGAGAGCTATAACATGTGATACTATTCGTCAAAATGAACTATGGAATCAGAGGTTTGGACACCTTCATTACAAAGCCCTTCCTAGAGCAAGGAAGGTGGTGACAAGGATGCCCGAATTCAAAAATGATCATGAAGGTGTATGTTAAGGTTGTGCCAAAGGAAAGCATACAAGGGGACCTTTCCCCTCAAGTGTCACAAAGACATCTGATGTCTTGCAATTTATACATTCTGATTTGTCTGGTATGTTGCCCGTGACATATTTGGGAGGATGTTCTTATTACATGACATTTATAGATGATTTCTCTCGCGAGACCTAGATATACTTCTTGAAGAAGAAGGATGAAGCATTCATGTGGTTTCACACCTTCAAAGCCTTGGTGGAAAATCAAATAGGGAAGAAGATCAAGATTTTGAGGACACCGATAATGGCACTAAATATGAGATGAACGAGTTCAATACTTTTGTAGAGAAACTGGCATCAAGAGGGAGACCACAACCGTATATACTCTTAAGCAAAATGTCGTTGCTAAAATAAATAATAGGACCGTTGTGGAAGCTGTAGGTGCCATGCTATGTGACCAAGGTCTTCCGAAGTCTCTATAGGGAGAAGCTGTGAACATTGTTGTGTACATTCAAAATAGATGCCCGCATTCTTCTCTGGACTCCAAAACTCCTGAAGAAATCTTCTCTGGTAAGAAACCTGATGTTTCACATTTTAGAGTTTTTGGATGTCTTGTTTATTTTCATGTGCCGAAAGAGAAGAGAAGCAATCTGGATGCTTCTGGGAAGAATGGAATGTTTGTGGGATACAATGAAACTTAAAAGGCTTAGAGAGTCTATGTGCTTGGTCAAAGAGAAGTGGATATTTTCCACAATGTTACCTTTGATGAAGATGCTTCCCTCAGGAAAGTGATAAATCTTTCGAGCTCTGAGGAAGATCATGATGTAAGATCTTGGAATCAGAAAGAACCAAAGGATGAGATGATGCCCAATGTTGAAGGACCGATGGACCACATTAATCCACCTCCTTCAATGAAGAGAAGACCCACATGGCTATAGGATACTCTCAAAGATGTCAATAAACATATGGCCCCAAAGGGGACATTCCGTGAAAGCAAGAAGCCGAATAGATACCAAGGGTATCTAGTAGCTATGAGTACAATCATACAATCTGAGCCTGGATCATTTGAAGAAGCCATAAAACATCAAGACTGTAAGGATGCTATGCATGAAGAGTATGAGTCCATTATGAAGAATGATGTCTGGGATGTGGTTCTAAGACCGGAGGACAAAGCTGTTGTCACCTCGAAATGGCTCTATAAGATCAAGCCTGGATCTGATAGTAGTGTTGGAAAATTCAAGGCAATATTCGTTTCCCGTGGCTTCTCTCAAAAGGAAGGTGTATACTATGATGATATATTTGCACCTGTGGTTTGATATACCGCCATCCAATCTATTATTGCCCTTATTGCTACGCAAGGATGGAATCTTCATCAGATGGATGTGAAGACCACTTTTCTGCATGGTTCAATAAAGGAAGAGGTGTATGTGGAGAAACCTCTGGGGTTTGAAGTTCAAGATAGAGACTCTCGTGTATGCAGGTTGAATAAAGCCCTTTGTGGATTGAATCAAGCCCCCAGGGCTTGGTACGAGAGGATATATAGCTACATGTTGAAGTTGGGCTTCACTCGTAGTAATGTTGATCCAAAACTTTACTTCAAGGTTGATAAAGAAAAGCCTCTCATTCTGGTTCTCTATGTGGACGATCTCTTCCTAACAGGTGCTGAGCCTCTCATTCATCAGTGTAAGAGGGATCTCGCTTCTGAGTTTGAGATGAACGACCTAGGACTAATGCATTACTTCCTAGGCCTTGAGGTCTGGCAGATACCTGGCGAGATTTTCCTCTCTCAAGGAAAATACATTGTGAAGTTGCTTAAAAGATTTGGAATGGTGGACTGTAAGTCTGTGTTGACACCAATGGAACTCAACTTTAAGAATTTGAGTGGAAACGTTGCTGGCCCCGTGCTAGAAAATCCTATTGAGTATCGACAACTCATAGGGGCTCTGATGTTCTTAGGGAACATCTGTCTGGGTGTATGTTGTGCAATGAACACTTTGAGTCAACACATGGTTGATCCTCATAACATTCACTGGGTTGGTGCCGAGAAACTATTGAGATATCTCTGGGGCATGATAGACCATGGGCTAAGATACACTGCCGGGAGTTTGAGACTCCATGGATATACTGATGCCGATTGGGTGGGTAGTGTGGTGGATCGCAAGAGCACATCTGGAGGTTGCTTCACACTTGGGTCTTCTTTAAGCAGGAAGCAGAAGTCGGTAGCTTTGAGCACCGCTGAGGCCGAATACATTGCAGTGTGTATGGCCTTTTGTGAAGCCACTTGGTTACGAAAGCTCTTCAATGAGTTGTTTGAGCATGTGCTAGATGCCACAATTATCCTTTATGATAACTAGAGGGGGATTTGTTTGTCAGAGAATCCCGTGTTCCACGATCGATCCAAGCATGTTGATATTTGGTATCATTTTACCTGGGATATGGTACAACGAGGCGCCGTAAGGCTCGATCATATCGAAACTGATGAGCAGGTCACGGATATTATCACAAAGCCCTTGGGGAAGGTCATGTTCCTAACCTTCCGTGAGAATCTTAGAATCGTGGATCGATCCTATGCTTAGGGTCTTGTTGGACGATGAGATCTGGGAGCTCCAGGGGGCTTTGGGGATAGATTCTTGGAGCTATAAGCAACCACAGGGCTAGGCTCGTCGAACCTTGTTGGCGCATTTCTTCCCCACCATACCTCTCTTTGATCTATGCCCTGTATGCATCCTACCCATGGAGTCCCAGACTCATGGGAAGTACCTCTCATATTGGGAACTGAGGTGGTAAAAGCTAGAGACCAGTAGCAAGACCGATGGATGCATCAGATATTGTCATACTCTCTATTTCTAGGATGGCACGTGTCCAACCACTTGATCTGGGATCAAGTCTAGTGAGGTTTCAGACCTCCAACTAAATTCGAGTCAGTTAAGCTAACTTTGGGTTAGTATATGAATATTTTTGAGTCCAAGTGAGGTTTTGGACCTCCAATTGACTTCAGGTCAGTTAAACCAACTTCGGGTTGGTATGAGACTCCTTTGAGTCCTATAAAGGTTTCAGACCTCTGAGATGATTTTGTTAGCCAAGAGTGATGTATTTGTGACTCACCTTTTGTTCTGAAATAAATATGCCAGCAAAGCAAGTTACGGCGGGATGACGCACGATGTTTGGATGGCACAGGTGGATGGAGTTCTCCCTAGTTGAGAAGGAGTGTTAATTTTTTGCAATTAGGTCTAAACTCCATGTTGTGATGCTTAGATGACGATGCCAAAATTTTTATTGGATTCCTCTTTTGGAGAGGTGCAAGATCAATCTAAAGATCATCTTGATTCGATGAGCATAACATTTATTTTGAATCAATTCCACTTATGTGCAAGGTCGGCCAAAATTGAAATGTCGGCTTGAAGCCCCAACAGATGTGTCACACACCCTCATTGATGTTTATATATTGGTCAACGTTGCAGGTCATTTTCATCATCTCACATCACACATTTTATCTCTGCATTTGATTGGTTCGATCTCACACTTGGAGGCTTCTCTTCACTCACACGTGGAAAAACAACAGCTAGGTTTTCATATTTGTTGTGGGGTTTTCAGCGCATATTTGACCAGCATTGAATTTGTTCAAGTTGACGCAAAACTTTCCAAAAACTTCGATCTTTGCAGTCCACATTTTTTGGCACAAAAACTAAGGCTGGACGTTGACTTTGACTTGGCTGCATTGACTTTTTGCTGATGTTGTTTTGCATTGACTGTTGACTAGACAACGTTGACTTTTGTTGACTGTTGTATAGTTTTCTTGAGGGTTGTGTGACACATTCTGGTTGGCTGACCGTGAGGAGAATTTGCTGGTTGAAACATCCCATTGACCGATGTAACGCACCACAACACATATATTTTGTTGATCAAGTTAAGTGTATTTTTGGCTTGTCTTTCGTCGATCTATTTGTTAGATGATCCAAAAATAAATATTATCATAGGTTATAAAGTTTGAATAAAATAATTATTAATTTAAGATATTAAATTAATAATTATTAGAATATCTAATTATTTTATGGAGACATTTAGAATTAGAATATTGTTGTAACAAGATATGACTCTCCAAATGTGTCGTATCTTAGGCCTTTTTGTTAGCTAGTTATTTGGAATAGTATTTAATGTAAGTGGACACTTGTTATTTAATAAGTGATCCATAATTAGTGGAAGTTAGGACATTGAGCATATAAATATCTCATTGCAAGAGTGTTTTTGTTGTTCGGGTGTAAACTCTTGCATAATTCCAAATGTAATTGTTTTTTTGATTAATAAAATTACGTGTCTGAGAACACTTCGGCCATTATTGTGGTATCATAGGTATGGTAATGTTGTAGTAGATGTGAAGAGGAGATTCCAGCTCTACAAGTTCTTGGAAAAATCCATTGAATTTATCAGCAAATGATTGTTGCGCTACTAATTTATGATCCTCACACTATTGATAAATGCCTTCCTTCACGGCTTGGTGGTCGTAATTATTTTCCTGGACCTCATGTAGTGTGGCGGAGAGCTTCCAGTAGAGAGGCCTGCCAACATAAAATGCTAAGACGCAGATCAATATGAATAAGGCCACGCTGATGCGTGCTTTAAAGCCATTTTTATTGATAGATGATGCGTGTAAAGTCAGTGCCATAGTTTTAGAAATCGATCGTAAAGCCTTCCAGGCCACTTCAAGTGTATGCAACTCGATGAATAGTTAGTATTCAACCTCAAAATAAATAACCCATGTAAATTCAAGATGTTTCAATCCGAACCTGCCTCAGAATACGACTGAATAAAAAACAAACCAAATGCATCCGAGTGCTAAATTAATCACAAGGCATTTGAGGACTATCTTTCAATCCAAAATGGTAGTGGAAATTAAGTCGGATTGGTCCCTATGACGCAGCGGCCTGTGTGGATTCTAGCTGTAGTTTTGTTGGCGTTTGCATCTGTCCAAAACCCGCGAAGGAGATATCTAGATTTTGATGACAACTGATCAACTTCGCCGTCTTTTTTCATCAAATTTTTGATATAGTCAAAATTTATTAAAGACGCCGAGCAGCTCCCGCTGTTGAAGCTTTCAAGCCAAGCTGTGTAAGTTGAATTCAAATTTCTTGATCATCTACAGATGAAACTGGAGGATTTGCGCTATCTGGTGTTGTCTCTCGATTTTTTTGTCAACAGAAGTCTCATTCGATTCGAACGCAACCACATTTATTTATTTTCGTGTTCTGGATCAAATTTCTCTTACTTTTTTTTGTGTTTAGCCACATTGATTTTTTTTCGTGTTCAGCATTTTACTTTCATGTTTATGTGATTTCTATTTGATATTGGGTATAAAGTAAAGTTGCATCAAGCGTAGAACATCTACAAAAATTTACAGACTCTCTCTGTTTACCAAGCCCATTTTCAACTTGGCGGTACTATCTATGTTTACCAAGCTTCAATTTTTAGTTTGGTCTGTTACTTTTTCAAACTGCAAGTCTTGGTTTCTAGCTTGGTTAATTTTTTGTTCCTCGAGTGGTCTCCTTTGTGTTTTTGTGATAATGCTTATAACTTACCAATGTTTTCCTTACCTAAAAAAATTGTAGCCTTCTATAATTCATTGGGTATTGTGAATTTTCCTTGGTTGGTCATCCTTTCCGGGGTTTCAATCAATTGGGATGGTCTTGCATTTCTCTTTGGGTTGGGATTTTCTTGAGAGCGAGTTTCCCTTGGGTTCCCTTGTTATTGTTCCTCCCTTGAATTTTCCTTGGTTCAATTTCTTATAGGTAAAAACCCCAACTCTTAAAGACATTTGGTATTTTAACTCTCAGTTTCATTTTATTTCAAATATGGTAAGAAGAATAATTTATTCGGGCTACAGGGGTGGGAGGTAGCGAAGGCCCACTCCATCAACTCGCAATATGCAACCAAAACTGTCAACCTATCGGCCACATGCACATGTAGTTACTTGTTGTTCAATTGTGTGATATGAGGAAGTCATTCCCAAGGCAGTTCGCAGGGTGATTTTAGAGGTCAAAGAGGAAGTTCACATTAGTAGGAGGTTTATTCCATATCCTCATATTGATGTGGAGAAAAGAAGTTTGATTCCTAATATATGAACCACGACTTGGTCTCACTAATTCATATACATGCAGATTGTCAAACTTTACAGGCACATCAAGATTGTGATGGGTAAAGTTTTAATTGAAAGGTTTGATACACATCATGAGATTCTTGTGTGCATCGCCAAAGTTGTGAGGAAATTGGAAAAGCTAGAAAATAAAGTGTCTATTTTGGCCAAACAATTAGAAGATCCTACTTTCACTCCATTAGATGCTGATAATGACCCTCCGCTCCCTATCCAGGTGGATTCTCCCTCAAATTGACATGATCAAGTGAGCTGGGTTTTATGTTCTCGTTTTATGTTGTAGGGGTTTTTTTGCTTATCTTTGTTAATTTTCTACATGCTATTCTCACTAGTTCTAGTTCATGTTGTTGTTTAAGCGATCAACTAGTAATGTATGTATGGGATAACTTGAACCTCTAATGTTGGTCTAGTTTCCTAAATGGAAGACCAGTAACAACAAACAACCTAGTACATATTTCTTTCTTACTATAATATAAAGTTCCTAACCTTATGAAAAAAATGGTGCAGTTAAAAGAATGAATATGACTCCCTTAAATATGGTCTGATCCATGATGTTTTTTCAAAAAATGTGAAGTTGATGTTTTGGGCTAATATGGTTATATGTGTAGTATATGTGGAAAATAGGTGTCCATCTCATGCTTTTGGAAATGAGACTCCATATGAAATATGGTATGGTTGCATTCCTACTTATGGAAATGAGACTTCATATGAAATGTGGTATGGTTGCATTCATGTTTTTGGAAATGAGACTCCTTATAAAATGTGGTATGATTGCATTCCTTTGGTGAAGCATCTCAAGGTATTTTGCTATGTCTGTTATGCCTTGATTCTTAAGGAGAAAAGAAACAAGTTTGATGCAAGGATCCAAAAGTGCATCTTCTTGGTGTACTCAAATACCACCAAGACATGTCATCTACAATGAGGTAAACAAGAAATTCTTTCTTTCTAGTGATGTAACTTTTTTCTTGAATCTTCCAAGAATCACAATTTTTTGAGTGGCAACTCGATCACCTAGATAGACTCATGCATGTAAAGACATATTATGAATGCGATGATGAGATTCCACATCTTGAAGGGAAGATCCATATCTTGGATCTATATTTGGAATGTCCTTTTGAAGCACCATCTCACCATCACGAAGTTCTAGCCACTTCATTATATCAAGAATTTCAATTGGATGATGTGATTGAGAGAGTTGAAAAGATGAGCCTTGATGGAAATGCAACACCATCTCAATAAGGGAAGAAGCCTATACAAGCTTAGAAAGGTCCAACAAAGTGGCTCATGAAGACAGTTGAAAGCATTCATCCTAATGAGGTAAAAAAGACAGGAACTAGAGTTTCCACCAAAAAATATGGAGATGATTAGATAATTTAGATTCAAGTGATGTACATGATATGAATGTTTCATGTTACCATGAATTGAATTTATCTACTAGCTTTGAACCAACTATCATTGAGGAAATTTCTTATGATGATGAGTGGAAAGAAGCCATGCAAGAGGAGTGCTCTTATCAAGAATTGCACATGGAAGTTGGCAGGTCCTCTATTTAAAACCAAACCAACTAGTTACAATTAGGTCTTCAAGAAAAAGTATAAATCAATTGGCTCACTTGACAAGCAAAAAGTGATGTTCATGGCAAAAGGACTTTCACATAAAGATGGAAAAATTATGTCCATGTTTTTTTGTTTTTGTTTGGATTTTTTTGTTTGTTTTTTGTTTTGTTTTGTTTTTGTTTTTGTTTTGTTGTTGTTGTTGTTGTTGTTGTTGTTGTTTTTTTTTTTTTTTTTTTTAATAACACTGATTCTATTAAAAAGCATATAGTACAAAATGGTGTTACAAGCAAGAGAGATAGAGAAGTAGGGAACCAGATGATCTGAAAAATGGAAGTACTTGAAAATGTGTGCAAGGTATCCATTTCCATTTAATTAAATGTGTGCAAGTGTGCAAGGTATCCATTTCCATTTAATTAAATGTGTCCAAAATTCTCCATGACTGGCTAATTAAACAAAGTGTTTTTGGTAACTGTTTATGAGTTTATGTGTGAGGGAAAGTTAATTTAATTTGTTGTTTAACATATTAAATCAGAAATATACAGCAAGATAACTACAACATAACATGACACAAATGTTTGGTGAGCATTTCACCCCTCCTGGGCTACGTCTGATGGATCAAGCCTCCCAAAATGAGCTTGTCCTCTTGTATTAAAATGCTCCAAAATGCTAATACAAGTTTAAAAGTGCCTCAATAGGAAAATATGACTGCAAATACAGAATCAGAAGACATTAAAATGCTAAAAATGCCTTTCCATATTCACTAAACAGTGAAGAATTTCCATAAATAGTGATTTCTTCAACAAGGCCCTAATGGCTCTTTGAACTCCTCTGAAGTTTTTTGGGCTGTATAAGTCCTAAAACAGTTCTAAAACCTCTTCCATTAGGTTCAAAAGGTTGAAAATAGCTGAAAATGGTTTTTGGATCACCTCAAACAGTGAGGTACAACTCCAGATAACTCCATTTCCCCAATGGCCCTAATGGCTCTCCAAGCTTCCCTGAAGCTAAAATGGTTGTAGAACACCTCTACTACCTCTGGAACCTGTCCCAATGGCTTTGGAATGCTGAAAATAGTCTAAATTGGTTTTTGGTTCACCTAAAATGGTTAAGCATAGCCCAAAACAGCTCCAACTCCCTCTTGGTCCTAATGGCTCTCATTGCTTCCCTGAAGCAAAAGGGGCTAAAGATAAACTCTAATGGCTCTGAAATCTGTTCCAATGGCTCCAGAATGCTGAAGAAAGCCAAAATTGACCAAAATTTCGTCCAATTTGGTCTAATATTGGAGAAGTTATGGCCAAAACCATTTTTGCCCAATATCCCCTAAACAAACTCCACCAAATGTGGAGAAACTGCCAATTAGCAAACTAAATTGGTCTGCCCGCCAAATTTGGCGCGCTCCTCCAAACCGTCGGAACCGCAATGGTTAAGTTAAATGCTACGGTGGTGGCATGTGGTCACACCGAAACCACCGCATGAAATGTTCGATAGAAAACGACCGCATTTAATTTTAAATGGTGGACGCATGCCACTGTTTTCGGGCGGTTAACTTAACGGTTTATTCCCGCGGTAAAGGCCTTAAGCCACGGTTATGGGCGCAGGATCATATGATCGGGGCTAGCCCTTAACTCTTCCGCCGCATTTTAATTCAAACATTAAATAGAACTTTCATTCCAATGTAAATAAGAACCAGCTTGTGGCACATTGGTAAGCGTGTGCACCTTGCAGAGACAAGGTCTCGGGTTCAAATCCTGTCGAAACACAAAAATTTTGAACTTAAAAATTTTCTACTGGCCAGGGGGCCACGTGGCGGCCTCGGGCCTGCCACGTGGTAGCCCATGATTGGCCCAAAACTCCAAAGTCAAACCAACTACAAATGAAGAGCTACCACTTGTTAATAAACGATTGGTTTGAGGAAAATTCCAAGGAATATTCCAAAAAATTTATTGGAATATTCCAAGAATATTCTTTATAATTTTTTTTTAATAATTCCAAAGTCAAAGTCAACTCTGGTCAAACTCAGTTTTTTGTAGTTTACTGAAAACTTCAAACTTGCATAACTTTCACATACGATGTCGGATTTGAGTGCCGTTCACGACGCCAGGTTTGTATCGACGAGGCTTATCCGGTCGTTCAGGTTGCAAGTGATTTTGAACACTTTCAATTTTGAGCTTTTTCCATAGCTTTGACTTGAACTCTTGATCACACCTCCCAAATAAGAAGCTTTTGGACCCCAAAAGCTCACTGAAATGTTGAAACTGAACTGTACAGTAAATGAGAGAATAACAACATCCTCTTCTCTTCAGCCTTCAAAAATTTTCCTGACTTGCCAACTGTTCACATGGCGAATTTTTTACTGAATGAGCTATGTACTTGTGTCAAATCTCGACCAAGTTTTCTCGCCATACCAATCTACCATTATGAAACCAGCAATGACCCTTGTTGAGCTTTGTGCCCTCTTGCTTGCATCGCTTTGCACCTACACTTCGTTCTCTGCACCAATCGACACCAAAGGCACCTTGTGCGACATATGACATCAACAACAAGTTGACCTGAAATGTGCTATACAATTGACACAAACATCAATGTAAAAAGTGTGCCCACAATCAACACGAGTCGATAAAAAACAAGATACATCTTTACAAACATGTGTATGTATCATGTACAAAGGACTATTTACAGTTCACTATTTACACATACAACCTCTATGTACATGTGTAACTTCAACTTTTCTTTTCATATGCCAACAAGTACATCATCCCAAAAACATGTGGGTGAATAAGAGCTAAACTAAAAGAGATTGTTGCAATATAAGTGAGTATCATACTCATCTTTTACACCTCCATGGTGAAATTTTGCAACAACAAATTAATTCCTTCAAACTGAAATTGCTTTTACATGTGATCTTGCATCAACTTTTCAACTGAAATACATGCATACAAAATCTGAAAGTTGCATGTACAAAATGAGTATGAATTACTGCATTAAGAAGTTAATCCACTTCCTACCAAGCCATCTCCATGGCGTCTTTTCCTGCTGCGACATTTCTACATGTGAATTTTCCATTTCCACATCGATAATGGAATCCATAGATCCACTTGCGCCAAAATTTTTGTCATCTAGCTGCATGTGCTTTGGACGACTTGTTGGATGCAAAGTCCAACAATGAGAGACATCATGTCCCCTCCTTTGATAAAATGTGCAACTCTTAAGCACTTTCTGTGAAAGTTTTCTTTGCCTCTTCTGCTTCCTGTGTGCTTTCTTTTTCAACCAGCATCTTGAAGCAACATGGTTAAATCCACCACAAAATGTGCAACAAAACTTTCTTTCGTTTGAACAAGAAAAATTATCATTCTATGCTAAAACATATTCAAATTGATCATGTGAATAATTATACCTCTTTTGTTGCATGGAATGTCCATCATTTTTGTCTTCGAAAGACGATGAACTAGTAGAGAAGACAACTTTCTTTTTCAGACTTTCATCACAGTTCTTGTCTTGAAAAATGTTTACATTTGCATGCTCGCCATAAGCGACATGTTTACCCTCTATTTGCTGCAATGATGGCTTAAAAAAATGGCAATCATCCTTAAAACAATTTTGACATATGCGCATTTTAGAACTTGGAATGAAGGTTCTCTTTAAATTTGCATCACATGCATTCAAGAATTTGGATTCTTCGCCATTAAACTGCTCATATCCAAGACCAACATTCTTGGGTTGCTCCACAACCGAAATAGGGTCAATCATGCCTTGTGCATGCTTGCCCAAACTTTTTCCTTCATGATAGCCCATCTTAAGCATTAATTTGGACCCTATACCCCTTCTATGTTTTTCAAAAGAACCAACAAACTTTTCAATTGAGGAAATTGAAGACAAGTTGGAATGGTTTACCTCTTCCTCACGCTTGTTCTTGGAAGAAGCTTCTTGAGCTTGAAGGAGTTGTTTCTCCATGTCATGCAGTCTTTGGAGAATTGTTTCCTTCTCTTCCTTCATGGCTAACAATTGTGCATGAAGCTTAACACTTTCTCTTTGATCCTCAATCAAAATCTGCACCATGTCCTTCACCTTAATGAACTCATTCTTCATGTCATCATTGAAGAATCTCATGAAGGAGGAAACTTTACTTGTAGAGGAAGTTGACATTATGTAAATGGTCAAATTAACAAAAGGAACTTCCGAAGAAAAGTTCTCAAAGCTTTCAAACAAATGACAAGCTTTTAACCAAATGTCTATAAAGACCTCTTCTTATTCAAGCAGCCATAAAACACAAACTCCAATAGCTTTTGTAGCAAACACTAATCAAGTGGGTTTGTTTTCCAAAGATAATCTTGAGGTACTTTTGGGGTAAGGAAATAGCCTACAACTCTTTTTTCCTTTCCAAGACTTAGCTATCAACAACTATCTTTTCAACTCAAGCAAACTCATACCATTAACCAGTTTGCAAACAATAAAACAGTCAATATTTTACACTGCTTTAACACCTTTTGCACAAAAACAAATGCTCAACCTAAGCTTAACCAAAGCTTTGATACCATCTGATCTGAAAATAGAAGTACTTGAAAATGTGTGCAAGGTATCCATTTCCATTTAATTAAATGTGTGCAAAATTCTCCATGTCTAGCTGATTAAACAAAGTGTTTTTGGTAATTGTTTATGAGTTTATGTGTGAGGGAAAGTTAATTTAATTTGTTGTTTAACATATTAAATAAAAAATATACAGCAAGATAACTACAACATAACATGACATAAATGTTTGGTGAGAAGTTCACCCCTCCTGGGCTACGTCTGCTGGATCAAGCCTCCCAAAATGAGCTTGTCCTCTTGTATTAAAATGCTCCAAAATGCTAATACAAGTTTAAAAGCACCTCAATAGGAAAATATGACTGCAAATACAAAATCATAAGACGTGAAAATTCTAAAATGTCTTTCCATATTCACTAAACAGTGAAGAATTACCATAAACAGTGACTTCTTCAACAAGGCCCTGATGGCTCTTTGAACTCCTCTGAAGCTTTTCGGGCTGTAGAAGTCCTAAAAAAGTTCTAAAACCTCTTCCATTAGTTTCAAAAGGTCGAAAATAGCTAAAAATGGTTTTTGGATCACCTCAAACAGTGAGGTACAACTCTAGATAACTCCATTTCCCCAATGGCCCTGATGGCTCTCCAAGCTTCCCTTAAGCTAAAATGGCTGTATAACACCTCTACTACCTCTAGAACCTATCCCAATGGCTTTGGAATGCTAAAAATAGTCGAAATTGGTTTTTGGTTCACCTCAAATGGTTAAGCATAGCCCAAAACAGCTCCAACTCCCTCTTGGCCCTGATGGCTCTCATTGCTTCCCTGAAGCAAAAGGGGCTGAATATCAACTATAATGGCTCTGCAACCTGTTCCAATGGCTCCAGAATGCTGAAGAAAGCCAAAATTGACCAAAATTTCTTCCAATTTGGTCCAATATTGGAGAAGTTATGGCCAAAACCATTTTTGCCCAATATCCCCTAAACAAACCCCAGCAAAGATGGAGAAAATGCTAGTTAGCAAACTAAATTGGCCTGCCCACCAACTTTGGTGCGCTCCTCCAAACCATTGGAACCGCAATGGTTAAGTTAAATGCTACGGTGGTGGCATGTGGCCACACCGAAACCACCGCATGGAATGTTGGATTAAAAACGGCCACATTTAATTTTAAATGGTGGACACATGCCACTGTTTTCAGGCGGTTAACTTAACGATTTATTCCCGCCGGTAAAGGCATTAAGCCACGGTTATGGGCACAGGATCATATGATCAGGGCTAGCCCTTAACTCTTCCGCTGCATTTTAATTCAAACATTAAATAGAACCTGCATTCCAATGTTAATATGAACCAACTTGTGGCACAATGGTAATCGCGTGTGCCTTGCGAAGACGAGGTCTTGGGTTCAAATCCTACCGAGACACAAAGTCTTTGAACCTCCAAAACTTTTGCCGGCCAGGGGGCCACGTGGCGGCCTTCGGGCCTGCCACGTGGTAACCCATGATTGGCCCAAAATTCCAAAGTCAACCAACCACAAATGAAGAGCTGCCACTTGTCAATCAACTATTGGTCCAAATGGAATATTCCAAGGAATATCTTGAATATTATTTTTTAAATAATTCCAAAGTCAAAGTCAACTCTGGTCAAACTTAGTTTTTTGCAGTTTACTGAAAACTTCAAACTTGCATAACTTTCACATACGATGTCGAATTTGAGTGCCGTTCGCGGCGCCAGGTTCGTATTGACGAGGCCTATCCGGTCATTTAGGTTGCAAGTGATTTTGAACACTTTCAATTTTGAGCTTTTTCCATAGCTCTGACTTGAGCTCTTGATCACCAGAAATGATCAATTATTAACATTGGTCCCAAAACATAAGCAAGGGAGAACAAAGAGAGTTAAGAAGTGAGACAAGGGGATCAAGCAAGATAGTCACTAGAATCTACCTAGAAAGGGTAGTTTCCTCCATACGACATTTCTTTCCCCTTTTTTTTTTGTAACTTTGAACCAAAAATTATTGGGAAAGTAAGTAAGAGCCAGCTAGAGATTGTCGTTAGCCACTGGAGGAGTCTCCTTATCTGAGTCAGAGGAGGCGGACTCGTGAGATCGTTTATGAGGATTCGAGATAACATTGGGCCCTCCCGGGTCTATCGAGGCCGTCTCCTTCTCTGTTATTGGTGCCTCTTAATCCGCTTCAGGCTCCTCCTCATCCGAGTTGGGGTTCTCCATATCATCCATGGGAGGTAGATCACAAGGCTTCCAGCTTTTAGATTTCGATTTGAAATTGCCTTTTTTCTATTGGGCATGGAATATAGTGCATGAAAATTGAAGGTGCCCTATTTGGTGGCAGTGACGACATCGGAACACAGTGTTCTCGTAATCCAGAGTCAGAGTCCAAAGGAAGTCACCCACTTTCATATTGATTTGATCCGGCAGTCCTTTACTTAGATCTATTTCCACACAAATTATGTCATAGGTGCATATGCCTTTCTCTCCCCTAGAGGGATATGTTGCCAGATAGCAACCCAAAGAGTTTCCAATTACTTGGAAGATAGAGGAGTGCCATAGATGAGCAGGTAGATTGGGAAGCCTGACCCAAATGGGCAGTTTGGTGATGACTGCTGAAGAAGGGTTGAAATCTGGGAACCAAGGGGTGAGGAATAACCCTGCTTTTCCCCAAAACCATGGACCCCCTCTTAGGGATTTTTGATAGTCCTCATTGCGAGCAAATAGAATAATGAAGAAACCCTTCGAGCATAAGATAACCTTGTTGTTGTTAGTCCAAGTGGATTGAATCCATTGATATAGATCTGATGTGTGTGGCCATAATTCGTTGAAGCGAAAAATGATGGCAGATTCTGCATACATTTGATGTTGGTTTTCAAGTTCTGGGTGGGAGCTTTCTACTGAAGGCACATCCTCCGGTTTATCCACCAGGAAAGGCCTGGGGGATTCCATATGATGAGAATATTTCTTCGAGGTTTGAGCGGCTTTCTTGGATGGTTGTGCATGGACAACATCTTTCTAAGAGAAGGCATGGGCAGAGGATGGTTGTCCAGCTGCCCCTCCTCACAAACGGAGGGTTAAAACCACCAAGGCATATTTTTCAATATTGTAGAATGAAAGCGGGAGAGAGTCATTCAGTTGTTTACCTCCATAGAGAAGTCGCTGAGAGGCAGAGGGTATCCTTAACTTGAGTTTAAGGGCCAGCGAGAGGGATCTCGCCAGATTCATGCAGTGAACCTAAAGTAGTAGAGTTTTTCTCGATAAAAGAGTGATTTGTATTTGGAAATAGGAGGGAGACAGATATGGAGAACCCCTAATTCCAGATCTCATCTGAGAGGCCAGAGAATTGAACGTTGAGGGCCTATTGCATTTCAAAGCCGCCGCAGAGTGAATAGCCTTCCCGTCGAGCATCGCGTTGCAGTCTACCGACGTTGCAATGGGAATTGGAACTGTTCGGACCCATCGAACCTGAGCACAACTGTCCTTAATACCGTGGATATTCTCAGCTCTAACAGCTAGCAAGGGCGCAAAGGTATTCGTGGTCTGAGCAGCTTCAATCTGCAGCCAAACCCATAACTTAGCCGGACCCCAGAACTGCTGTTGTCAAGGTGTGGCCCAAGGGGTAATGGTGGCTCATGACCGTCAAGAGATTCAAAATAAGGGGAATCGTCAGTTTTCATAGTGCAGAGGGTCTCATCCAGAATTGCGATTAAGAGGGAGGGTCCTCCAGAGGGCCAAACTTCAGCCACCATGGCCCTAGCACCAAGACCGATATCCTCATAGAAAGAGTGATGGAGCAACTAAGGCGTGAGAGATCTCAAGCTACCATGGCCCTTGGGGTCGAGTTGCGGCGCGACGGCGACAGAGGGAGGGAGAGCAGTAACCCTAGCCATCTTTTTCCCCAATCTTATGTCCATGTTGATGAAGAGTTGAGTGGCAAAATTTCTCCAGCCTTCCAGACACATCCTCATTAAAGGGACTTATTCCAACCCTATTTTCCAAGAAAACAAGTGGACAAGACACCTAAGGGTCCCCATTTCTTTATTCTCATTTTCCATTTAAAATTTTAGGCACACAACTCTATATAATTCATTACCAAGTTTTAGTATTTAACATGCAATTTTTCTTTTTTTTTACGTTCATAGTAGTCATTTTCATGATATTTAATGAAATATCACATTATCAATTAAAATACAAAGATACTTATATGAAAATTGTTCAATGCTGACAATTATTCTAGGAAGAAGCCTTTTCCACCTAGCTACAGGCTCAGTTTCACATAAGCTTTCTATTGTTAGCCACCCCATACCTAGGCCATGGTACATGGGGGATGATTACCAACTCTCTCATAATTTGGTTGGTTGAAAGAAACTATCCTTCACAAACATGAGAACTTTAGGGAACCCTAACAACTAAGCCTTGCACCTTTATGATATCCATATGCCTCTCAACTAGTTGATAATGCAACTATGGAGATCCCTTCACTACTGCACAATCCCTTGGCAATTTCCTTGCCCACTGTTTATCATGCTTGTTGAGCCAACATCAAATTGCGACCCCCTAAGCTAAGCTAAGTTCGAGGGCTCCATTGCAAATATTTGGCATGCAAGATACATTTTTGGTGAGCCCAAAACACACAAACATTAATCCATCTCCATGATTGGCACTTTCTAGGCATATATGGGCGCCAAAAATGCATTTTATTTGTTGAAAATGCTTGATCCAACATCCTAGTTGGGATTGGAAATATTCTACTTGTATTTTTCATCGCTTCTGACACTCATGGGTCTTTGCTTTTTATGTGCATGACTAGATACCTATGTAATGATTGTTTCACATGATTTTCCCTTCGCGTGTTTC
The DNA here is from genome assembly GCA_034641835.2 of Pinus albicaulis. Taxonomy (NCBI): domain Eukaryota; kingdom Viridiplantae; phylum Streptophyta; class Pinopsida; order Pinales; family Pinaceae; genus Pinus; species Pinus albicaulis. Next base: position 358,191,790 of record CM076580.1, read on the forward strand.
TATCCTTCCGAAATTCTCCACATTCAATATAGTATGTTGTTATACATCCCCTACGTTTACCTTAGTCTTCCAAGAAGATTTGTGATTTAGCTTCAAATTCCAAGGAATTTACTTAGCCAGTTCCTTCCATTGAATTTTGAAGCCCCATTTAGTTGCCACCCTAAATTCCACAATTATTAGGGTGATTGTTCCAACTACTTGGTAGTTCACAATTAATAAGCTCTTAGGTAAGAAGGAAACAAACTCAAACTTGAATTTGAATTTCATGGCAAGGATTTGGAAGAATAATTTCTCCAACCCTCTTGATGCTCATTCCCACTCATGGTAACATAGTCCATGTTAGTACTTGCATTCTCAGACAACTACTCAATATTTTACTTAACAAAAAAACACCTCATATTTCATGTGGTTTTAACTTGTTGAACATTTACATGCCAATTCAAACAACCTTAACATAGCTAATTACAATATCATTTGGGGTTAAAATGACGATGTTACAACAAAATCATATATATTGTATTGTAAATGATGAAGTGAAAACTATGAGAGTTAGAGGTGTTTCTCTAACATTTGCTAGTTTTCTTAGCTAAAGGTTTCTAGCGTAACTCTCCAGGTATTGTATGCTATTGATATTGTTTACTTTTCAAATTTACAAGGAATCTGCATGTACATCACTTTATTGTAAGCTGTTTAAAACTTACATATTAAATAGTTCCCCCACTTCAATGTGAAATATGCCTTCATTTAGAGTTTGAATTTGTCTTTCACCCTTGCCTATAAATAAAAAGCTCATGAAAGTCAAATTTTTCCCTTGCCGTCAAGTATTTTAATGTCGTTTAATTTAACATCATATCTCTCCTTATCAATATGATGTAGTTGTTTTGTGAAAATCCATTATCTACAAATATGAAATCATAAAATGATTTACCAGTGATATATTTACTATGAAATTTGAGATATTGCATTTATTTTACTATATTGTAGAAAAAAGAACAATGCAATGTTATCAATGTAATTGGAAAGTTTCAAATTGCGTTGGACATCAACACTTTGTCATATTTTAATTTATCTTTGATGGATCAAGAGTTTAACATACACACACCTAAATTTTTAAAGATTTAATTAGTAACTTATTGGGATTATTTAGGCGAGGCCTAGGTTCAAATATAATCCCCAAGCTAGAGCCAATAACCTACAAGCCAACTCCTAACAAAAAAAATTACGACTTAGCAAGAGCAAGACGTTCCATCTAAGGACATCTACCCTTCTAACTTTATCACAATGGACCAACATGTCACTTCATGGAAATAGAACGTGAGTAGAGAGGATCACAAGGAGTTTTCCCAACATTTTAAGCTAAACCAACATAATGATCAAAAGCTTAATCTTAAGAAGATCAAGAAAATCAAATTCTCACCTCTCCCAACTTAAAAAAGAAAATATGTGACACATAACTATTTAAACAAATCCTCAAAACTTATTTAAAAAAACAAACGCAATAAATAAATAAATAAATAATTTTTAAATAAAATTAATTTGTAAAAAATCAATAACTTAAAAAAAATATTTATTTATTGTTTATAAGTTAACCTAACCTAAAGTAAAACCTAATTGATCTTTCATACACTTATCTTCCCACATGACAAGGGAAGTTAACTTAATACCAAGTAAAACCTAATTGCTCTAGAATCATCTGCACACATTCGAAAAGAAGTTAACCTAATAACCTAAAGTAAAACCTAAAGGGCTCTATCATGCACTCATCTCGACACATGAGAATGGAAGTTAACCTAAACAAATACCTAATTGCTTTATCATGCACTCATCTCCACATACTAAAAGAATTAAGTTAACCTAACCTAAAGGAAAACCTAATTGATCTTTCATACACTTATCTTCCCACATGACAAGTAAAACCTAATTGCTCTATAATCATCTCCACACATTCGAAGAAAGTTAAACATAATAACCTAAAGTAAAACCTAAATGGCTCTATCATGCACTCATCTCCACACATAAGAGGGGAAGCTAACCGAACGACCTAAACTAAAACCTGATTGCTCCATCTAATACTGTTGCCTGCACTCAAAAGTAGCAATGCCAAACTAGAACCTCAATCCTTCTTTTAACTCGACGCCACTAAAGCCCTTGAGCAAAGGGCGTACCTTGCTAGTGAGTCTGGTAATACTTCAAGCTCCCCCTCAATGCCCATCTGCCCAATTTTTTCAAATTGGAGATTTAAGCCTATCCTCACTGGTATTAAATATCTTTGCACAAAGACTTCAGGAGGGTTTTGGGATGTGCTGTTCAATCACAGTGTGTGCCGTGACATGCACAAAAAGGCTGATCGGTTCAGGTTTCTTGGGTATTTCACGAAGGAAAAGAATATCGCCAAACTTAATTATATCAATGCAAAGATTTTTTATTACGGTGAGCGTAGGCTCAAATCTGCATTTTGCACTTTTGCAAAGATTGGGCTTTGAGGGAGAAGACTTACCCGAGTTAGTAGCAATGTTCATACATTGAGAGAAAAAAGTTGGGTTTTTTAAATAGGCCGAGGGTTTGGGGATCAGAAGGGATTGAAGAAGTTTGAGAATGCTTTGTGGGTGGCTTAGGGAGCCGGAAAGAAAACAGAGATCGAAGACTACGGTGTGTGAGCATTTTAGATTTCTTGGAAACACAAATTTCGGAATTATTGAGATCGGGATTCATAAAGCGGAGCAAATTGGCAGTATTGCTTCATTTTTTTCTGTTCAAGGTATAACTCACTCTTCCTTCTTCTCCATTGTGTTTAAATGCGTGATTATATTTCTTATACTGTAATGACAATCAAATACCAGGTACTACAAAACACTTTGAGTTGTATGTTATGAATTTTCACATTTATATGAAACTTGCTATTTTACCTAATAGAGTTTGGGCTGCCTTGAAATGTTGCTGTCTCCCCAGCTGACAAAATGCCCCTTTCCGGGCAGCCCTCACCTCTGTCGGGCAAAAAATAAATCAGGGTTCCTATTAAGTCGGCACGACTCAGAATTTTTTGAGCTCTGGGTGGGTTCGTTGACACCAAAACCTCTCGGGTTTGGTGGAATCAGGCACGGGGAACTGTGATTTCCGCCAATATAGAGCCGAAATCTATAGCCACAAGGAAGGCGTTTTATAAGCAGTTTAACTGACACCCGATCCAAATGCATAGCGATGACATCATCTTTGCAGAACAAATTCAACTTATCAATGAAGAGTGTCTGAAATTTTAGCTCTTAGAAGTTAGAACAGTTGGAGATTTAATGCTTTGTGTTACTTAAGTAGGCCAGTCATCGTTATTTGATATGATGGTTGATTCTCTTTAGCAATATATTTGTTTTGGATAGAAACCAGTGTTCTTACACATGGTGCTACTTTTTTCTGAGTGTTCTTATCCATGGTGCTACTTTTTTATTAATTCTATCTTTGTACACGTTTTCTTTCTGTATCACACGGGCACGTAGTCAACGCCAAGGACTTTGTTACAAGATATTTGTTTTTTCCTTTGTTGGGAAGATTGTCTATAGAAACTTACAGCTGTACTTTGGCCAAGTGGTTGCACTATGAGGGACGTTTCTATGCCTTCAAAATCAACCAGTCTTGCACTTGGCATTATCCATACGGACTTTGGGGTTTTTGAACCTGGGTCTCTGCCGTAATATAAGCTTGAACCTGGGTCTCTGCCGTAATATAAGCCAACTCATCTAGTCTTTCTGCTAGACCATGGGTGAATGACTTTAATATTGTTTGTATATGCTTCCTCCGACTTGTAGTGGGTCATGCAGTGCGAGTCTGCAAGCTCACTGGGAAGAATGAGCACACAACAGAATCATGGGAAAGAGAGAAAATATTCTTCTTCAATATTTTTAAGAACTGCAACTTTCTTTTTTATTATTTACAAGCATATATTTACACTACAAGTTTGTGACAAAATTGGAAATGGAGTACCAAAGTAGATTTCCAGCTTATCGCAGATCAACCTATAATAATTTTTTTCGAGGATGGTAAACCAGTGTTATCGCAACCGAACTGGTTTTGAAAAACCGGCCGGTCTCACTGGTTTTGAGGCAAAACCAGTCCGAACCAGAAATGATCGGTTCGGTATCGAACTGGTGTGGTGACCGGTTCAACGGGTTTTGCTTGGGCCCAGCCGCTCGGCGAAGGCTAAAAAAATCATTTTTTTTAAACTAACCTAGCCCCACCCCAAAATGCTATTTAAAGAGCCCCACCCCATCTATTTCACTTACACTATTCATTCAAGTCTTTTGCAATTCTTGAGCTGAGTTCGGTGAGGAGAATTTGGAGAATTTTTTGCAGGGTTGTTCTTAGAGAGTTTTTTTTACAGATTTGAGAGTTGATTGGAGTCTTGGAGAGCTCTTGGGTTGGAAGATTTTTGAGCTATTTCAAAGTTTTTTTTTTTTTTTCCTGGGTTTTCTTCAGTGTTTTTTGCAGCTGTTGGAAGGTTTTTTTAAAATTTTGTTGGAGTTGCTACACAGCTGATTTTGTAGCTGATTTACTCCAAAAAATTTAGAGGGTAAATCAAGGATTTTTTTACTCTTTTTTTTGTTAATTTTTTCTGCAAAAATCAGCTACTATTTTCTCATAAAAATTAAAAACCTCAGTGTTTTTATGCGGATTTGCAGGGGCTGCTCCAATGCTGATTTTGGAGCTGAGTTTTTTTAGAAAACCAAGAGGGAAATTCAAGATATTTTTTTCAACCATTAATGTTCTATTTTTCTTCAAAAATCTATTCTTTTCTTCCTTTGAAATTTTAAAACCCCAGCTTTTTTATGCAGAATTCAAAATTTCAAATTTGTAATTTTTTGTTGGAATAAAAATTGTGGCCGTTATTTTCTTCTATTTTTTTCTCAAATATTATTGTAATTTGTAGGGTTATTTTGAGGGATTTCGTTGGCAAAATTATGGGAGAGATTTTGGAGTTGATTGAAGAGTTTATTTTCAAATTGGTTGGAGCTTCTTCTCTTCTCAAAATTTACAGATCTTCAACAGGTATATCATTGCTTCTACTTTTTTATTTTTTCTCTAAAAGACAAAAATGTCATAAAATTTTAAAAACCATATGGTTTTCTATGCAGATTTTGCATTTCTTCCTCATGGTCGCTAAAAACAAGAATGATTAAGCTTGGGTTCACTGTCATTTAAATGAACAAGGGATAAAAGTCTGCAACTATTGTGGGAAAAAAGTTAAGGGTGGGGGGATCCATAGAGTCAAAGAACACCTAACACATTGGAGAGGGCAAGTTAAACCTTGTGAAAATGTTTTTGATGACCTTAAAGTAGAGATGCTAAGTTTTATTGAAGCCTACAATGAAGAGAATGGGAGAAACAAAAGACTTAAAAAAGATATAGCCAAAAGCCAAAAGGATGATGCTATGCTTAGTGACCCTGATTTTGAGGAATATATGCCTAGTTTTGAAGATTCCTCTAGTTTCCCTGGTAAAGTTGGAGAGGGTAGTTCAAGTGGTTTAAACTTGAAGAGGACAGTAGCTCGTAAAGGGATTGACTCCTTCTTTATACCCCGCACCACTCCTGGTTCTCAACCAACCCTTGATGCTAAATCGAAGAAAATAGAGAAGGGGGCTGCATATGAATGCATTGCTAGATGGTGCTATGATGCAAACATACCTTTTAATGCTACTAATTCTGCATATTATCAACCGATGATTGATGCTACAACTTCATGTGGACCAAGCTTCAATGACCCTAGCGTTCATGATATTAGGGGGCCACTTTTACAAAATGAGGTCCAAAGAATAGAAGAGTACCTTACAGAGTTCAAGCAATCATGGACCAAAACTAGATGCACTAGTATGTCTGATGGATGGACTAATGGTAGATCTCGCACCGTACTAAATCTTTTAATTGCTTTTCTAAAAGGTACTATGTTTTTCAAATCAGTTGATGCATCTAATCAGGTGAAGGCTGCACAATTGCTATTTTGTCTTTTGGATGAAGTAGTTATGGAAGTAGGGGTTGTAAATGTTGTACAAGTTATAACAGATAATGCCTCAAACTATGTTCCTAGGGGAAAGATGTTAGAGGAAAAACACCCCACCATTTGGTGATCTCCATGTGCAGCCCATTGTTTGGACCTCACGCTTGAGGATATTGAGAAAATTGAGTGGGTGAAGAAGTGTGTGGAAGATGCAAAATCCATAACCGGGTACATCTACAACCACTCATGGGTTTTGAACCTTATGAGAAAGCACACAGGGGGTAGAGAGCTTGTTCGATCAACAATCACACGATTTGCAACCAACTTCTTTTCGTTGCAATCCCTTGTTCAACAAAAAACAAACTTGAGGAAGATGTTTTCATCTGATGAATGGAATTCATCTCAGTGGAGCAAAAAGGCAAAAGGGAAACAGATGGTTGACCAAGTATATGACAAAAGATTTTAGTCAAGGCAGAGGGGATTATGCTATTTAGTGAGCCTTTTGTCAGAGTTTTGCTGATGGTGAATAGTGATAAATCTGCTATGGGTTTTGTTTACGAGGCGATGGATCAAGTCAAGGAACAAATCAAGGCAACATACGGGGATAAAATACAGAAGTACATTCCTCTATGGAGAATCATTAATGAAAGATGGAACAAACAATTCCATAGACCTTTACATGCAGTCGGCTACTACTTAAATCCAAGGTATGCAATTTTGGATTTCAATTCTCATTGAGTCATTGCTTATAAGTTATAAGTTTTAGCTTTTAGTTTTGTTGACTTGATGAATATGTTTTTGTTTTCTGAATTTTGAAGGTACCATTACACTACGAATTTTGAGGCTGATGGGGAGGTTTTAGGGGGATTGTATAAATGCATTAAGCGCATGGTCTCAGATTCCAAGACTCAAGATCAAATTCATAATAAGCTCTTGAATTTCAGTGAGAGTATTGGTACCTTTGGAATTCCTATGGCTATAAGAAATAGAGCAAAGAGTCCCCCAGGTAAGAACTTTTAAAATTTGCAAATTGTCGAGTCTAAGTTTCAACTTTCAAATTCATTTGCTAATACTTTTTTTCCTTCCACCCTTTTTGCAGCCTATTGGTGGCGCAACAATTTGGTAGTGAATTCTCTCAATTGCAAAATTTGCAATTCGAATTTTGAGCCAGACATGTAGTGCTTCAGGGTGTGAGCAAAATTGGAGTGTGTTTGAGTGCATATACACACCAAGAAGAGGAATCGTTTGGAGCAAAAACGGTTGAATGGTATGGTTTTTGTTCAGTACAACCTTAGGTTGAGGCGCAATCAATTGCTGAATAAAACCCCTGAAACAAGCAACATTGTCTTCGGTGACTTTGATCCAATATCAGAATGGGTTGTGGAGAGTCAAGCACCAACATTTGACAATGAAGACCTTTCTTGGTTGGACTTGGACCCACCTTCACAAGATGCAAAGGCAAATATATCAAAAGCGCTAGTAGCAGCTTCAGGGTTAGGGGAATCAAGCCATAATCCCATTGCAGACTTGGATGCTCATGCTACTCATTCTTCAAATGAGGATGAGGAGGATGATGATTTTGATGACGATTGATGATTTGGTCATATGTAGCTTGTAGTATTGTAGGCTGTAGTATAATAATATGATCTAGCATGTTATTTTGGACTATAAAGGCCTTTTAGAGCTTGCTTCTTGATGTTTGTAACATTTTGGTTCAGCGATGTTTTGCATTAAGTGCTATTTTGGCTATCTGCACCTGTATAAATTAGAACTTTTGAATATTTGTGTTCAAATGGTTTGGATTAATATGTATGTACATGAATATATCTGGTTTTTCTTTAAAATATGAATATTTTGTGCGTTTTTGGTAAATCGGTTTTTTTTGTTTTAAATTTGTTGGTTACCGGTTTTTTTCAAGTTCCGGTCCGGTTCCTGGTCCACAAGGTTTTCCGGTTAGATAACCGGTTCGGTTCTGATAACATTGTGGTAAACACCGTCAATCAAAGCAAACAATACACTAAATCCTCCATGTCTTGACTCTCACCGTTGGGAGTACCAAAGAGCAATTTTGGATGTTTGAGTATTTTAATAAAACTCATTTTTCTAGGGGTTTTTGTTGGTAATTTGATTATTAGGCTCAATTTTGATGTAGTAATCTTGGCATATTTTGAGTGATAATCCTATAGGGTGTTGGTACTCTAGAAAACGATTTAAGAGAGGATTTTGACTATCTAATTTGGGTTTTTCTTCTTCAATACTTTCTTTCGTGAAAACTACTAAATGATGATATTTTCCCTTCTTGCCATCTTGTAATTCATTGTCAGTTATCCTTATCTCATTATAAATCATGTTTTCTATATTTTTGGAATTTTAGTTATGGTCTTTATGGAGGATTGTAAAATCACGCATGTAGACCCATTTTTATCCTAGAGGTTATAATTGCATCATATTTATATTTTGATGACATCAAGATCTTTTTGTCTAAGGAAGAAATTGTAGTTTCATTTCAATGATAATGGAAATTACACTTCTTACGTGCACTTGCATTATCAAGGAACTATAAGGATTTTTTATCCTCTTAGTATTGGCACAACAGGATTTCACCTGGTATTTCTAGATATATTTGCTTGCAAAATATTCTCAAGCTCTAAACTTCTCAGGCTTGAAAAACAAAAAAGACCAGCTATAAGACAAAAAAGATATAACCATCAGCTCAACAAGAACATATATTTAGAGACTTTATCGTAAATTGGACATTAAAAGCTGATTTCAGAGATAGATACAGGCTACAAATCCATCCCTGCATTCTTCAACCAATGTTTTGCTTGCTGCAACCTGTTTGATAAAGTATGTGCTCTCACATTGTCTTCTTGTACACATGGGTGATGAAACAGATTTGACGGCACCTGCAATTTCCTTTAACTGATCACCCAAAGTCCTTAAATTGATATTAAGCAACTGATTGATAACATTCATCCAGCTAGTAACCAGTCTTTAGTACCCATATACTTGCAAATGAGATAAGCTTCTATGGAGAGCAAATTTGAGGAGTCTAAGATTCATGAATTCTGCAAATTTGTTAGTCCTGGCTCATAATCCTACACTCATTTGAAAAAAATGACTTTAATAAAGAAACAGTATGCATACAGAACTGTTATAGTTCATACTATCATAGGGCCCTGGCATGCCCCATTAAAAAACCCCATGCCTTCTCTTTATATATGATGCCGAGATCTTTATTATCCTTTATGTTTGTTTAATGATGTTAATGTTGGTGTATGGTTGCACTAGTGTTGTATTCCTTCATCATTGGCTAATTATTCTACACAGTTGTAGGGGTTTTTCTTCGATGAGGTTGTTGGCCTCCAAACAGTTTTTTTTTTGAAATGTAAAGTTAGAACGAAAAAAAGGTTAGATTTTTTCAGCACATGGTAGGCAGATTTACATTGAAGACTCAACTGCTAGGAAAATGGAAACTGCTTAAACTCCCACCAAAACAGAAAAACTGTGGGCACTAGATCCACTGGTACAAAAGTTAGGAAATAAGAACAACCTACAGAAATTCAAAACAGTAGATGGGTCCTACTAATTCTGCATAAAACAGAGCCCTGGAAACTAGGACATCAAGAAAATTTGCAGCACACCCAGTCACATATCTTTGTATTAACTGGAAAAGAATTATGCAACAAACTTCTCAAAATTCCTACCCAATCATATATGTAATGAAATGCCCTCTTTCTAATTATAAGAATAGAGAAGATTAATGTTGCAATGGATGTGGATAATGCCGGTAAAGTGCCCATCTTAAGGAAAAATAACTCCTAGCCCTATTTTACCTAGGAGAATGTATCCTCATGCAGAGAGTACTTGCCTAGAATAGCATGTCCATTGGAGAAGATTAACACTATACATTATGCATGGTTGCACCTTCATACATTGGAAACAACACACAGGATAAATATGGAAACAACCCTAAAGCATGCACTCTATCTAAAATTAGAACAATGTTTTCCTAAAGATAAAACATATCTAAACATAATGGTAACATGTATGCACCTCAAACATTGCTTGCATATTGTGTTAGTTGTGTTGTTATCACTATGCCCTTTCAACAATAACAATCATGTTGGAAGAAGGGAATACTAAGGCTAACTAGGCACTACTGAAGTGCATGATAGTTGAAGAAGGAGAACACTTGGAGTGACAGGGAAAACTAACACATTTTTTTTAGGAAAGTGTTCTCCATCAAACCAAGTTTCTTCCTCAACAACTCAAAATTCCCCTAAGCTAGGGGCTTTGTCAAAGTTTTTGCCACTTGCAAATCTCAAGGAACATACTCAAGGACCAATACTCCCTTATGAACCCTATCTTTAAGGAAATGGGTACTGGCTTATCATGAAATACTAGATAGAGAGTTTGACACAATTGTTTGTCACAGTAAACAATAGTTAACTCCAACTTCTCATTAGACAACTTTGCTATCAATTTGCGAAGCCAAATAGCCTCACAAGAAGCAATTGAAGTTGTCATGTACTTTGTCTTTGTTGAATTAAGTGCAACTGTCGTCTACTTCTTATTGAACCAGTAAAGCATACTTGTGCCCAAGCTAAAACAAATAAAGTGCTATTTTTGCATATGTTGCTTAATTAGAATCAACAAAAATATGCAACAACTCAACTATCTCCTTCACCTCATGCCATAATGAAATGTTCCCTTCTAGTATTGAAGCACGTACTTAGAAATGATTCAATGAGTTTTCAGAGGTTCATACATGGAATTGTTTCATTTGTTCACTGCAAAACATGTATCAAGCTTGATATTCTGAAGATACATTAGGGAATTATCGAATAAAAAAATATGCTATTAGCCGCAATCATGATTCAAGTTCTATAGGTAAGTAACAATTTCGACAAATGATTCTCTACTCATTGCATCGAGAGGCGGACTCCAACCTAGCATGGAAGAGATCAAAGATGAAAAAATCGCGATTTTATCGCGAGTTTTTCACTAAAACGATTTTATCGGCGATAATTTGAAATTATCGTTAGCGCGATATTATCGCGATAATTATGAAAAAATCGCGATTCGATGTGAAATTATCGTGGCAGCCTCCAACAGCGCGTTTATAGTCCGATTTTTGGTTTTTTTTTTTTCATTTTCACTTGGACAGCGTGGGTTATGAGAGCCAAGGAGGGAAGGAGGAGAGCCAAGGAGGGAAGGAGGAGATTTACAAGCCCAAGATTGGACAAAAGTGAAGAATTTCTTGCAAGCCAAGCGAACAAAAATCGAATTTGGACCAAGTGTCTCCGGCAAAACGTTTTTCCAGGTATGGGCATCAAATTTGACCCATTTTTTTTTGTTTTTTTCTTGTTCTTCCATGGGTTTCTATTTTTTTTTACAGAAACGGTTATGAGATATATTAACTGCTGGGTCTAAATGCCAGATTTCGGGTTACAATGAGAGGGAGAAGGGCCCAGGAAGTATCAATAGCCAGAAGTGCTATGAGACTTGTGGACAACTTCCAGTGCTTTTTGACTACAATTATGCACTCGATTTTTGTGATTTCCCCTAGCTTAAAAATACAAACAAACTGATTCAAAAGCAAGCAGTAAAACATTTAAGCTGGCGGATTATGGAATTGGATCCCATGTTTCGTCCTCGTCTCGAATTATTGCTCCAGCAGAGATGATGACAGCTTTATTTGCTTCAAGGTCTGCTTCTTTGTTGTTGTCTCTCAACACATGATAGTAGCTCAACTTTTTAAACAATTTCCCCAAGATTCTGATTCTGGATATCAGCCTTGCCAATCTAAGATCCCGGGCGGAGGAGTTTGTCACCAAAATTTTGATTATCACTTGGGAATCCCCAAAAACATTAGTCTCCTTGATTTCTAGATTCAAGAGCGATTTAAGGCCTTGAAGGAGGGCTAGTGCCTCTGCTTGAATGCTGGAGTTGGTCCCCAGACCCCATGCAAAGCTGTGGATCAAAACACCTTCAGCATTTTTTACAATACCTCCTGCTCCAGCCCTTCCTGGGTTACCCTTTGATGCCCCATCAAAGAAGAAAGAGTGCACCTATTGCTTGGAGATCCATTCTTGAAACTCAGCATTGTTCTTCCCCCTTATTTGCCAATCTTCAATGAGGGAAATGTTGCTGGTGGCTTGAAGAAATTGCAGGTTTAGGGAGGTACCCCAGACTGAATCTAATTGAGTGAGATTTGAGGCATCTTTTTGATTATCCAAGCTCTCCTTTAACTGGAATTTTATCTTGGTCGCCACCACCTTGACATCATACTTAGTATCTCTAAAGATTCTGCTGTTTTGCTCAAGCCAGATCTGCCAGCAGCAGATTTTGGGGAGGGCAGACCACGCCTTTTTTATCACTTTGTTTTTGGGTGGAGGACCGGGGTAACTGTTCTGCCAATTTGCAAAAAGATTAGAAATAGAGGAGGGAAGGACAAAATTGGGGTTCCAGTAATCCATCAACTCGCTCCAAACCTGCACAGTGAATTTACAATTCAAGATCAAGTGTGTGGCACATTCCACATTTTCTCTGCACAATGAGCACCTGGACGGACCATGGAAACCTCGTTTCTGCAGTTTGTCATCTGTAAGAATTTTCTTGTGGCAAAGAAGCCAACAGAGCATGTCGATTTTAGGCAGAGAGTGCAGACGCCAGATCGCAGTCCAAGGGGCAGGGTCCGGGGGGACGTGAGGCCTCAAGGTGAGCTTTGCGTAGCCTTGGGCTACCGTGTAACCTGCAGCGAGTAAACCCCAGCCACGCGAATCTCTTCTGCGCGGATGAATGGGGGCAATACCGTTCAGCATGGAGCGAAGACAATTGCAATCATGAAGGAGCTCCGGAGGCACGTTAAAGAAATTCCAGCCTGCCCAATGCGTCCCATCCCACGTGGAGATATCCCACAGCGTAGTTTTCCCAGCAGAAGTCAACCAGCAACGAATCGCGTTCAAAGAGGAACAGTCACCAATTGGATCACGACCCAGAATACGATCTGTCCAGATATTTATCTTCTTACCATTTCCAGGAATCCAATAGGCGTTGGAGCTTATCAGGGGGGCAGCTTTGGAGCAGAGTCTAGCAAAGGGAGAGACGCCTTGGGGGAGAGGACCATCTAGGCATCTGAGTCTCTTGCCTTTAAAATATTTCTTCCAGAGTGCTAATTGGGCCCAGCAAGGCTTGGGCGCAATGATTCTCCAGAGTAGCTTGGCTCCCATGGCTATGTTCTGAAGAGAGAGATTCTTGAAGTTTAGCCCCCCCTCCCTCAGCGGTTTGGAGACAGTCTCCCAGTTAACCAGAGGGAATTTCCTCTCATTATGTTTGCCCCCCTTCCAAAAGAAGTTTCGAATATGCTGTTCCATTTTATGAAGGATGCCAATTGGGGCCAATAGAACAGAGAAATGAAATAGGGGAAGACTGCATAGGACAACTTTGATGAGGACAGACTTGCCCGCAATATTGAGCCAGGTGAGCCCCCAAGCCTGGAGCTTATTTTTGAATTTTTCCACTTGGGGGAGCCAATCCTTACTATAGGCCCTCTTGAGGAAGATAGGAAGCCCAAGGTATTTGAAAGAAGTCTAAGCTGGAGAGGCTGCAAAGACAAAACACCTTGCAATGGAATTGAGCAAGCTGGGAGGAGTATTCCAACTGTAAATATGGCATTTCCCCTTGTTGAGGCTACTTCCCGACACCATACAATATTCATCTATAGCTTCTTTAAAGCTGTTGGCTGAATGTAGTGTTGCAGCCCCCAGCAGCAAAGTATCATCGGCAAAGAGGGCGTGGTTGATGCTTTTAACTCCTCTTGCAATGCAAAGCCCTGTGATCCCCTGCTCTTGCATTTTCTTGTTTAGATAGAAACTGATAACGGAGGCCTGGAGGACAAACATAAGGGGAGAAAGAGGGCAGCCCTGTCTTAGTCCTCTTGAGGCTTTGAAGAATTCCGCTGCTCTGCCATTAACAAGGGGAGCAATCCAAGGCTCTGAGATACAGGCCCGAATCCAGTTTATAAAGTTCTCCCCAAATCCAATTTTTTTCAGAACATTCAAAAGGAAACAATGCCTGACTCGATCGAAGGCATTGGCTAAGTCCAGTTTGACAACCATACCTCTTTCCTTACGCTGTTGGCTTGAGAGAATTGCCTCTTGAACCAAAATGAAATTGTCCACTAGCCGTCTACCGTGAATAAAGCCCCCTTGATTTTCAGGAATGATTGTGGGGAGAAGATATTTCAGCCTGTTTGCTATTACTTTGGTGATCAACTTATAACCAATATTACAGAGAGAGATGGGGCGAAATCTGTTGAAGGAATTGGCGCCTTTCTCCTTGGGGATGAGAGCAAGGAACGCAGAGTTTGTGCTACCTCCTAATTTCTTACAGTCTTGGGATTTTTGAACCATTTTGTAGAGATATTTTTCCACAATGTGCCAACAGGATTGCAGAAATCTGGCAGTGAATCCATCCGGTCCTGGTGCTTTGTCAGGATCCATGGCAAAGAGAGCATTCTTGACCTCAGCCTTGGTGACTTTTGCTTCTAGAAGATGGTTCATCTCAGCAGAGATTGAAGGGGGGACCCAGTCCAGAAGATCAGAATTTTGAATCAGATTCGCATCCTCACTGTACAACTTCTGGAAGTGAAGAAAAGCTACTCGTTTAATGCTTGCAAAATCTTTATGATTGGAATTGTCATCCTTAATCTCAGATATGGTGTTGAAGCATTTTCTGGCTTGAGTTTGCTTGTGAAAGAAAGAGGAATTTCTGTCTCCCGCTTTAAGCCATAGGCAACGAGACTTAATCCTTCAAAAATCTTCTTCTGCCAGGCAGGCTTTGTGGAAGTGCTGTTGGAGTTGAATCTCCTTATCGAGGAGTTCTCTAGTTACATATGCCTCTTTAGAAGCAAAGTGGTGTACTTCAGATTGACTTTGGAGATTTTTTTCCTTTAAATTTCTTTACGGGTTAGAAAGAGTTTGTAATATTCCCATTTTGGTATCATCCATAACGGAGACTAGGAGGGACTTCCCGAGTTAGGAGCGAGACGGGTCACGGGTACGGGATTGGTGCTATCGGTGGGCTCGGGGAGCTTTGGGAGGAAGTTTTGAGGAGTTTTCATGGTGTCTGGAGGCATTCGCTTGATATACTCCATCATCCGAGCAGTTTGGCTTTCGTTCCGATGCATTCCAATAACTTTCGGAATTTTGAGTTATTTATGGGCTTAACTCAGCTGATTATGCTCAAGGTGGCATTTCGGGAGGAATATACGATGGAACACCTTAGTGTAATAGCTCATCGGAACCGGGACGAGGAGACCTACACGATGGGACAGTTAGACAGAGATTTCAGTGACCGGAGGAGGCGTGGTAGCCGATATACCCTTTTCTGCATTAAAAATGAATATTTTATAATATTTTAATAAAAGGGAAAAGTGCTCCATAAATAAAAAAATAATAAAATAATGCTCTAGAAGGCTCCAAGGGATCTATAAAAGAAAGGGAGGAGGCCATTGGGAGACATCTTTGGAGTAGATCATTTGCTTGTATATGAGAGGTTTGAGGACGTGGTTCTCTACTTCATGCAGTAGCCCCAGGACGGAAACCCTCGGGTGATTTGTGAGTATTGGACGGAAACCCAATACTTTTTGAGGAGACTTCACTTAGGAGTTTCACAGAGCTTCAGAGTTTGGTGTGAGGATCATTCAGATCTTCAACTTGGGCTTCATCATTTCAGTGGGTTCAGTGTCAGCTGTTGCCGGAGGGAGAGTGCAGCAACTCAGTTTGTGGCCAGCGCCGTTCAGCAGCTTATCTTGGTGGCCAGTTTTCTATCTCAGCTCTTCTTGGGTCAGATCTATATGTAAACCCCTGTTTATTATCTATAATAAAAGCTGAGATTTCTCTTCTGTTCTATATGGTATTGGATTGCAGTGTTTCCTGTCTTTTAATTTTACATGGCAATCTTCTGTTGAATGAATGATTATTTTACGGCAAATTGTGGTATTCAGTATTTTTCTGCATTTTAGTTAAAATATCCCATCCAGGATATTACAGTGGTATCGGAGCATCGAACTTGGCTCTGCCTGCGGGGTTTTAATTTTAATTGCAAATTGATGAAGAATTTGAGGAAGGCCGAGTTATTGATCTCCAAGGGTCCAGTTGAGAAATACATAGTCAGTTGTTTAAAGCCGAATTACCATTATTCTCAGAAATTGATTCATTCCATTTCTTGGCATTTTGTGAATCATTGTTGGAGGATTGCATGCTAAGGGTTGTTATAGTTGCGTTCGGTAGAGGAGCGGTGGCTCTATTCATGGGATCATTGCAGTCTACAACATCATTTGTGTGCATATTGGCGTAAAGGAGTAAGGGTGTCGGTGGTTGAGTGGGTGTGCTGTAAGCCACCGAAAGCATGTTTTGCCTCATCAGTCGAAGGCCGTCACTCTAGTGGCGTGCGCACAACAGGACGGGCCTACCACTCACCTGGCAGCAGCTATGCAATTGTGGTAAGGCAGATCCGGCAGGAAAGACGAGATGCGGCAACAGAAGAATGTTATCGGGCTCAACTAGCAGCACTGTGTGCATGGGAAAAAGACCGCAGTCAAACGAATTAAGAAATGTTGAAGGGGACGAAAAATCATAAACAACCACTTGTCGGTAATTCCTCATGAGCGTGGGGACCCCGCCAGAAAAGCAAAAGCAGACATCGTCTCCGAGAGATAGCGACGCATCAACAGGCGGAATTGAAGAGGCAGTGGCGTCGATCGATTGGTAAAGGAGTGGAGAGAGGCCACCACATATAATTTAAAATTTTATCGTATTTTCCAGACCAGACAGGAAACTCCTCCGTCATCATTCCTTGGGGAAGCCGACTTCCTGTCCAAATCCGCTTTTACAATGGGCAATTTCTTTTAGTAGGGTCGTGGAAATCATTCACAACAGTTGAGTGGTGAGTTGAGTGGGGCCGCAGACATTGTACAGCCAAAACATATTGGCGGCACTCTGTGTGATCAACCGAATTGTTTGGGGCAAGGATGTTGATGCCAAAGAGTTGAAGAAACCAACGAATTTTTCCAACTACAATTGTTCTTTAGGAGGTCGACTTATATCTGTGGAGGGCAGCATTTCTTACGGCTCACTGATGACCGACACATAGACTGTGTTATTCCTTATGCGCGTAAGTTTGCGGAAGGACAGCGGACCCAGCTACTCAGTCAACCAGGGGCTGCGTAAGTGGCCAATTCATTCATTTAAAGGGAGCCACACCCAATCTCTTAGTGAAATCCATCACTAGAAATCTTAGAAAATACTGCTGGCACGTGAATTGCATCTAAAACAGTTAACCAAATTGCATGGGCTGAATCCTCCCGGAGCGGTTGCTGTATTCACCTTCAGAACTGAAGACATTCTCAGGGTTATCTTTTGGACTGAGTATTCTCTAACAGACGTTCAACTCACTGTCATATACCAGAAAATTGTGATTAGTTGGAAACCGTCCCTGAAGGAATCTTACAGATTTTCCCAAAAGAAATTGATTAGCCGTCTACTGAAGCCGTGAATAATTGTCCGACATGCCCAGTTTCAAGGCCGAATTACTTGTTCCAGCAAGGCCGAATTTGTGTGTATACCAGCAGTGTTTCAAGGCCAAATTGTTGCACAATAACAAGAGGCCGAATACTTTGTGAGACTTATTCCAGAACTGATATCTCAGTATTGTTGTAGCAGATCAATTATATCAGAGGTGGTGTGAGCTGAGTTTGTTGTTTGGGACTGTGGAATTTGTCCCAGATTGGACCATTCCTAAGTAGAGGTATTGCAGAGATCGTTCCATGTGTGCAGACTGATGGCATCATTCCAGAAACAGGACAGGCTTATTTATTACTGCTGCTGGTATGCACTCTCCAGTTGATGGGTTCTCCACAAGCTACATAACCAGGTTCAAAATTTCTATACTTTACTATATGCCATATTGTTATCTTTCCTCAAAAATACTATCATCAACTAGAATAAATCTGTCTCTGAGTTTAGGAAGATTACCCCATTTTGAAGCCTCATTAATGGTTGAAATCTCCCTATAATATTTCTTTAGAGGAGAAATTTTGTACAGCTCATACATACAGCAGCATGTATATGAAAGGTTTGGTTAAAATCTTGACTGGAAGGGAAAATTAATAACTCAGAAAAACAGTGATTATATCCTTGATTGAACCATGGAGGAACTTCTAAACAGATTGATGAAAATAAAGACAGAAGTTGGTTCCTTGAACCACCGTGC
>CM076580.1:358210148-358415148 GCA_034641835.2 Pinus albicaulis
AGCCGCAAGATGAGTACGTGGCAACCTTCCGCGGGACAGCCGTCAAGTGCACCAAAGAGCACATCCGTCAGGCACATCGCAGAGAATTGGGATCGAATTAGATCGAGCCGCTAGTTGACGGGGTGGATTTCTCCAATCGTGGGCCAAATCTGAAGACAAAGATTTATTTTTCAGGTGTCGATTTATGCACCCGTAGGCCATTCAAATAGAAGTTCCATTCATTCGATTTATGTCTGCAGAACCTAAGTCTGAGTGCACAGGATTAATCCGAGCTTCTTAACAGCGAAAGATCGAATTCTGAAGGAGATTATTTACCAGTTCCCAGTGCCATATTGTTTGTAGAGATCGCATTGGTGTCAAGCGTGGTCATAATTGTTCCTGCACCAAGGATCGGATTTATTTGTCATTAATCTGAGTTGCGGACCGAGTTCATCACTGTGTGTGGCTAAAAGGTAAAGAAGGGATGGATAAACAAGTTGAGTTTTAAAGAGGACGAGTTACTGTCCAACAGAAGTCGATTTGCCTTCTGAAGTGTGCCCAAATTTGCTAAAGTTCTGATCTCTGTAAATTCTGAATATTATGTGAATGAAATGCTGTTGGAAGCATTTTCTGGGTGCCTGAGCTTTATGAAACATTCTTTGCCTTCTGCATAAATTTGTTAGGAGATTGAGTATGGCTGTAGCAGGCAATGTAGAGCAGAAATGAGAAGATGAGGTTGTTACTTGTGCTTCCATGGTGATTTTCATTTGCACAGTACAGAAGCATTGGGGAAACCAATGGGCACCTTTACCTGAGCATTGACAGAAATGTGCTTGACTTCACTCAGTAGATTGCTGATATCAAAAATTAAGAGCTGGAGCAGAACGCCATCACTATCATCAGGACCATCCAAGTTACCAGGTTCTCGAAACCCCTTACTCACTTGTAATATTTGATAGTAAAGCAAAATATATCAGTGATTTCTGAGTTTGTAATCAGTTTTCTGTCTATGCTGATGTGGTAAGCATCGTTATCTTGCCCTGTCCTTTACTTTAAACAACATATATATATATAATTCTAGGCTTAGAAATATAGATATCAGCTGTGGTTAGGACTGAGGGTATCATTGTGTACCATCATTCCTCTCAAAATTGGCAGACTCAGAAAGTGCATTGAACTCAGAAAAACAGTGGTCTTTCCATTGGTCGAACCATGGAGGAACTTCTAAACAGATTGATGAAAATAAAAGCAGAAAACCAGAGAACTAATCAGAACAGCAGACCCTTCACCAAGAAGGTACATAAATTGCTCCATCAAAAGCATCCGAGGAATACACAAAGGGAGAGAGAAGTGGGAAATTGGCTGTATGTACAGGGGATGCAATTGAAGAGTGGGAAGTTAGAAAATGACTTTCCCGTGTTAGAGGAACTGGAATCCTGTCTCTCAAAGGTACAGCAATCTGAGTGGTGTTTGGATTGGGCTTTGGAGCCGTCTATGCTTGCATTAATACAAGCCAGACTCTTGGAACATCCAAGTGAGAGAGTCCAGCTGATAGTTGCCTCTTGTTTCAGCGATACCCTGAGGATAACAGCACCCTACCCTCCCTACAATGATGATATTATGAGAAGATTTTTCAGATTGATAGTAGGAACCTTTCGGGATTTGGACAACTGTGCAGGCTCTACATTTAGGAGGAAGTTTAAGGTTCTAGAAGCCATGGCCATGAACCAAACTTATGAGATCATGTTCTATCTTGAGTGTGATGACCTGATTTTGCAGATGTTCCGATGCTTCTTTAGCAGTAGGAAACATCATCCTGATACTGTCATAGCACACATGCAGTCCATCTTGTCGTCATGTATGAGAGACGATGAGACCATTTGCCGGAAGTTGCAGACTAAGTTGCTGAACATTTGGAGGAGGAAGCGGTTGGTCTCGCCTGCTGCTTATGAGCTAGCCCAAGGGCTAGTTGAGCAGAACATTGAGTTTCTCGGGAGACAGTTGACCAGGGAGGAGCGGCTCCAGTTCCGTCGGTCAGGCAGCAGAAATGAGCTGAGAAGGAAGGGACTTTGCTTCATTTGCAAAGAACCTTGGGGGCCTGATCACTCATGTGTGAGAGATGCAGATGAGGTGGCAAAGGTAGAGCAGGTAGACATTCCCTCCGTATGCCAGGGTGAGGGCTCTTCTTCAAAGAAGTCCATGGGATCAGTTGAGGATGCTTCTGGGGAGCGAGAGCAGCCATGCAGAGATGATGATGACAGTAGACCAGAGCTGTGTTCTAGTGTGCAGGGTGAGCAGTCAGGGGTCTGTATAGGTGATACTCTGGGTGATGAGTCACTTGTGACGATTCAGCCAGAGCAGCATATGATGGAGCCTGAGTCAGCAGAGGAGGATACTATGGACACCAGGCATGACATTTCCTTGGGTGAGATCCAGATGGGCACCCACACTGAGCCTATGATAGATATGCAGCTAACATTGGGGTCAGCCTTTGAGGAGGAGCAGTCAAATGCACAGACACCAGTTGCAGATCCATATCCTCTAGAGACATTGGAGGTCGATGGGATAGTTTTGCAGGGAGCTAGGGCACTAGCAGGTACAGAGGTATTGGATGATGGTCGCAGGCAGCAGTATCATCGGTTTCGGACGGACCTTCGTGTTTTGAGAGAGGAGGCCACGTCAGTACGGGAGGCCATTTTATTGCAGGACCAGGAGCTGCAAGGTATGAGAGTGACTTGTGCCAAGTCGGCGGCCAAGTTGGTCCGCATTGGGGAACGACTAGATTCCCTGATGGTACAATCAGAGGGCAAGTTGGAGCATCCATCCTTGGGCCGACACATTGATGAGGTGTCGATAGATGTACCCGCAATCAGCAGAGCTGCAGTATTTTCAGTGAGTAGTACTCTCCAGGAGTACATTGATGGGGCTTGCAGCATATCTTGCCCACTTTGGCCCATTATAGGGAGAGGGGCTTCTTCCTACAGACAACTTTCTTTGACAGATAGGGCAGATCAGTGTGAGTCGATTACGGGCTGGCAGCGACACTCTAGGCATATCCCATATGCAGTTGTTGCTACATCGGATTCTTCTTCCAGGATGGACTGGCGGGAGATCATGAGTTGGTACCCTCTTGGAGGTACAGTATTCTTCGTAGGGAGCATAGCAGAGCAGGGGCCCTTAGACATAGTAGCCGTTACAGGTTCCAGTTGGCAGGAGGGCACCGATTGTCGTTACTTCAGGATTCCTTCCCGATTTCAGGAGAGCAGGATCAGCATGGGATTGAGTCAGGTCCTGGATTGGAGAGAAGTGATGAGTTGGTATGCAGTTAGTGGGGCAGCATATGCAGTTACAGGTTCAGCACAGCAGGAGCCCGGGAGCATTGATGCTTGTTGGCGGTCTTCACCTCTGAAAGCATCAGATATAGTTAGAGACAGTGCACAGCCTGAGCCGTGGGACTTGGGCGATGATTGGCCATGGTGGCGTTGGGATCCGGGAGGATTGTTTGTTTTCTGGGACGGAGAGAGATCAGTTTGGGATCCCGGCATTGAGGGGTCTGTTCCGAGAGGTTTGGCACAGATGCATAGCAGCACCCCGAGGCTGGTATGGGACCCAGGCATTGGGTCTGAGGTGCGGCGGGCCAATAGAGTGGTCCACATATTTCGATTGCTTGAGGGCAAGCAATCTTGGGGCGGGAGGTCTGTAATATTCCCATTTTTGGCATCATCCATAACAGGGCTAGGAGGGACTTCCAGAGTTAGGAGCAGACAGGTCACAGGTACAGATTGGTGCTATCAGTGGGCTCAGGAGCTTTTCAGAGGAGTTTTGAGGAGTTTTCATGGTGTCCGGAGGCATTCGCTTGATATACTCCATCATCCGAGCAGTTTGGCTTTCGTTCCGATGCATTCCGATAACTTTCGGAATTTTGAGTCATTTATGGGCTTAACTCAGCTAATTATGCTCAAGGTGGCATTTCGGGAGGAATATGCGATGGAACACCTTAGTGTAATAGCTCATCGGAACCGGGACGAGGAGACCTACACGACGGGACAGTTAGACAGAGATTTCAGTGACCAGAGGAGGCGTGGTAGCCGATATACCCTTTTCTGCATTAAAAAGGAATATTTTATAATATTTTAATAAAAGGGGAAAGTGCTCCATAAATAAAATAATAATAAAATAATGCTCTAGAAGGCTCCAAGGGATCTATAAAAGGCAGGGAGGAGGCCATTGGGAGACATCTTTGGAATAGATCATTTGCTTGTATATGCGAGGTTTGAGGACGTGGTTCTCTACTTCTGCCGTAGCCCCAGGACGGAAACCCTCGGGTGGTTTGTGAGTGTTGGACGAAAACCCAACACTCTTGAGGAGACTTCACTTAGGAGTTTCACAGAGCTTCAGAGTTTGGTGTGAGGATCATTCAGATCTTCAACTTGGGCTTCATCACAAGGTCTGGCCACCGTTGTCTAGAGAGAGAGGGCAAAGAAGGTGGCCAGGGTCAGCCGCAGCTTCCCGCTAGCCTTATCTTGGTGGCCGCTTTTCTATCTCAGCTCATCCGGGTCGATCTATATGTAAACCCTTTCTATTATCTATAATGCTTTAGATTTTCCTTCGTTCTATATGGTATTGATTGCAAAGATTTCGTCTTTATGGCAATCTTCTCGTTGAATAAATGTTATTTTTCGGCAAAGTGTGGTATTCAAATATTTTTCTCGCATTTTAGTTAAAAAAATATCCCATCCGGGCCCATCCGGGATATTACAAGAAGTCAGCTCAACATTTTAAGGCAGCTTTCGTTCTTCTGAGCTTTTCTTCCCACACGTATAAGGGTGATCCATTGACTGGCTGAGACCAACTTTCCTTGACAATCTGCATGAAATTGGGTTCCTTGACCCAGAGGGGGATAAATCTGAAGGGAATGGGGCCGAGATCGGGGTGAGCCCGGAGATCAAGCTTGATAGGATTATGATCAGATATGCTGCAAGGACGGATTTGCATACTAGCATCTAGACCAAGCAAGAGAAAGGAACTTTGGACAAAGAATATATCCAGTCTTGCTGCTATGTGTCCAGGGCCTACTCTTTTATTTGACCAGGTGAACTTACCAGAAGAGGGCTTAATGTCCAGTAAGTCCCAATCTTGCAGAAGATCCTCTGCCCATTCCCTCGCCGGATCTCGCACAATGCAACCTCCTCTCTTTTCTGAGGAATGTAATGTGAGATTGAGGTCACCTGCAATAATGATGTTGACAAGGTTCCCAAAATCTGCTTGGCTTCTTATAGAGTCCCAACAAACCTTTTTTTCTCCAGTATTGACCAGTACATAAACATTAAAGAGACAAAAGTATTCTTTAGTGACAAGGTTCTGCATTTTTAGACGCAGCCAGTGAGTGTTTGAAACTTCAGAAATTAACGAGAACTTGATATCATTCCAAAGAGTGCCTAACCCTCCAGAGGCTCCTCGGCCTGAGACAACTTTTGCTTTGCTTTTACTCCAGATTCTTTTACTTGATTGGAGGAAGTCTGCGTCCTCCATCTTAGTCTCCTGGATAAGGAATATGTCCGGGGCTTCTATTCTTATTAAGTTTCTTGCGGCCTCTTCCTTGATTTTGCTCCCCATACCCCTAAAATTCGAGGAGATGATTTTCATTATTTACGTTTGTTCTGCTGGGCTCCCTTGGAGCCTTGGGGCTGGTTTTCAACCATCTTCGGCTTTTTTTCTAGCAGCTTCTCCAGAGTTGGTTGGTTGCCCTGTAACTTTTCCTTGAACGTTTCCTGCTCTCTTTTCTCCTAATCTGTTTTGCGACCTCTTGTGGATCTCCTAACAGAGGCCTGAGAGTCGCCTATTTCTCCTTCCTCCTCCGAGTCTTCCGACTCATGGTCCTCTTCCTCAGCTTCAACAGGGATTCCTTTTGAACTTTCTGCAACACTTGCATCTTTGGAAGACATCGAGGGATTACCTTTGTCCGGAGATACTGTCTTTTGAGATTCCACCTCCTGGGTGTCCTCCTGGTGCGAGCTTAGAAGTTCAAACTTGTTTTCAGGAGCGGACTTAGACGGGATCTGCTGAGAAGTGGCCTGTTGGGGACCTTTGCCATTAGGGCCTCCCGGCTTTTGAGCCTTGTGGAAGGTTTTGGAGCGCTTGACTTGATTCCAACCGTCCTCCTTCCCTTGCACAACCTCGTTGTTGGATGGACAGCCTCTGGCGAAATGGCCATAGACATGGCATTTCCGGCATTTGAAGGGCAGCTGCTCATAGTCCAGTTTCTGCACATGCGACCAGCTTCCGACTTTGATTTTGATGGCCTCTGGCAACCCAACCTCCAGGTCTACTTCCACGCAGATCCTGGCGCAGTCATACTGGTCCTTATTGTTTGCTCGATCGATGAACTTCCCAAGGGCATTTCCAATATGCATCAGATAGTCCCAATTCCAGCAGTGAACTGGGAGATTTGGGAGTCTAACCCACACCGGGACTGCTTTGGGCACATCCACTACAAGATCAAAGTCCGGAGTCCACTTATTTAGATACAAACCCTGAGGGCCCATGAAGTAGGGTCTGTTTTGGAAGATCAGGTCTTTTTCATCCTTAGAAGAGAACTCAAAGAGAAATTATCCTCTCCCCCAAAAATAAGAAGTAACGCTTTCTTTGATCAGAGGCGCCCAGTTTCTGCTGACCCAGCTCTCAGTGGTTTTGGAAGATGGCCATAGACCTGTGAACTGGCCTATGAGAGCTCGTTCGGCTAGTGATAAAGCAACTTGGATCGGAGTCTCTGCACGGAGAGAGATCTCAGGTATATCATCAAGTTTCTTGACAAATTTCGCAGCTTTGACATTCTTCTTCATAGGGAGTCCTGCCAAGAGTCGATCGAAAGCCTCAGCGGAAGAGGGCGGCGGAGGGGGAGGAGCAGGCCCCTGGGGAGAGCCCAGCCCCTCCATGGGCGCGAGCCCTAGAAAGAACGCGGCCTGGTTCAAAATGCGGGCAGGGCAAAGAACGCGGTTTCTCTCCAGCGTTACGTCGGGTTCCGCCGTTGTATAATAAAATTACTTTGTCGTTCTTCCATGGGTTTCTATTACCCATGTATTTTTCATCATTTGTGATTGCATTTGGTTGTGTTTTTTTCTATGTTACACGGGTACCGCTCCCAACCCCTGGAGATGAAGTACCTGAAGCTCCGGGGCTCCCGGGAGCTTGGGAGCTGGTAGGAAACGTTCCGAAAATGGCGGGAGCTTCATTGGGAACTTGGGAGCTTTTCGGGAGCTTTTCGGCGACCAATTAGGAGTTTCCGGTACTCGTATCGATTGGGAGCGCTGATCGGGAGCTTGTGGGAGCTCCGATCCATCGAGGAGCTTCTAGAAGCTCCTCGATGGATCGGAGCTCCCACAAGCTCCCGATCAGGAGTACCCGCATAAATGAAGAAAGCCCGCCAAAGAATGGCGCGAAACCTTTGGCGCGAAACCAAACCTCGTTCTCTGCATTAATTTTTCTTTATAATCAGCTAAAGCGAGTTCAATGTTCATCTGCAAGACTGCAAGGGACGCTGTTTGGAGTTGGAGTCTATCTGAGATCTGAATCTCTGTCACTGTTCGGTGTTTGGCATTTGCTGCTCCATAGCCGCTCGGCGCTACAGTGTTCACTGTTCAGTGTTGAGTCTTGACTTGTTGAGGTATATCACCGTATCATTTTGATTTATGAATTATCATTATGATTTATCATTTTGTTTGTTGAATGATCAGTTCTGGTCCCTGGAATGATCTGTTTGTTGAATGGATTTCCGATTCTCAGTTCTGGAACGATGATCTGTTTGTTGAATGCGCATTTATAAAAACCACAGTGCGCGTTTATGCCAACAGATAGTAATATTATGGTTAACTTTTAACTTTTAAGCTTGTTCCTTTGTTATATGAAATTCAAATTATTCTCTATATTTCAATTCTATACTTCTAATTACCCCTATTCACATTCTGTTACAAGTTTGCTTCTGTTTTTGGTTGAATACGACGTAAGACCCAATTTTCTATGGCTAGTCCGTCCTTACTAGTTTGCTTTAGAATATGTAATTGCGTGTCTGCGCCTTCACGGCCTACTCGTACCAGGTTCTCTAGTTTGTACCGCCTGTGCTTGGATTATAATTCGGTGTTTTTAAGTTTAGAGTGTACTCCTAAATTTCATGGCTTAAGCCTTACAATCTTGTAAGAAATCCTTAAGGTTTTTTGCCTTAAGAGACGATGAACCCTAATGTCCTATTGGAAGTTTCAAGTTATTAGAATCATCACTAAAAAATTTCTTGCGACTTGTTTTTTTTTGTTTTTTTCCACGTGCAAGCGGTGATAAGTTAATAATGATATTCTTGTCCAATTCAGTAATCATATACCAGAAAAGCTAATGCAAGTAGCCTCTAGTTTATTGATCGTATCACCTCATGTTAACGTTTGTGTTCTGTAATCGTATGTCAATGTATATAGCTTATTGATCGTATCAGTTTATAACTTTATATTCACAATGCTCCTAATGTTTCATTTAATGATATTGTTTGAAACTTGTTTTATTTAATGATGCCCAAATCCATTTTCGTAGTGTTCTTTGCGTAATTTAAAATTTTGAGTGAAATTTGAATTCAGAGGTGATGAGTTAAGTGCTTTGAATTCCACTCAAACATATTAATTAATTATTCGATCTTTTCTCAATCTGCTCAAACTTATTAATTATCTTTCTCAAATGTCGTAGTTAACATATATGAATAGATAAAGATTTACTCTATGTCATATATTTAAATATGAAATTAATTTATTAAATTATTACATAGTTATTAATTTATTACATGGCTGCATATTGTTGTTACAAGAATAAAAAGCTCCTCCATATTACCAGTTATTAATTTATGATGATTATGTTGATCCAGTACCCAGTGAGGCTCAAGCTTATATGGATATCCTTGATGCTGAAGATCGTACTCTATGATCATCTTAATATTTGTATTGTTGTTATATTTTGGCTCTTGGGCATTTTGACTTATGTACTACTTTAGGCTTTTGCCTTTTTTTCCAGTATGAACATCAATATGATTTGTGTGACTTGTCACTTTAGCGTTTTAGTTTTGGTTTTAACTTTTTATGGTCTTGAATCTTTTAAAAAATCAACTTGGTATGACATATGTACATTTAAATTTTAATATGTACACTATTAAAAAAAAAACTTATAAAATATATATATTAAAATTTAATTTTTAATATATTATATAATATATTATTGCCGCTCCCAACTTGACGTTTCCTGTAAATTTGGACAAAGCTTCTAGCCGTACCAGATACTTGTTCCCACGTACCCAAAGTATCCCCGTACCGGAAACTCGTGCAACATAGGTTTTTTTGTTTTTGTTTTTGTTTTATTGAGAGGAGAGGGTTTATTTTGGTCAAAAATGCAAAAAATTGTTTGTTAAATTTTGTTTTTTATATTTCTTCTTGTGCTCTTAGGTTCTTCTCATTATTTTTGCTTGTGTTTCAACATGTATTTTTTCCTATTATTTTTGCATTGAGTTGAGGGTTTTTTTTTGTGAAAAAAATCAAAATGTTGCATGTAAAATTGTAACTTTTTTATTTTATTTTTTTACTGGCAATTTTTCTTGTGCCCTAGGTTCAAATTTCAACATTCAAAGTTCAAAGTTTCCAACATGCCAAGGAAATTAGATCCTTTCTGGGAATTTGGTGAACTTGATGGGGGGTTTGACCGATTAAACTTGACTTGCAAATTATGTGGTCAACACATGGCAGGGGGGGTATACAGGTTGAAATACCACTTGGCACAAATTCCTGGGCATGAAGTAGGCCCTTGCAAAAAAACCAATCCAGACATAATCAGAAGAGCCATGAACTCATTGGGAGAAATAGAAACCACTAAAGTCAGCAAAGCAGCTCTAAAGAGTCAAATATCAGGGTTTGGAGTTGACCGTGAGAGTGGTAGTGGCTCTTCAGCATCAGCCTCTTCTACAGGCAGCCCCGCAGTTGCCTCCTCATTTTTTGTTCCTAGAACCACTCCCGGGGCACAACCATCTATCTCCTCCCTTATTAAAAAAAAGGAGAAGGAAGAAGCTGATAAGTTGTTGGGAAAACTGTTTCTTTGGAGTGATATTCCTTTCAATGTTGCCAGGAACAATCCATTTTATCAGGCTGCGATTGATGCTATCGCTGTTGTTGGCCCAGGATACAAAGCCCCTACATATCATGACTTTAAAGGGCGCATTCTGCAAAATGAGAAAGCTGACTGCACCAAGAGATTGGAAGAGTTAAGGGCATCATGGGAAGTCACAGGATGCACTGTGATGTCAGATGGTTGGACTGATCAAAGGGGTAGGACCCTTCTTAACTTCTTGGTCAGTTGTCCCAAGGGGACAATGTTTATAAAATATGTTGATGCATCTGCACATGTCAAAGATGCAAGATTATTATGTGATTTATTAGATGTGTTCATTATGGAGGTTGGGCCCCAAAATGTTGTCCAAATCATAACGGACAACGCTGCAAACTATGTTTCAGCGGGCAAGATGCTTATGGAGAGGTATCCGAGCATATTTTGGACACCTTGTGTTGCACATTGCCTTGATTTGATGTTGGAGGACATCGGAAAGCTTGATTTTGTCAAAGATATTGTAGAATCATCAAAGAGAATCACAAAATTTATATATAACCATGGATCTGTGCTTCATTTGATGAGGACATTCACCAACAATAAGGAGTCGGTGCGGCCTGCTATTACACGATTTGCCACTACTTTCATCTCTCTTCAATCCCTCTTGAATTCTAAGTGGGATTTGAAGAGAATGTTTCTTTCAGATGAGTGGCGTGCTTTGACTATCAGCCGCAAATCAGAGGGACAGGCATCTGCAGGTTGGTGTCATATCAGGAAGATTTCTGGGCTGGAGTGGAAGAGGTGTGCAGCATTAGTGAACCTTTGGTAAAGGTTCTTAGATTGGTGGATGGAGAGAAGCCCGCAATGGGCTACTACTTGTATGAGGCCATGGATAGGGCCAAAGAAGCTGTTCGCAGCTATTATGATGATAAGGGTGATGATGGGTTTCAGAGACAACTTCTTTTATGGGAAGTGATTAATGATCGATGGAACAACACACTCCATCGTCCCATTCATGCTGCAGGGCTCTTCCTGAACCCCGCATTTGCTTATTCATGTGGTTTTCTATTTGATGCTGAGGTCATGGATGGCTTTTTCACTTGTGTTCAGAAGATGGTGCCAAGTCCATTAGAATGTGCAGAGATATCCAAAGAGATGGAGGTATACAGAATGGCAGGTGACACCTTGAGCTTCGACATGGCTGTCCAGGATAGGACTGCTAAAATGCCAGGTAATATTTTCATTATTTTAAAAATTTTCTTATGTTTGTAACTTTATAAATTATAAGTTTATCTTATTTGTTGTATCTTGTAAGTTGTAGATGCATGGTGGAGGAGCTACGGTGGCAGATTACCAAAACTCCAAAAACTTGCCATTAGAATACTCAGCCAAACATGTAGCGCTTCAGGATGCGAGCGCAACTAGAGTGTATTTGAAAAAATACACACCAAAAGGCGCAACAGGTAAAAAACTTAACATATTCAAATTTCGAACTGATTTTTTGAATTCATTAAATATTTTTTTTAAAATATTTAATTTATTAATTTATGACCCTTGTACAGGTTGGAGGGTCAGCGGCTCAATGACATGGTTTACGTCTACTACAATCTTAGATTGTGGGTGAGACAACTTGAGAGGACCCCTGATATGGAGGCTATCTCTTTAGATGCGATTGACACCACTGCTGAATGGAGGGTTGAGGCTGAGAGGCCTGTCATGGAGTCAACCCCTGATTGGATAGAGGAGGAGGTAGTGGAGGGGGAGGACGAGGAGGAGGACGAGGAGGAGCAGCAGGAGGAGGAGGAGGAGGAGCAGGGGGAGGAGGTGACACCACCTACCACTACTATCGGTAGAGGACGTGGTCTGCCTCCTTTAGCTCCTAGTGCTTCAGGTTCCCGTTCCGGTTCTGGTGCTTCATTTTTTTCTTCTAGAGCACGACAGAGCCCATTGCCAGTCCCGCCAGCGCCTTCATCTAGAGAGAAAGGCAAAGCTGTTGTATTTTCTCGCAAGAGGGGCAGAGGAAATCAATAGTATAGGACCATAGGTTATATGGTGCATTAACATTCCTTTGTATATGACTGTTGACATTATGACTCATGATATGAGATACATTATTATATTTTTTGTTGATATTTTGAGGCTGAGTTGACTCTTGAGACTCAGGACTTAGAAGTTAGTATTCAGGACAGGATTCAGTTTTATCATTTATGTGTGATGTAGCACTAGACATGATATTACACATCTTATATATTAGTTTTTTTTTCATATTTATGTGTCAATGCATTTATTTTATGCTGTAGATGCTTTAGATATTAAAAAAATTGAAAAAAAATGAATATTTTTGTATGTGCCGATTTTTTCCCGATTTTTATGATTTTTTTCCGATTTTTTCCCCTCGGCGATAATATCCCGATAGCGATTTTTTCATCTTTGGAAGAGATTGTGTAATTTCTTGTCGGTCTTGTCTTGTTAAACATTTTGACTTGGTCAAATTACATAAAAATAAAAATAAAATAAAATAAATGAGGTAAAATAATCTATTTATTGTTGGTAGTTTTTGGGCTCCAGTTTTGACAACCCATGGTTTTGCCAATGATATCTATAAATATATTATATGTTTTTTTCTTTGTGGTTCACAAACCTTGGAGATCAATGACCACTACATCCACGAAATATTTGTACTAGGCAAATCCACTTGAAGGGATCACTTGTCAGCTCAACCACATAGCTTGACCTCATGAGTGTGGAGAGAATTGAACCCTGTGACCTTTCATTAATAAAGGTGCTTTAACGACG
This sequence comes from Pinus albicaulis, assembly GCA_034641835.2. NCBI lineage: Eukaryota > Viridiplantae > Streptophyta > Pinopsida > Pinales > Pinaceae > Pinus > Pinus albicaulis. Next base: position 358,223,046 of record CM076580.1, read on the forward strand.
AGGACTCGACCAATTGAGCTAACCTTCAGGTGTATATATATATATATATCCTAGATCCATCTTAACTCTCGATTTACCAATCGTTGAGAAGGATCAAATCTCTTGAAATGCAAACCTCGTTTAGAGTGAAAAGAAATTTGATCCCTCTCAGTGCTTGTTAAATCCATAGTTAAGATGGATATAGGGTAGTATTTATAAAGAGTTCAATTCATAAGCAAACCAACTATCTAAGGAAACTCTTTTATTGCAGGAGCGTTTCCTATCTAAATTAGAGTTTAGCGGAGGGACTCAAATTTCAAACTCTGCAAGATCTTTTTACTGATGCAAGGAGGTGGAAGAAGTTCTAATTTATGTTTTGTATTATGAGCTGTGCTTCAATTTTTGATAGAGCCTTAGGGCTATAAAGAGTGTTGTAAAAGAATTTTTTGAAGTCTGTCTTTGAGGAGCATGTGAAGACTATAATATGCAAAGAGAGACAATTTCAATGCAATATTTTTCTGTGTGACTAAAGGAATCACAATTGGGCCGTTTTTGTACTTGTGTGACATAAGGCTGATTATGACCACTACCACTATATAACCTCTATTCGCCCTTTTGCAAGCATGGGTAAGTTGGGGGGATTTGAGCCTAAAATCTCTTGGTGCATAACACTTCATTATCACGATGCTTACTAATTGTGTTGCCCCTCGATGACTCATTTCAATGCAATATTACGATTGTTAAGTTTTGTGCCTTTTTAACGTAGTGACAATTGTATTAAGAGTTTACACTTGAAATATTGAATATCAATTTTTTTTTTTTTGGGGGGGGGGAAATGATACTTCAAGGTACACCTCACTTCCCATACATAGATGGATCTACCATATAAGAATCTAAATCAATAGATAATTTCAAATTTGACACCATTGGAGTGGCCAAGTGTTTGCATTTGAAATCTCTTTAGAATCACTAGTGTGTACTTCCTTTATCCAGGGAAGATCTCACTTGCTCTTTGCCAAACCTGGAGACCTAGAGAGTAATTCCTAAGGCCAATCTCTTGGATATTAAGTTCGTTGGTCAACTTCTCCTTGCACCATGCAATGAGCTTCTCATAACTACTTGTAAGAATCAACTCATCTATAGAGAGAAATGAAACAAGCATATTGGATTTATGATATAGATAATGAAAGTTAGGATCTCCAATATTGTTGGTGAAACCCAAATTTAGTAAGTACTCATCAATCCTTGAGTACCATGCACTAGTGCTTGCTTCAACCCCATAAAAACCTTCGTCAATTTGCACATGAGTATTTCGCCCATGCATCCCAAAACCCCTCAATTGGTAAATGTACACTTCCTCCTTATATAGACCATTCATAAAAACAATCTTTACTTTTGTTTGCTATAAAGTGTAGCAAAAAAAATGATGCAATAAACACAATGGCTTTGATAGAACTATACCTTCCAATTGGAGCAAGAGTTTCATCATAGTTAACTCCCTCTTTCTAAGAGAATCCTCTTGCCACAAATTTGGCTTGTACTTACGTATGGTGCCATTAACTTCATGCTTGATCATGAATAGTTGCCAGAAATCTATCACATATTTCCCCACCACTATTGACAATCTCCCATACATCATTCTCCATGATGGAGCTATACTCAACCATGACATCTCATTGCACTTGTTCTGCGTTTGACTCCCTAAAATTAGAAGACTTTGTGTCAATGAGAGGAGACATAAGTGCAACATAAGTATGACATTTTTTAAGGGATGATTCACTTGAAAAAGGGACTTTGGTGCCTTGACTTGGTTTTGTATTTTTTGTTAAGTGTGGATAAGCCATCTCAACTTCCTTGTTGAACTAGATGGTAAAGAGGCCTTGGTTCCTCTTTGGAAACTTGCTAATTTGAACATGATATCTCTTTTTTATCAATGTTTGAGACAACAATATTTTCTCTTGCTTCGCCCTTATTGAAGGGCTCCTGGGACTTGGAGGAACATGCATCCTCATTAAACTTAACATATTGAATTACTACTATCTTCCAATATTGGAAGATAGATTTGGTAAGCCTTAGAGGTCTCACTATAACCAGCAAAAATACCTTTGGCACTCGAGGGTTCAAGTTCAGTCCTCTTTTTGTTATGCATATGAATATATACAAGCCAATCCAAGTATGCAGTGGTTTGATACTTGAGGCTTCTCATTAGTGAAGGCTTCTTCTAGTGTCTTGTCATTTAATATTCTATGAGGACATCTATACAAAGTATAAATGGTTGTAATATGCCCCTTCCCATAGAAATATGGACAAATCCATGTTATGTTTCATTATTTTGGTTCTCTATGATGTCTTGTAATTCCTATTTGAACCCTCATTTGCCATGGGTTATACTTGCATCCTTGTAGAAGGCATAAAAGTCCTTGGACACATACTCTCCATTGCTAGCTTTGAACACTTTGATCTTTTATTTCTCTACCTCTCAACCAAGGTATTGAACTCTTGAAACTAGAGAATAATTCATCCTTAGTTCAAGTTTTCCTAGAGGAATCATCAATAAAAGAGATAGTACAAACTATTCATGAGTGAAGGCGAAGACATTGATCAACATACATTTGAATGGGTTTGTTAATTTCAACAAATGTTCTATGCCATTTCAGATTAGGGCACAATACTGAAGAAGATAGAACATACAAATAGATTGATAGAAGATAAGCCAAAATAGAGATAATAAAAGGTGGCGTTACGACGATAAGCAGGATGCTTCTATCAGCAAAGTCTCCAATAGGTCATTCAGCCAAGCATGTCACGCATAACCCAGAACAACCCAAACAAAGAACAGTCCATATATATATCATAGCTCCAACGCTATCCAGAGAGAGAGAATTCCTCCACAATGATGTGTGTCAAATGAACTCTAAGTCTCTCTAATATATAGGAATCTTTGGGGGTGTGTGACACGTCCTTTAAGACATTTAAGTCTATATTTTATTCTAGGCTGACCTAGCACATAAGTGGAATAAATTCAAAGTATATGTTCTGCTCATCCGATCAAGATGATCTTTAGATCAATCTTACACCTCTCCGAAAGAGGAATCCATAAAAATATTGGGATCGTCATCTGAGCAGCACAACCCGGAGTTTGGACCTAGTTGTCCAATTTTAACACTCCCTTTCAACTAGGGAGAACAACGTCCACAAGTGAAATCCAAACATCGTGCATCATCCTGCCGTAACTTGCTTTGCTGGCCTCTTTATTTCAGAACAAAAGTGGGTCAGTCACAAAGACATCATTCTCGGCTGACAGATTCAGCCCAGAGGTCAAAACCTCTATTGGACTCACAAAGAGTCTCCAACCAACCCGAAGTTGGTTCATCTGACCCGAAGTCAGGCGGAGGTCCGAGACCTCACAAGACTTGATCCCAGATCAAGTGGTTGGACCGTTCCATCCTAGATAGAGAGTACGACAATCTCTGATGCGTCCATCAGTCTTTGCTACTAGTCTCTAGCTTTTCCCAACTCATTGGCCAAATGAGAGGTACTTCCCATGAGCCATGAACTCAATGGGTAGGATGCATATGGGGCACAAATAATGAGAGGTGAACCAACTCAATAATCACAATGGTGGGGTCCAAGCACACCAACAAGGTTTGGCAAGCCTAGCCTTGTGGTTGCTCATAGCTCCGAGAGGCTGTCCCCAAAGCCCCCCAGAGCTCCTCGAGCTCATCGTCCAACAAGACCCACATCATAGGGTCGTTCCACGATACCAAGTCTCTCACGGAAGGTTAGGAACTTGACCTTCCCTAGGGGCTTAGTGAGAATATCCACGACCTGCTCATCAGTTCCTATATGATCGAGCCTTACGGTGCCTCGCTGTACCATATCCTGGATGAAATGGTACCTGATATCAATATGCTTGGATCAGTCGTGGAACACAGGATTCTCGGTCAAGCGAATCCCACTCTGATTATCATAGAGTATCACCGTGGTATCTAGCACATGCTCGAACAACTCACTGAAGAGCTTTCGCAACCAGACTGCTTCACAACAGGCCATACTTGTTGCAATGTATTCGGCCTTAGCGGTGCTCAAAGCCACTGACTTCTGCTTCCTGCTCATCCATGAGATCGAAGCAGAACCAAGATTGAAACAACATCCCGATGTGCTCTTACGATCCACCACACTGCCAGCCTAATCGGCATCAGTATATCCAAGGAGTGTCATGCTCCCGGCAGTGTATCTCAACCCATGGTTTATCGTGCCCCGAAGATATCTCAGAAGATTCTTGGCACCAACCCAGTGAAAGTGATGAGGCTCAACCATTTGTTGACTCAAAGTGTTCACTGCAAAACATATATCTGGATGGGTGTTCACTAAGAACATCAGGGCCCCTACGAGTTGACGATACTCAGTAGGATTTGACAATACGGGCCCAGCAACGCTGCCACTCAACTTCTTGAAGTTGAGTTCCATTGATGTCGACACGGACTTGCAGTCCATCATGCTAAATCTTTCTAGAGGCTTCACAATGTATTTTCCTTGAGAAAGGAAAATCTCGCCATGTCTCTGCCAGACCTCCAGGCCTAGGAAGTAGTGTATTAGTCCTAGGTCCTTCATCTCGCTCTCAGCAGCGAGCTCCCTCTTGCACTGATGAAAGAGAGGGTCAGCACCTGTCAAGAAGAGGTTGTCCTCATACAGCACCAGAATGAGAGGCTTTTCTCTATCAACCTTGAAGTAAAGGTTCGGATCAACATTACTACGAGTGAAGCCCAGCTTCATTAGGTAGCTATCTATCCTCTCGTACCAAGCTCTGGGTGCTTGCTTCAGCCCATAGAGGGCTTTCTTCAACCTGCAGACATGGGTTTCCCTATCCTGGACTTCGAACCCCAGAGGTTGCTCAACATACACCTCTTCCTTTATCGCATCACGCAGAAATGCGGTCTTTACATCCATCTGATGAAGACTCCATCCTTGCGTAGCAGCAAGGGCTATGATTGATCGAATGGTGGTATATCGGGCCACAGGTGCAAGTGTGTCATCATAGTCTATGCCTTCCTCACGGGCAACGAATCTTGCCTTGAACTTTTCAGCACTTCCATCAGATCCATGCTTGATTTGTATCGAGGTGACAACATCTTTGATCTGAGGTCTAGGAACCATATCCCATACGTCACCCTCGCATCCTTGCAGATTTAGATACTTTACAGCTTCTTCAAATGATCTAGGCTCATATTGTACTCATGGCAGCTATATACCCCTGGTATTTATATGGCTTCTTGGTTTTCCTCTGGAATTTCCCCCTCTGAAGCCATATGTCTTTGAGCCATGAGGATCTTCTTTCGTTCAGCAACGGTATCACTCAGGAGCATATACAGTTGTATCTCCCTCTTAATGCTAGCTTCTCTCTCGAGAGAAGACATCTATTTTAAATGAGGTCATCCTAGACACCAACTTGGAAAGGAGATTTGCATTTAGGGGCTTGAAGCTTATTCTCTCACTGTCAAAGCCGTCAAGAATCATAGCCATATACAGTCATATTGCTTTCATGCATCTTGACACGTATCATATGTTTGTCAAATAATGGAAATAATTTATTCATAACTTAACAGGCTTTGCTAAGCATGGTTCAGGACTCCAACGACGTGATTGAAGGCTGTAAATACTGCTCAGTTCACACTTTATCATTACGCTGTGATGTAAGACTGATACAGATTACTGCGATATCGCTGACTATGATGTGCCATAATTTTATCTTACCCATCACTATCATCTTCATCATGGTCATACTACCATATAGTATTTAAGGATTTCAACTTCCATGGTCATACATATTATGCCATATGTCGCTGTCAAACAACGATAAAGTATTTGCAAGCCTTAGCTTGTGTCTTATAGCAATTACCTGTCATTCTGAGGAGATCTGTTGGACCTTCCTCAAACAGCCTTCTAAGACTGCAACTTACTGAACTGGGGATCCAACTTGAGGCATAGCATCCTAATTTGCTTCCAGATTTGCCTAGCTCTATGACAAATCAACTTTTCTTGTCACTCTTCCTAGGGCTTACAAATTTGCCCATCTTGTCAACAATCTGGCCTGGGATTGATGCGCTGATTTTGCTAGTGCATGATAATCTTCCCACTTACAGTGAAGTGCCCAGAGTTATATTGCATGCCCAGAGTAACACATTGTCAGCTGAAATTAATATAGTGGAGTGAAAAATTCAGTTGGTGTTAGACTCTGAAGAACTTATCTACCTTGGTACTTCAAGCTTGAATCCCCTTGCTAGAAAATATATCTATCCCATGCTACTGTACAGAGTATATTAGTTCATTGTTACATCTTCCCAATGAACACTTATTACACGCGCAACTAACAAGATAATTACGTGGGGCCCAGGACTGAAATATACAGGCCTTTTACACTTCTGGTAGTAACTCGTCCCCCACATGGATAAAACTCCTCGAATTGACTGCGGCATACATTGCCTATTCTTCCATGATATCAGCGTAATAAACAAATATATAGATATCTTATGGGTGGACTTCGAGTGGGCTGCTGTTCTGCACAAGTGGCAGCTCTTAACACCCCCACGCTGGCCTGTTATGGAGATCCTACAGACTGTATGGGTGAAATCGACCAAAGTTAGAATCGACCAGCTATGCAACCATGAATCGGATCATATCACGGAATCACGTATATGATCAAAGATGACGTCATCGATGATCAGACCACAGGTGGGATCATCTTCCACGCCAGGATTGTGCATAGTAATATCGATTATGTTCGATGCAGCCCAGAAGGCCCATGCGTACGAATCCCAACCATTGCTGTTGTAAATCGTCTCCATTGGCAGATCCCCTTCCTTCGGTGGAACAAAGACGTTTAGTCTCTCATTTTGGGCACAAGTACTAGCAACGCTGAAGGTGAGTTAGTAGTAGGATCCATTTTTCACCTTCACTCTCTGGCTCAGTTTTGCCTTGTTTCCGAGCTTCACACCGTGTTCTCCATTCAGAACTACCAGCACCATGTCGCGCTACTTTTGCCCAACCGATATGTATTCGACGAACCTGTTGGTCTGCCAGAAGGGGATGGAAGTCGAACTCGTGACCATCGTTCCTTTCATGGTGGAGGGCTGAGGGGGAAACTTGAAGTTCCCATTGGGAAAAAGACCATCTCTAATAGGTTTTTGCTACACTCTGCTCCACAATCCATAACACCGTCACTATATAAAAAAAACACAGACCAGAGACCTCGAAGATGACGTATAATAAGAGATCCGTTCCAAATCGATCATATATGAAACAACATTTCGATGTTGTTCGGTGATCAGTCGAACATAATCGTTGTTCGGTGTTTCGGGGCAGATTTTGAACCTGCAGAGCTGAACCGTCCGATTTTGGGAATCTTCAAATCTATCTCGCTCATGTGCGATAGGTCGGTAAGTGGGAATTCTTCGATCATGGTCTTACATTCTGGAAAACAATTTTCAACATGCCTTCTTCCCTGTTGTTTCTGGATTGAAGAATGTTGAACAAGTCTGCCAATCCGAACTAGACTTCGATGGTATGTGTCTCCTGTGCTGGCCACAAAACCCTGAGCACCCTGGAAATAGGCGAGGGATTTCTCCAAAACGGTATATTTTCCAGCGAAGTTAGAGGCAAATTTTTTTTATGGAAAGATACTTACTTGGCAGGGTTTTATAAGTCCATTCCTGTGATTCTAGTTGGGTCGATCATATTATGTATGTAATATCAATTAATTGCTTTCCCAATCAATAAATCGAGTAAATAGGCAATGGGTCAGGCAAGAACACCTCGACTGACTGAGAGAGCGAGAGGAATGTAGCCTTCGTTTGGACGGAATGTAGCCTGCGGCTTATACACAGACTTTTAACACCTTGCTGGCAACAGCTATGCCGTCTCAATAGATCGTTGTTATTCTCGTTGCTCCACAGGACTTCGTTGCTTCGTCACCACAGGATTTCGTTGCTATTCTCGTTGCGATCCGTCACCACCGGATTTCGTTGTTCCACAAAAAATTGGTCTACACAGGACTCGCACTCCAAAAGCAACGTTCTAACAAACCTTGCCGCCTTGAATATGTCCTTAACTTGCTGTGATGGGCCCTCGCTGCCTTAAGCATAATATTGATTACTTTAAACCCTTACTGCTCCTCGCTATCACATGAATATATTCGCTGCCTCAAGATAATAATTCGTTATTTCAGGAATTGATGCTCCTATGAACAGCCATAGAGAATGCTACCCTTCACACTGAGGGTTAGGGCACAGAACAACTCCAAAAACTGCCCACGCTGTCATTTGTTGTGGTGATATGGCCTGCGGCCTACCACACAGCCTAGCTGTAGCTTATGGCTCCTTTCAAACAGAGTTTTTACAGACCTGATATGGGCTTTGTCTTCTCCTTGCTCCGATACCATGTTAATTTCAGCAAATGTTCTATGCCATTTCAGATTAGGGCACAATACTGAAGAAGATAGAACATACTAATAGATCGATAGAAGATAAGCCAAAACAAAGATAATAAAAGGTGGCGTTACGGCGATCAGAAGGATGATTCTACCAACAAAGTCTCCAATAGGTCATTCAGCCAAGCGTGTCACGCATAACCTAGAACAACCCAAACAAAGAACAGTCCATATATATATCACAGCTCCAATGCTAGCCAGAGAGAGAGAATTCCTCCACAATGATGTGTGTCAAATGAACTCTAAGTCTCTCCAATATATAGGAATCTTTGGGGTGTGTGACACGTCCTTTAAGACATTTAAGTCTATATTTTATTCTAGGCCGACCTAGCACATAAGTGGAATAAATTCAAAGTATATGTTCTGCTCATCCGATCAAGATGATCTTTAGATCAATCTTAGACCTCTCCGAAAGAGGAATCCAATAAAAATATTGGGATCGTCATCTGAGCAGCACAACCCGGAGTTTGGACCTAGTTGTCCAATTTTAACAAGATTAGATCAATAACTTGATTTGCACCCATTGCTTGGGAAGACAATATTGACATTCTTGTAGAGTGCATAACCCTTGCACAATATAGTCATCTTGATCTTGAGGTTTGGTAATCCTTGCATCATATTCTTTGAGAGAGGAAGTGCTCCATAGTGTAGGTGACTAAACTCCTTGTGCCATGACTTGCACAACTTGTAATTATTATGCACTGAAGCATCATGCTTAATTGGATTTGCTAGTAGCTTGTAAGGGCCACTTCTCGAGGGAGTCCAAGAAGTAGGTCGTTCAACCAATGAACTCTCAAATAATCATGTTGATGGAGATTGTGAGGTTCTTCCTAGTGTCGATGATGATGTGGTAGAAATTCCTTATATGGCTATGTATAATGATGTGTTAGAGTAGTGTAGCCATAAAAATACACACTTTTATATACTATAATTCACAAAGCAAGGGATACCAATATCTATGCCTATAATGCCCCAATGGGGGAAAGTTTCATTTAATCATCGATCTTGTGTGTCACAAATATTATACAATGGTCCCTTATAACCATAGGTGACCATAAAAACTATCTCTTATTTGGATATTTAGTTCAAACTAATTCCACAATATCTCTATAACTATCTCCTATGAACCCTCCATACCTACTCAAATCTTTCCATGAATTTCTCAACTTATCTCCATCCCTAACTTCTCTCATTTCTCTCCATCTTCATTCATATGTAGAATTTCTAGAATTAGTCTACATGATTACAAATCACATTATATTATTTATTCATCACAAGTAGAAATATTCTTTGAGACCTTAGTATGTACTATGGTCTGGTCTTCATCATTTTTTTCACCTTGTATTCATCTTTGGTCTTCTTTGTCTTCATTGCTCTTTGTTTGCGATATTTGGTCTTCTCATTCTTCTGCACTTTTTATCTTGTACATATAAACATAAACATCGTTCAAATCAATATAAAAGAATTAGCATTCATTAGAATACATGGGTTGCTAGCTATTTTATCCATCGTTTCTCTATGAAATTCTTTCTTGTACATGGTTCATCAACCATTATTTCATCACAACTCTACATACTTGTACCTATTATTCCCCCTACATTACAATCTTAATTGACATTCTCTTGGTTTTTTGGCTTATCGGTAACCCTGTTGTGGATGCCCCTACATAAGATTTCCAAAGAACAAAAACTCTTCACGCACTCATGTCCATGTGTTCCTTGCCTCTTGCAAAATTTTGTCTCATATTTTTCTCTTCATCAGTAATAATTTTGTTCCCTCAAAAGCCACTTTTTCATGACTTGAAATCTAATTAACTGCCTCCTTACTAAGATCGCAATAAGATCGCAATTCTTCTAGGTATGGCCTTCCTCAAATCAATGGTTTTTCCCACGTTGAGTTTCAATGAATGATCTTACATCCTTAAGTGGTTTATGTTTACCAAAAATAATACATGATGACAAGCAGTTTCAAGCTGACCACAAACCTTCAATGCAAATTTCACAAACTTTATGCGGGTATACTTTTCCTCATTAGGCTTACATCACCATTGACTAAAGTACATACAATTTCAACTTTCATTTTAGACTAATCTTAGCCTTTACGTTTACATATTACCAAGACAATCATTAAAGTACATTATTTGAGAAAACTTATTTAGGGACGTTATTGTTCATGGATTTACGATATCTACATATTAAAAGCACACATTACTTTTATGTGTACCTTGCTTCGCTCTCTTCTCATCCACCATTGTAATATTCCAAAATTGGAAAAGCAACAATATAGGACATAAAAATGGAAATAAGCAGCAAATGTCAATACTCCAAGATGAGCTGAATGTGGATCCATTATGTTATGAATAACAACAACAAATGAATACAATACAAGGAGGAATAAGTCAATCAAACTAGATAAGACAAGCCTCCAATGAAAATATATGTCAAAACATAGAATGTTGCTGCAATGCAGAATGCCGGAGAGACAAGACAACGCAGTCTCAGTGGGTAAACTGTTGCTGGAAAAGTACAATGATATGGATCTGCTGTTATATAGCTCGAAAAGTGCCGGGAATAGAGATCTAGGCTCCCAAGCACAATTCCAAGACAACCCAGAAAGGGTTTATGGAAATACACAAAAGTACAAAATGGTGATCTACAACCCTAGGGTTGAAGAATCATTGCAACTGAATAACTGGAAGGAGGTGGCTGAAACTGATGTAGAAATGTATGGAACTCCTCCACTAGATTCTCCAAGTGAAAGGCTGATCCTTTCACTGAAAATCTAACCCTCCAAATGAAGCACTGAACCCTCCTCTGCAAATGCTCAATGAGATAACGCAGTCTATGAAGGAAACTACGTTGTAGGAGGTGGTGGTAGCTGGGCTTGATGCCAAATGATGAAATAATGCTCCAGGACCTTCCTTGCTGGCCTCCCAATGGAAAGACTACCTCTCTACTAAAAAACAAACACATAAAATGGCCCTATCAATCCTCCATTGCCTCTACCCTGCAACACAACACAACCCTGGAAGAACTGCGTTGTAGATGAAGATTGAAGCTGGCCTGATGCCGGAATGTGGATATGCAGTTCACAAACCTCTCCTGAGTGGGCACTCGAGGTCTCTCGAGGATGAGGGTTGGATTCCCACTCGGGAACACCCTTGTGCTAAACAACACAACAGACTCCGCTAAACAGCTAAAGTGTGTAAGAAGTCATAACAGACCAAAAAAAATAACAATAATCAACTTACCCTCTATGGCTGCCTTCCCCCTCCTTATATGCAGCATTGTGAGCCTTCTCACTTTGGGCCCCACTAATTAAAGCCACTACTCTCATGGAGACTTCCTCCCATTAACAGTGCACTGTCTCTCATTAACTATCCACTCTCTCCATACCAGCGCTGTTGATTTGGTCAAACTTGACCCCATCCACATGCTCCAACCTCTATTCACACATGAGGGTGCTTTATCCAGCTATTAAGATGCTCGTTATTCACATTAGGAGTGATTTTATTCCTACTAAAGAGATTTATGGGTCCCCCTACCCTCTTATTCCTCTATCTAAGTGGTAAAAACAAAATTTAATATTCCAACTAGCTGAAAGCTATTTGGAATATTAGAGTCCTCCCCTCCCAAATGTTGCTTGTACTCAAGCAACTGTAAAGGTGAGTGTTGCAAAACTTCTCCTCCTTCCCTTGTGACATCTCCATATGATAAGCTCTCCTCATGAACCAGGTGTTCCCCAATTAATCCATCCCTGAAATGCTCCTCCCAAGTGCTCAAGTTAACCAAATGGCTCAGCTCATAAGGAAACAAGAGTTCTAATGTAGAAACCATATATTGTCCCATGTTCTACCTGAAGCATGTGGCATAAGAAGTGTGGGGGATCTCATTCCCAATGGGCAACCCCAGTCCATGTGTCGTCCCTCCAATCATGCCGACAACAATGATAAAAACATCATCCACATATGTGATCAAAATCAAAGACACACTAGCTACCATATGAAATACCGGAGGAGGATAATAGTCCCTCAAGTGGAACCAGCGCAATATTACCCCTAACTGCCTCAGAATATGGTATGATGAGTGGTTTCCCAACCACTTGCTTGCTTCCCCAATCCTCTCACATGCCTAGAGAAGGTGAATGATGTGTGGTGTCAACTGAGCACACCCTGAGTAAGATATCATCTCCCCAAAATCTCGTAGGGAGTGGCCATCCTCATCATTGCTTATGGCCCCAAATGGACCAGGAAGTCTATAGGAAAGAGTGCCCCCTTTTGGAGCAATGAACTGAACATGGATGGCAAGGAAATACAAATACTCAGTTAGTGGATCATTATGCACAAAAACACAATCCTTACCATGTACCTTGAGCAAGTTGGTGAAGTGACTCATAGATGGGCTTGCCCTCATTCCCATCGGGAAAGGAAGTGGCTGTGACAACTTTGACAAATAGTTGTGTCTCTCCTCAATCTCCAAACAACCCAAGCATCTCCTAATATGCTGGTGCATCTCCTCTTTGAAGCCTTCACAAGTGAACCCCTCCATGATAGCTCGATATGCCCTCATGAAATTAGTGTGGCTGGAGAGAAAAACCTCATATGCTGCATGTAGAAGCTTCTCCTTGAGCTTAGAGGCTCTAGTCAAGAAGATCCTACTCTGATAATAGATGACTCCATCTTTCACTGCATATCTCTCATTTGACAACTAACCATCAAGTACTCTGCACGTGAAGAGATCCTTGGAGTATTCCACCAACAGCTGAGATCTCCAATAAGGATCTATACCCAACAATGACAGCGTTGCTAGTCTGCAAGGTAAAGCACCTGTCATGTTGCTGCCCTTTGACATATCCCATGCCAAAGTCATATGCCGGGATGCTGCTATCCTGCCTTTGTTGCCCCTGCTCAAGTAAAGGTTGAAGTTTTTGGAGGTTAGCCTTCCATAGGAAGCTATCACCCATCCAAAACCTTCCGAGTTTGGCCAATGCCTGTATGAGCGTCCACCACCCTCTACCATATGTGGAATGTTCCTCCCAATGTCGAAGTATCTTCTAGTTCTCCAAAGTCATGGAGTGGTCTCCTTGCACCATGATGGTGCCACCATCCATTCCTGAAACATCTCCTCTCAGCGCAAGATGTTTGGTGAGAGTTGGTAATACTGATATTGGGAGAATGTCTCCCTCCTCCTTTAGCCAACCCAAGACTCTCTGTGTTGTGCCAAGTTCTCCTAAGGTCCTCACCCCTCCTGGATCTATGAGTGGTGCAATCTGTTGTGAGAAATCTCCCATCAACTCTTGGTCCAGGGGCCTCCCTGGTGGAATGCCTCTAAATAGTAATGTGTCATGGGCCAAGGTCATCTGCATAACTGATTGGATTGTTAGGTCCTTGCTTCCACTGTGCAAATCCAACTTTGTTTTCTGTGTGGAAACTGCCTGAGAGGGATAAGTGTGGATGCCCCTAATCACCTGATGCTTACCACTATTTTTATTTATCCACTCCATTTGTAAAGTCTCCCAATCTATGGTGACCTTCCCCAAAATAATCAACCATTGCACACCCAATATCACATTGGTGTCAGGGATATCAACCACAAAGAAGTGATCAGTCAAGGTGTATGTTCCCATGGTGACAGATAATGCTGGAACATACTTCATGCACTGCATGGTTCTAGCTCCTAGGACCAAAACTGAAAATCTCTCAGTCATCAGTAGGTGTTGCCCTCCTTTGCACTAACTGGGCATCAATAAAGTTGTGGGTAGCCCCTCTGTCAATCAACACTGATACTCTCTGATCCTGAATGGTACCTCAGACTCTCAAAGTCAAGTACTTGGGTACTCCCCACAAAGATGCAAGAGCCCCTCCAACTGGAGCAAATGCTCCATTCCCATCTCCTAGTGGTGGTGGATCTTCTCCTGCTATCTCAGCGCTGTGACCTCCTTCTGGTTCCTCTTCTTCCTCCTCTTCACTATGAGAATACCTCTATATATTGTGCCTTCCCTGCTGCACATCTATGTCCGGGTGCCCATGGTTCTTGGCATGTGAAGCACAACTTCCTTCTCGTCAAGAGTTTCTTGTTCTTGAAATCCTCCATTTCCCACTGTTAAGAATGTAGGCATAGTGGAGCGTTGGGAAACTTGCTACTTCACTAGTTGATCATGCCAGTGATGTGAAATGCCAGAGCCTTCTCCATGTAGAAACCCTTTAGAGGATTCCTTGTGTCTATCCATCCTCATCTCCTTGATTTCTCTTGCAATACCTCGCATGGTTTGGAAAAGAAGCTTGGGAAACTGTTTGTCATCCTCTTCTCTTGATATGGGAGTTTTTCCCTTGTCTTCTCTAATATTTGTATAGTCATATCTCCGGTTTCTATTGAGCTACCTCTTCTCTCTTTCTGTGAGAGGCTCTTCCTCTTCTGATGACATATTGGCTGAAATACATACGCTGAGCCAAGATTATGCTCTGATACCACTGTAATATTCCAAAATTGGAAAAGCAACAATATAGGACATAAAAATGGAAATAAGCAACAAATGTTAATCTTCCAAGATATGAGCTGAATGTGGATCCATTATGTTATGAATAACAACAACAAATGAATACAATACAAGGAGGAATAAGTCACTCAAACTAGATAAGGCAAACCTCCAATGAAAATATATGTCGAAACATAGAATGTTGCTGCAATGCAGAATGTCAAAGAGACTAAACAACATAGTCCCAGTGGGTAAACTGCTGCTGGAAAAGTACAATGATATGGATCTGCTCTTATATAGTTCAAAAAGTGCCGGGAATAGAGATCTAGGCTCCCAAGCACAATTCCAAGACAACCCAGAAAGGGTTTATGGAAATACACAAAAGTACAAAATGGTGATCTACAGCCTAGGGCTGAAGAATCACTGCAACTGAATAACTGGAAGGAGGTGGCTGAAACTGATGCAGAAATGTATGGAACTCCTCCACTAGATTCTCCAAGTGAAAGCCTGATCCCTTCACTGAAAATCTAATCCTCCAAATGAAGCACTGAACCCTCCTCTGCAAATGCTCAATGAGATAACGCAGTCTATGACGGAAACTACGCTGTAGGAGGTGGTAGTAGCTGGGCGTGATGCCAAATGATGAAATAATGCTCTAGGACCTTCCTTGCTGGCCTCCCAATGGAAAGGCTACCTCTCCATTGAAAAACAAACACATAAAATGGCCGTATTAATCCTCCACTGCCTCTGCCTTGCAACACAACACAATCCTGGAAGAAACTGCACTATAGATGAAGATTGAAGCTGGCCTGATGCCAGAATGTGGATATGCAGCTCACAAACCTTTCCTGAGTGGGCACTCGAAGTCCCCCGAGGATGAGGGTAAGATTCCCGCTCGGGAACACTCTTGTGCTAAACAACGCAACAGACTCCGTTAAACAGCTGAAGTGTGCAAGAAATCATAATAGACCAAAACATAACAATAGTCAACATGCCCTCTATGGCTGCCTTCCTCCTCCTTATATGCATTGTGAGCCTTCTCACCCATAGTATTAAAAATCGGAACTGGTGACCGGGTCGGTGGACCTAATGAATCGGTAACCAGACCGGAACCGGTCCGGTATTGGTCAGGTCTAAACGAACCGGTTTTTAAAAAAATACATTAAATAATTATTTTTTAATAAAGAAAACTATTTTTAAGATTTGCAACCATGATTCCAAGCCAATAGAGACAAAATATGCAAAGTTTGCTCATTTATATACCATGTAAAGGTGAATGTATCAAAATGGCATCGAGTGCAATACATATCATCGAAAAAGTACATAAGCAATGAGGCTCCAAATGACCCATAAAGTCCAAAAACAATGCTACAAGCTATGAGCATTGAGGCCATTGGCCTACATAGTACAGTGACAGTCTACTACAAATCTACATATATGATATTACTAAATTCTAATTAATGATCAACATTATCACTTGAAACTTCTAATCATGATCAAAGTTCAAACTCAGTTGGTTGAACTTGATTCTCCCAACTCTCAACTGCCAAACTTTGCAACTGCTCTAGTCACAAACTTCTCTATTGGTTCAGTGACTTGAGTCTCAAACTTTTGAAGGTATTCTGCCCTAATATGCCCTATTACTTCATTTGGTGCTCCACATGGCTTTACATGGCCTCCTATCCCAGCCAAGTGTTGCTTGAACCTGTAAATACCCCCTCCTGCAATAGATTTTTGGCAATATCTGCAAATCATTTTGCCATTAGTCATATCACAATGAGCCCATGCAGTATCCTTGCCTTTTGGAGGCATGATGACTACTACAGTCTACTTAGCTCAAGCTACAAGCCTCAAACTCCAGCAAAAACTCAACACTCTCCAAGCTCTCAATCAAACTCACAAAATCTCCAAATGAGATGGTGTGAGACAAATGAGAGACTGCCTTTGCTTATAAAGGATTGGAGAGGGTCTCCAAGATAGCTCCAACTCCAACTCCAAGCCTCCAAGATCGCTGCTCCGACAAACACTCAACACTCTCCAAGGTCTCAATCAAACTCACAAACAACAAATGAGTTGGTGTGAGACAAAGGAGAGGCTGCCCCTGCTTATAAAAGATTTTGGAGGGTGTTTTTGGACAGAAACAACCCTCCCCTTACCTCCACATCAACCCTAAAACACCTTGCTGGCCGTGGGTGGGTCCCCGTAAGTGAAGAGACATTAATCGGCTGGTTCTGTCCTTAACCAGCTGGTTAGGACCAGTTAACCAGTTTTTTTGGTCAAGTGCAGGGTTAAACCGAGTTGCATGGGCGGTTTGAACCGGCCAGCATGCTGACCGGCCGGTTTGACCGGTTACCGGTTCAAACCGGCCGATTTTTAATACGAGGTTCTCACCTTGGGCCCCACTCATTAAAGCCACTACTCTCATGGAGACTTCCTCCCATTAACACTGCGTTGTCTCTCATTAACTATCCACTCTCTCCATACTAGCGCTGTTGATTTGGTCAAACTTGACTCCATCCACATGCTCCAACCTCTATTCTCACATGAGGGTGCTTTATCTAGCTATTAAGATGCTCCTTATTCACATTAGGAGTGATTTTATTCCTACTAAGGAGATTTATGGTTCTTCCTACCCTCTTATTCCTCTATCTAAGTGGGAAAAACAAAATTTAATATCCCAACTAGCTGAAAGCTAATTTGGAATAGTACAACCACACTTTCGTTGCTTCACAATATTTTTCTTCTGTTGTGTCATTGTTTTACTTTCTCTGTATCTGTGTCCCCTTTTATTTTCCTCTGGCCTTGCTCCTTTTTTTCACAGAGGGGTCCATCTACTTGAACTATCTTTGTCATCTTCTTTCATGGAGTTTATATCTTATTTCACTTTGTTGTGGCTTTCTTCTAAACCTTTTGTCTGACTCTCCATAGTGATCTCTCTCTTCCTTTGTGAGATTCTCCACACTCACCGTGAGCTGCAAATAGCCTCTACAATAACAAGTATTTTTTCCCTACTACACAATACCTCACCAAGCTTCTCTCATGAACTTGGTTGTTTGGTACTCTTGGTTCCTTCCACTAAAACCCTCTAATTTTTCTCTACTCTACGCTCTACGACGACTTACATTTCTTGGGAGCTTCCATTTTCTCAATAACTTATGCCCAACCTTAGTTGGAAGTTGTATATTTGTACTTCTATGTTGTGAGGGTTTATGCCATAAATAATTTTTTCTCTTTTAGTCATCTTCATGAAGTGTACATCATTTTCTTTTCTCTTCCCATCAATTTTATTTCATCTTAATTCAATGTTATATTTTTTCCCCTTTTTTCATAACAATCTTCTACTGCAATACTTGCATAAAAATTATTTTTTGTAGGAGGAACAACTCCATCCAACAAGACACTTATGATACTAATAATCAAAGTGACTTTAACTTCACTTTACTTTGACTCCAAACTTTTAGTCTAACTTGACATACTTTATTGGGGTGTGACATAATTTATTGGGGTGTTGGGTAACACAGATCATACACTATTCTTTCATAGTCTAATGACAACTTCATGACTATGAACTTTTACTCGACTCCAATTTTTTCAAACTTAGCTTTTGACTTCTCAATTTTGACTCTTTTAACTAATTGTAACAATATTTGGCTTGGACCCTTATAATGGGTTGTCCACCTCAACTTGACTTTAACTCTTTACATTAACAAATATCTTCTTAATTTTATCTTCATTTAAGCATTTGATTTAACATGACTTCATTAACCTTAAGAAAATGAAAGATTTCATAGCGTGACTAAAACTTGACCTCATTTTGTAAATAACCCAATATCTTAATTTTATCTTGATTTAAGCATTTGATTTAACATGACTTCATTAGCTTCAATAAAATGAAGGATTTCATAGCATGACTAACACTTGACCTTGTTTTGGAAATAACCCAATATTTTCAATCTTTAAATCACTAAGACCATTATCAACTTTAAAATCACTCCAATTACACTAGCTTGGAAACTTTCCTCGTAACTACGATGGTTGTTGGTTGGTGTCAATATTCTAAGCGTGTCACAGGTTCAGATAAAAATATTAGGTATACCTAAGACCAACAAATCTTCTTCTCATCTTTGCCAAAACATAATCCATTTGATAATGATGCTTGACCTCTTCCTTAAATTTGATATTTCTTCCTTAGGTCGTGTTCTTTCCTGTGATTTGTTTAGACAAGGACATAATGTGCACTCTCATCTTTTCCTTCTTGGACTCTTTTCACAGTACGTCCAAAGAAAATTCAATCAAACTCAAACTGAACTTTTACGACTTCCACATTGGAGACGAGTGTGCATCATCTTTTTTCAATTATAGCTTTAAAGAGTTTTCAATATCCATCTCAACGAATCATGAAACCAAGATCATTCTACTGGCTCAAACACTTTTCAGGCATGCTGGGTCAATCAGTTTAACTCGCAGGCTTCGAAACTCTAACGGGAGGATCATTACTTTGCAGAGAGGCATTAGAATCTCAGGGCTGACAACTAACATGGAGCTTTAGTTTCGTCATCGCTCTTTCATGGATACAACGTAAGACCTGCAATTATTCGACACAGGGCCACATTGTTCAATCTCTACTTGACAACCTAAATGGCTAAGAGAAACAAATCGTTTAGTGCATCCAACAACCTATTCACCATAGTTTTCCAGATAGTACATGGTTCAAACTAATTCCACATTATCTCCACAATATCTTCTCAAGTCTTTCCATGAATCTTTCAACTGATCTCCATCCCTAAATTATCTCATTTCTCTCCATATCCATTCATATGTAGGTTTTCTAGAATTGGTCTACATAATTACAAATCACATTATATTATTTATTCATCACAATGGTTTTTATCTTTTCCACTTTCCATCTTTTATCTGCCAACATAAACATTGTTGAAGTCGAGATAAAAGAATTATCATCCACTTGGATACATGTCTATTATCTTTGATCCTCTAATTCTATCTACAAACGTCAACATTGTTGAAGTCCATAGAAAAGAATTACCATCCCCTAGAAGAATATATGGTTTACCAGCCATTGTATCCATAGATTCTATAGAAACTCCTTTTACATGGTTCATCAATCATTTTTTCATTGCAACTCTACATACTTGTACCTATTACTCCCCTTACGTCACCATCATCGTCATCACCATCTTTTCTCTCCCGAGTTTTTGGCTTATTTGTAGCCTTGCTATTGATGCTCCTACATCATATAATCCTTTTAATGACAAGGGTTGAATATGGATTCTCATCCTAATGAGTTAGATTATATCCAACATGATGTTCAATATCACTTTAATCAAAGATATGTAATACAACATTCTTAAGTTGTAATCAATTTTAATCTTTTTGTGATTTATGCATGTAAAAAAAAATCCATTTAGTAATTGTTTGTTTTTTATTGTCATGAAAAACATGAATATAGACATTAAAAACTAGTTCTAAATATGTCAACAAGGTTTATATTGAGTGGTTGGGAGGAATACTTGTTATCCTTCCCACCTAAGTTTCATGTCACAAAGTGACATGATGAGTATATTGTTGTAATGATTTCGAGCTTTGTTGTGGATCAACCTCGTGTCCTAACAACACTAGGGTTTGCCTTGGATACCATCTTTGAATTTAAGGCAAGTACTTGAAATTTTTCCCTAAACTTAATAACCTAGTGAAAAAAAGTGCTAGTTTTAAAAGTATGCTCTGTATTCTCTACATGTTTGATGTGAATTCTTCTACTTTTAAAAGTTTGAATAAATTCATTATAAATAAACAATCTAAGAATTTTGCATTAAAATAAATATGTGATAATGGAAATTGAACAACAAATTGTTTTCTTTAGGTTGAAAGAAACACAGACCCTACACTATTCTAAGGAGGTCGATCATGATAAGGATTAACTAGGGTTATTTTGACAAAGCGTGGGCATAAAGGAGAACAACTTGTAGTATTATAGATTAAAAATAAAAGGCTTTCAAAGGGGCATGTATATAAATGTCTTCCAATTTTGTTTAAGGATATTAGACATAATGCTAAGCAACTTTATTATATCATAGTCATTGGTTGTGTCCAATTTCACAATATCTATAATCTTAGTTATTATGCAGGCGTAGTCTATATTGGAATTGGGCTTGAGGAATTTTGATTTTTAAATAAATGAGTGGACAAGATTTGATTTCAAGAGAATATTCTTCGTCTAATATAATCATCGAATGGATGATATGAAAAGTAATTAAATAAAATTTCAGTTTCAAACCCAAAAATAACATATTAAATTTAAATATGATTTATTTATCATCTTGTTAGTCAGCCATTGATGATCGTTTCATTTTTATGCCGATAGGCTTTTTCTTTGTTGGCTTGGGGTGGTCGACAAACACTGTTCATCCCAGCCAATGGGAAAGCTTGAATTTCGCCCTTCCAACCAATAAAATTTTGCCATGTGTTTGTCCCTCCAACCAATGGAAATTTGCCGTCCAGATTGCTTTCTGCACTTTTTCCCCTACCTGCCTGTTTCTGCAACCCTCTACTGACACTCCATCCTCCACCATGTTTTCACGCCTTCTACTCCTGTCTGGCACGCTGTACCCTTTTCTTTCCCCGGGTCAGTTGCACCTGCTTTGGCATGTTGGGGAAAACTGCCCCATTCTTTTCCTTGAGGGCCCAAATACCTCTTTTGTGATACATGTTCGATATGGAAAAACGACCTACTCCCCTTATCAGTTCTTTGTTTCTTGAAACGCTCTGCGTCCCTGCCATGGTCATCTCATCTCCTCCTGCTGCAGCAATCTCTTCCTCTGATATCAGCTACAGAGGACTTCGGGGTTTAACAAAGGTTTGGTGCACCTGGTTTGGTAATAAAAATATGTGTAGAACGTAGTGCTTTTCTTTATACACCAAGTCTGGTCCCTTGATAATAATATAACATGTGTTGAGTTTTCAGGAGAAAACGACCTTGCCTCCAGAGAAAAAAGAAGACCAAAAAGTCCTGGATGTTGAAGTCCTAAAGGCCTTAGAATCTGTTCCTGAGATGAAGCATTATTTGGCTGCGAGGTTTGGTTTGAGATCAGGAATGAAGCCACTTGAGCTTATTCTCTAAAAGATGATCAACTCTAGAGATTAGTTTTTCATGATTGAAACCATTGTTAATGAGTTCGGAATTTTTTATGGTGAGGTTTGGCGATTATATGGTGAGATTTGTAGTGGTGAAACTGTTCAGATTTGTCGTCCTCGACACAATCTTGAACACTTGTCCCACTTTGCAGGTGGCCTTCCATGAGTTGTTGGTAGCCCGGATGTGTCTCCATGAAAACTATGAAATGCTACAGTTTTACTGATAGGGTTCGGGGTTTAACAAAGGTTTGGTGCACCTGGTTTGGTAATAAAAACATGTGTAGAACGTAGTGCTTTTCTTTATATGCCAAGTCTGGTCCCTTGATACTAATATAACATGCGTTGAGTTTTCAGGAGAAAATGACCTTGCCTCTAGAGAAAAAAAAGACCAAAAGTCCTGGATGTTGAAGTCCTAAAGGCCTTAGTATCTGTTCCTGAGATGAAGCATTATTTGGCTGCGAGGTTTAGTTTGAGATCAGGAATGAAGCCACTTGAGCTTATTTTCTGAAAGATGAGCAACTCTAGAGATTAGTTTTTCACGATTGAAATCATTGTTAATGAGTTCGGAATTTTTTATGGTGAGTTTTGGCGATTATATGGTGAGATTTGTTGTGGTGAAACTGTTTAGATTTGTCATCCTCGACACAATCTTGAACACTTGTCCCACCTTGCAAGTGGCCTCCATGAGTTGTTGGTAGCCCGAAAGTGTCTCCATGAAAACTATGAAATGCTACAGTTTTATTGATAGGGTTCAGGGTTTAACAAAGGTTTGTTGCACCTGGTTTGGTAATAAAAACATGTGTAGAACGTAGTGCTTTTCTTTATACGTCAAGTCTGGTCCCTTGATACTAATATAACATGTGTTGAGTTTTCAGGAGAAAATGACCTTGCCTCCAGAGAAAAAAGAAGACCAAAAAGTACTGGATGTTGAAGTCCTAAAGGCCGTAGAATCTGTTCCTGAGATGAAGCATTATTTGGCTGCGAGGTCTAGTTTGAGATCAGGAATGACTCAATGAGGCCACTTAAGCTTATTTTCTGAAAGACGAGAAACTCTAGAGATTAGTTTTTCATGATTGAAAGTTGAAACCATTGTTAATGAGTTTGGAGTTTTTTATGGTGAGGTTTGGCGAATGTATGGTGAGATTTGTTGTGGTGAAACTGTTTAGATTTGTCGTCCTCGACACAATCTTGAACACTTGTCCCACCTTGCAGGTGGCCTCCATGAGTTGTTGGTAGCCTGGAAGTGTCTCCATGAAAACTATGAAATGCTACAGTTTTACTGATAGGGTTCGGGGTTTAACAAAGGTTTGGTGCACCTGGTTTGGTAATAAAAACATGTGTAGAACGTAGTGCTTTTCTTTATACGCCAAGTCTGGTCCCTTGATACTAATAATATAACATGCGTTGAGTTTTCAGGAGAAAATGACCTTGCCTCTAGAGAAAAAAAAAGACCAAAAGTCCTGGATGTTGAAGTCCTAAAGGCCTTAGTATCTATTCCTGAAATGAAGCATTATTTGGCTGCGAGGTTTAGTTTGAGATCAGGAATGAGGCCACTTGAGCTTATTTTCTGAAAGATGAGCAACTCTAGAGATTAGTTTTTCATGATTGAAATCATTGTTAATGAGTTCGGAATTTTTTATGGTGAGGTTTGGCGATTATATGGTGAGATTTGTTGTGGTGAAACTGTTTAGATTTGTCATCCTCGACACAATCTTGAACACTTGTCCCACCTTGCAGGTGGCCTCCATGAGTTGTTGGTAGCCCGAAAGTGTCTCCATGAAAACTATGAAATGCTACCGTTTTACTGATAGGGTTCGGGGTTTAACAAAGGTTTGGTTCACCTGGTTTGGTAATAAAAACATGTGTAGAACGTATTGCTTTTCTTTATACGTCAAGTCTGGTCCCTTGATACTAATATAACATGTGTTGAGTTTTCAGGAGAAAATGACCTTGCCTCCAGAGAAAAAAGAAGACCAAAAAGTACTGGATGTTGAAGTCCTAAAGGCCGTAGAATCTGTTCCTGAGATGAAGCATTATTTGGCTGCGAGGTCTAGTTTGAGATCAGGAATGAAGCCACTTAAGCTTATTTTCTGAAAGACGAGAAACTCTAGATATTAGTATTTCATGATTGAAAGTTGAAACCATTGTTAATGAGTTCGGAGTTTTTTATGGTGAGGTTTGGCGAATGTATGGTGAGATTTGTTGTGGTGAAACTGTTTAGATTTGTCGTCCTCGACACAATCTTGAAAACTTGTCCCACCTTGCAGGTGGCCTCCATTAGTTGTTGGTAGCCCAGAAGTGTCTCCATGAAGGCTTCCTCTTCCTTCCTTCAAGAAAATATCGAACAAAAATTCAGCATTGCTTCTCTGGCTTCGAATCAGTAGGCAAAGTTTTCCACACTTGCAGATTCTTTATCATTTTCTTTTTGGCTTCCCTTAGCCATGCTCTCCCCTTAGATTTGGTCAATATGCAGGGGAATTTGGTATCTTTGCTCTGCCAGCTTCTGCTCGTTCTTGCTTGAAGCTTTGGTACCTTTGCTCTGTCGGCTTCCGATCGTTCTCGCTTTAAGCTCTTTCCGATGCAGTTTAGCTGAATGTATTTAACTTTATGCTTTTTTGTTCTTACAAATCCGCATTCTGTTTTTGTTCTTACAAACACACAGTTCTGTTGAGGTCCTATCTGGGACTTCTTTTCCCCTTCTGGTGTCCTATGACCAATATTTTGGTGTTGGATTTGGGCACAACGCAGGCAAATTCTGACGTTTTCTTCGCTTGGCTCCTTCACATGAGTAAAATCATTATCAGGCAGAGGAATAGAGCAGGCGGAGGCAAGCGTAGACGAAGAAACTGAACCAGATTGAAGGGGTAAAATCTTGTGGCCAAGATTCTTCAGCAGGAGCAGCTCGAAGAGAATGGGCGAGTGTAGTGCCAGCTAGCTTCCAGGTACACACTTTGTGAAAACTTTCTATTTCTACCCCTAATGGTTGTGCCTTTTTACTGTTTCATGAATGCAGAATATCAAAAAGTATTCGCGCTCTTGACCCACAAGGGCAGAAATCATGGTGTTAAAGAAATGCAGGCAGACTATTTGTTTATGTGCTCACGGTTGCTGTTATGTTGGAGTCTGTTTTGAAGGAAAGTAAAATTGCAGGGGTTAGGGTTTTAGATGATATCAAAGGGTTCAACGTTTAATCTTCAGGCCAAGTTGATAGTCTTTTTCATTTTAAAATTTACTTGGAGGTTTTCATCTTTACATATACTTCAAGATTTTGGGGATGTTGGATTTTTTATGCTTTCTTTCCTTTAAAGATAATAATTTAATTGAAAATAAACAGGTTTATGGTTGTAGAAGTTATTGTGGGAAGCCACCAAATAGTAGTGTCTGACTGTTATTATTTTTGTTATTCTCAGGAAGGGAGAATTTGATATCCGGATAAAACCCTAAACCCTAAACCCCAGACTTCCATTTCATTGCCAAGTGCATGAGATTTTGGGAATGTTGCTTTATGTGTTCTAGGTTAGTTATTTATAGTAAAATTTTAATTATGTCATAAAGCATCTCCCTATTGTGAATCATATGTACAATTCAGACCTGTAAATTGCTTGTAAGTTGTTACAGTCATCCAGATCCTTTGGACAACTATGGGTTCAACCATGTTTGGGCATCCTCACTTCAAGTCAGTGGGGATCTTGCAGGATAACAAGTTGGAATTGTTTTCGAGTAAACCATGGTATGCTATTTTGAATTTGCAGTGAAGAAAGAGAAGAGCTTGACTTGCTCTAACTTGTGTTCTTCTTGAAGCCAAGCTGTGACCAGAGCATCCTGTGTTTCACATGCGGGTGGAGTGAAGTCCTTTCCAATTTAGTGAAGGACAATTGGAACAGTCCATCACAAGGGCAGTGAGTAGTCAAAGGTGTGAACGTACAGTTGGTTGAGTTGTATGAATGTTGAATAAAAGTGAGGGTTTTGGGAATGAAGTGCCATAGATCATTCTGATGGGGCAATACAACACAAGAAGCTCCAGAGTTTCTGCAATTTCAATTTTTTGCAATTAGAGGAAGGATAATTTTGAGCACCAAGGCTTGATATGGTGGGAATGGTTTTGACGACTTGGTTTTTGTTGTAGTTGAAGGGGATGGAATCTTACTGGTGAAGATGAAGAGATTTCCTTCAGGAAGAGAGATGCAGAAACATTTACAAAGTGTTCTCTTTTCTAATGGTGTTGGTCTTCACCATGAATGGAAGTCAGAGGGATAGCAATAATTGAATGGGCACTCGTTTCATATGATGGATTATAGGGTCGACATTGTTTCTGCTACTCACCTTATTCATCCACAACATTTTTAGGCATTATCACGATACTTCATTTAGGATAAAAATATGTTTTATGTGTTTAACTAGGTAATCTCAACCTAATTTCTATTTTTTTGCTCTTAAATCCATTAGACATTTTATTAAACTTGGTCATTTCTCAATTTATGTCAGGTTATTTCCTCTGTTATTGTATTTTCATGATACACAAGTGTTGATTTCCAACTCAATATATGCTTCAGGTTATTTATTCTGTTATTGTACTTTAATGATACACCAGTGCTGATTTCCAACTCAGTTTATGTCTCAGGTTATTTCTTCTGTTATTGTACTTTCATGATACATAGGTGGCCTGAGAAAGATAATGAAGTTTTTGGCAAGTTTGATTTATCTAGAGCTCTTTGGTAAGTCAACACTACTATCTATATGTAAGTCAACTCTAATTATCTATCATTCCAAAGCTTTTAATTCAACCCATTTCCAATACATATCTTTGTTATGCATCTCATAAGAACTGTTATATATCTTTAATAGAATACTAACAGAGTGCTCAGGTGGTATGTGCACATACTTCTTACCAACTCTGATTGGCATAAGAGGACACCAGCATTTTCTATCATCTCATCTAGTTTTCAATTTCATTTTCTTGTTGTAATGGTCCATACCATTTGGAGTAATTGCCGCAACTAATTCTGGTCCATACCATTTGGAGTAATTGATGCAACCAATTCATGTTGCAACTTCTTTATATTTTAGGTAGTTTAACCACATTTGTCTTGAAGTTTAAAGCATTCCTTCTATTAGTTTGTTATTTCTCTTACTTTGTAAAGATATGCCATTTTGAAATGTAAGTTTTTCCATCCCATAGATCAACTGGGACATTTAAGAAAAAGTCTTTTGTATTCTATTATGTACTTCTGTCGTTGCATTTCTTTTAAATATGATCCAATTGTGCTCTTTACAACATGTTTATTTTTTTAATTGGTAAAGTTTCAATTTTTCTTACTGTGACACAACAGAAATTTAAACTAGAAAAACTACTTTGATGGTAAAAAAATTACCATAGCCATCAGCTTATTTACAATTCGGACTAATTTTGTGAACTTTACAATTTCATAAGACTCATCTTAAGAAGAGGAGAAAGCCGACTACTTCAAAGTTTTTGACATCTTATCACTAAATCTCAAGGTGTTGAAGTTACAAGGATCATCTTAACCTGTATTATCACCTTTTTCAAAGAAAAAATCATGATTTCCATTAATAGCTTGAATTGAAATTACATTTTTCATGTGCTTTCGGGACTTGCAAGAAGCATGGGCTTTTTGTTGGTCCTCTCTTAAAAAATATTCATCAAAATCCCATCACTTTACAGTCCTATTTTTCAATAAAATGGACCCTATCTAACTGCTGGAAGAGTTAAAAGCTTCATCATAGTTTTTTTTACAAACATGTTCATGCTGATGGAAAAAAAGGTAATTTTCAGCACCTGGAACCAAATGGAAAATACAAACACAGAAAAAGCACTATAATAGGCTTTATTTAGAGTTGGCAACAATGGCTCTTCTATCCTCTTCCAGAATCATAGTCCCTTGTGCAACCTGAAGCGCTTCCTTTGATAGGACATCTGCCTCCCAAGGTTGCACGAAACGAGGAAATGGAAATGAGTTTCCGAAACGGGAAGCAAAGCGAAATGCGACCTCACCAAATTTTGGAAACAAGGAAACGCAGTGTATATATATATATATATATATATATATATATATATATAATTTAAATTTATATTATAATTTAGGACATTTAAGAAATGTTATGTGAAATCATACAAGTTTAAACTTTAAAACATATATGATAAATCATAAATTCAAAGCATAAACTATTACAAATTTACAAGTTACAACACATTTACTCATGAATGATCATTGATAACGGACACATAATGAAAATAGCAATATCGGAACTTCCAAAACCAGCCTTTATTTTATATCAAAATGTCAAAATCAACCTTTATTATATATATTAGGCTACAAGTACAATAAAGTCAAAAGACTAAAGTCTAATACTCATTATCAGAATTCTCATTAAATATAGCAGCAAAAGCATGCTCAACAGTGGATGGTGTAGTTGAAGAAGATGTTTGGCCAATTCCACTTCTATGATCCTGGTCCTCAATATTCAAGGCAGCAAGAGAGAGATCCAAATCAAGATTTTCTGGTTCCACATCCCACTCCCTAGAAGGACCATTTCCATATTCTGGACCCCTACGAGATGCAAGGCGAAGGTTGGAGTGCACATAAACAAGATCCTCTGCCTTCTGTGAGCCCAACCTGTTGCCCTTCACAGAATGAATAAAACCATAGGTGCTCCAATTCCTTTTTGCTGATGAAGAGCTTACCACTTGTGAAAGGACGCAAATGGCAAGGTTTTGCAAATGTATACCATTTGCTCCATGACAAATCCACCACCTAACTGGATTCATGGTGCTTCTCTCCTCCAAAGATGATATATATGAATAATCATCTATACCTATAGTAAAACTGGCAAATTCCTCCTTCACCTCCCTGTGTAGATGAGCTGGAAAAATTCTCATAAGGGCTTTTTTCACCCCATTATCCACCTCTCTATCCTTATGGGGTGCCTTCCTCTTCCCATTACTTTGAGCAATAAGTTCTTCATCATAAAATTTTGGGTTTAAGGCATGTGCTTAAGTATGCAATGGAGTGTTGAAATTGTTCCATCTATCAACAATGATTCTCTTGATTAATTCGACAAACTGACCATCTACAAACAAAAGCTGTGGTGACTCCTGTGAAATAATTTCCATAGTTTTCTCAACCATGGAATCCATGCCATCATATACCTCTTCTAAGAAAGGTTGGTCGGTGTCAGCATGCTGAAGAAGCTCAAATGCAGGGGTTGTGAACAGTAGCAAGAAATCTACCTTGCTCCACCAATCCTCATCAAGGCACAATCTATGCACTGCAGTTCCCTGCTCTGAATCTGCCTGTCTCCACTCAACCCAAAGCTGACTCACCACCATAGACACTAATGCTTGCTTAACTTCAACAAGGCGGCGCAACATTATGAAGTTTGAGGCATATCTTGTCTCAGCAACTTTTAACAACTCCAATTTGGAGTACTCTCGGAATATTGCTCGAGACTGGTGGTGGTTGGTGATGAATTTCACAATTTCCCTTGCTTCCCTTGTGAATTCCTTTATCCGTGGAACTTTATTGTTGATCTCCTCTAAGATCAGATTCAGATTGTGGACAATGTAGGGTGTCCAAAATATGTGGTCATACCTCCCCTCAATAATCAAACCTGCAGCTTTGCATACCGGTGCATTATCCGTGATAACTTGCACCACCCTGTTAGGACCAACCTGTTCAATAAATTTGATAAAGACGTCAACAATGAATTGTGCATCTTTTACCTCTCCCGCGTAGTCTTCTACCTTTAGAAACATTGCTCCTTTTGGTGAAGTGGCAATGATGTTTATCAATGGTCTACGCCTTGTATCTGTCCATCCATCTGAGACTATGGTAACCCCAGAGCTAGTCCAAGAAGAGCGAATTGGTGATAACACATCCTCCAGAAGATCCTTCTCATTTTTAGAAGTTGAGTTTTAACTTTCTCATAGTTGGGCCCCTTGTACCCTTGAGGAGCTTTGTTAATTGCCCTTATCATATCCTTCCAGTAAGGGGAGCGAACAACATTGAATGGGAGACCACATGCATAGATGCACCGAGCCACTCTGGAATCAGCTTCTTCTCTTCCTTGCACATTCATCAGCTTAGCAATCCTGCTATCTTGAACAGTATCAGATGCCCCTCTAGATAGTGGTAGTTTTGGTTGTTGAGTGCCACTGCCTCTCCTCTTCCTTGCTTCAATTACAATCCTTGGCTCACTATTTGCTGGATTTTTAGCTGCTTGACTAAAATCATCATGCTTTCTTTTGATTCCATCAGCCTGATCTTGCTCTCTTTGATATTCCTTCCTTGCTAAAGGGTCAGAGGTTTTCATGCAACCTGCAATCCCCTATCCTCTTCCATGCATACGATGTGCCTTCACTCTTGGGTAAGAGCCCTTGTAACAATTATTGCAAAGAGTACACCTCCATTCCCATGAGCCACCACCTCCACATCTTTGCAACTTCTCAACATGCCTCCAAAGAGGATAATAGTCAGCCCTTGGGTTGGCCTTGGGGTTTGCACTTGAACCTTGAATGGAAGAAGCCATTGCAAAAAAAAAAAAAAAAAAAAAAAAAACTAATCTATAAATAAAAAACGTTTTTAAAAATTTTGGTGGCATAAACCCTTGAAAAATAGACAAAACAATGAGAAAAAACAAAGAAATTGAATGCTACTTACCCAAAATAATTTTTTGTAGTTAAAGCTACCCCAAAATGTCAGAAAAAACAAGAGAAATATGGCTGCAGCTAAGCCAAAAACCAAGAATGCCGTAGATGGAAACTTCACACTCCAAATATGCTCCTCAAATCTCTTTCTCTTGCTGCTGAAATCTCCTTTGTTCAATGGTGAAAACACCCAAGCTAAAGCACTACTCTCTTCCTCCTCTCCAAAATCGTGCTTCACCGAGTGAGAATCGACTCGCTGAATTTGTGTGATGAGAGAATGAGGCTAAGCCTCCTTTTATAACTTTAAAACCCTTCTAGATGCCTCCAAAACCTAATAAAAACAAATTAAATATTATTTAATTGCTATAAGAGATCTTGACCTCATCAAAGCTGAAGAGATAAGACAAGAAACAGTTAAAATTCTTAAAATGCCAAATCTCTCCCTTTTAACTTACCCAAAGAAGAAAAACGTGCTCTAAAGAACCTAAAAAATAATAAAGATATAATAATCTTAAAATCAGATAAAGGCAATGCAACTGTAATAATGGACAAGGCTGAATATATCAAGAAAATGGAAGATCACCTAAACAACAATGGATGCTACAGAATTTTAGATAAAGATCCTAGTAACAAAATTCTCAAAGAAGTAACCAAAAAGATAAAAAACTCTTCCCTTGATAACATCATAAAAAAAGAGAATCACCCCTTCCAGCGCCATCACCCTTAGAATATATGGCGCTCCTAAAATTCTTAAAGCTGGTATTCCCCTAAGACACATAGTCAACACCATTGGCTCTCCTACTTACCTCCTCGCTCAATATCTGGCCAAAAAACTTCGCCCCCTTGCAGGAAGCACCTCATCACATATTAAAGACTCTGCGTCCTTTTTTCAATGGACCAAAAACCTTGACATGCATAACAATGATCTCATGGTGAGTTTTGATATTGTCTCCCTTTACACCATGATACCTATAGACGAAGCCATCAACATTTTAAAAACTATAACTGATAATGAGACTATAGACCTCTTAAAGTTATGTGTAAAATCGTCTTTCTTTAGCTTCAATGGAATAATTTATGAACAAACTCATGGGGTTGCTATGGGCTCGTCTCTATCTCCTATTATTGCTAACATATACATGGAACATTTTGAACAAATGGCCCTCAAATCCTTTCCATTCACCCCTAAGAATAAAAAAGATATGTAGATGATATCTTTGCAAAATGGACCCATCACATACTAAAATTACATGATTTCTTAGCCCACATTAACTGTCTCTCAAATTACATCAAATTTACCATTGAAATTGAAAAGGACAACCAATTACCCTTCCTAGACATCCTCCTAACCAAGAAAAATGGAAAACTAAGCACTGAGGTTTATAGGAAAAAGACTCACACAGATAGATACCTTCACGCTGACTCTCATCACCACCCGAACCAGAAAATTGGCATCACCAAGACCCTAACTACAAGGGCTTCTAGAATTTCAGATTCCCACCACCTAGAGCATGAGATAAACCATCTTCGCCATGTCTTTCAACAGAATGGATACAATAAACATGTCATCAACAAAACCATTCACCAAACTCTTAATAAGAATAATTTAAAAAGAGCCTTTGACATCCCTAAAATCTCGTTACCTTACATAAGAGGAACCACTGACAAAATCTCTAGAATGCTCAAAAAACATAACATTAAAATTGCTTTCACTCCCCCTAATACTATTTTAAATATGGTAGACTCTGCTAAAGACCCTATAAACCCTAGGCTACATAAAGGAGTTTATTTCATACTTTGCTTTTGTGGCAAATAATACATTGGTGAAACAGGGAGATCCCTTAACATTAGACTAAAAGAACATGCTACTGACTTAGCTTATAACCGAATAGATAAATCCGCCTTAGTAGAGCATGTAGTCTCGTCCTCACATTACATACGAATGGAGGATGCCAAACTAGTCTCTAAGGAGGACCATTACCTAAAGAGGAAAATCAAAGAAGCTATAAAAATTGAGAAAAGAGAGAACAACTTAAATCGTGATGATGGTCTTAGTATCAGTAACACATGGAAACCCTTAATACATCAAAACCTATCCAGACATTAAAAACTATTAAAGATCTAGTATTAAAAAAAATAAAAAATAATAATAATAATAATAATAATAATAATAAAATAATTTATTAAATAAATAAACAATTGTAAATAATTAATTAAATGAATTAATAACATAAATAAATAAATTATTAAATTAATAAATAAATTATTGAATTGTCTAATCAAATAAATATCATTATATTTTAATAATAAACAAATTAAATAAATAATATATTAGATTATTTAGTTACATAGGTCATCTTAATAAAATAAATAAATAAATAAATAAAATAAAAATAAATAAATAAATAAATAAATAAGTGTAAATAATTAAATAAATGAATTAATAACATAAATAAATAAAGTAGTAAATTAAGAGAGTATGTCAACCTTTAAAACAATTTAAATTAATAAATTAAACAAATTAATAATTAAATAAATATTTTTTTTTAATTATCTAAAATAAAAAAATAACATTATAATAATAAACATATTAACATAATAGATTATTTAACTATATATGTTATTTTAAACAAATTAACTAAATTATTTTATTCTAAAAAAAAAGATAATATGTCATCTTTTTATAAAAATATTCCTTATTACAACTAAATTTTAATTATCCATAAATCTAATAAGTTAATTAAGATATTTTCCTTAATTCTCTCTCAACATAAGCCAGAAGATCCACATTATTCACTATTTATACATACATTCATTTGCCGTTGTCCCTCAATTTTTGAAAGAACTCTTGACGTCTACCCGTGATGATGGACTCACATAGACAGTCCGAAATGTTGGGTTATTAAAAAACTCAGAAACAAGTTATTCCTCTCCTCTATAATATTATTTAATTGACTAAAAAAAAAAAAAAAAACATGAAATGCTCTGTACGGAACAGGAACGCGTTTCCGGCAGTACTGGTACCGTTTCCCGTACGGGAAACGTACCAGTATGGCCGGAAACACGTTTCCTGGTCGTACGGTACGCGTTTCCGCGTTTCCGTATCGTTTTCGTACGGAAATAGACCCCTTGCCAGCGTTTCCTGCAACTTAGCTGCCTCCTCATTTAGCTCCTGGAGAATATGAGTGAATTCCATCCCATAGACCAATTGGGACATCTAATAAAAAGTCTTTTGTATTCTATTATGTACTTCTGTCATTGCATTTCTTTTAAATATAATCCAATTGTGCTCTTTACAACATGTTCATTTTTTTTATTGGTAAACTTTCAATTTTTCTTACTGTGACACAACAGAAAACTAAACTAAAAAAACTACTTTGATGGTTAAGAAATCACCATAGGCATCAACTTATTTACAATTTAGACTAATTTTCTGAACTTTACAATTTCATAAGACTATCTTATGAAGAGGAGAAAGCCAACCACTTCAAAGTTTTTAACAGCTTACCACTAAATCTTAAGGTGTTGAAGTTACAAGAATCATCTTAACCTGTATTATCATAATTCCTTTAAAAAAAAGGTCATGGTTTCCATTCATAGCTTGAATTGAAATTTCATTTTTCATGTGCTTTCGGGACTTGCAAGAAGCATGGGATTTCTGTTGGTCCTCTCTTAAAAAATATTCATCAAAATCCCTCCACTTTACAGTCCTGTTTTTCAATAAAATGGACCCTATCTAACTGCTGGAAGAGTAAAAAGATTCATTAGAGTTTTTTTCTACAAACATGTTCATGCTTATGGAAAAAAAGTAATTTTCAGCACTTGGAACCAAAAGGAAAATACAAACGCAGAAAAGCACTGTCATAGGCTTTATTTAGAGTTGGAAACAATGACTCTTATATCCTCTTCCAGAATCATGGTCCCTTATGCAACCTGAAGCGCTTCCTTTGACAGGTCATCTGCCTCCTCATTTAGCTATATTTAGAGTTGGCAACAATGGCTCCCTTATGTAACCCAAAATCATAGTCCCTTATGCAACTCGAAGCGCTTCCTTTGATAGGACATCTCCCTCTTCATTTAGCTCTTGGAAAATATGAGTGAAAGATATTTCCTCTGAAAGAATTGTCCACCATCTTCAGCGAATCGCCAATAAGCATGAGATATATGTTTAATAATTGGTCGAGACCATTCATCCATATAATTATTAAACTTGAATCACCAAACACCTGCATTTTTTTAGCCTTAGCCTTAAGTGCCATAAAGTCAGCATAATTATTTGAGCCTGCCCCTAAACCAGCGTTGAACTTTAGGAAATGATTGTCAGAGAAGAAAAGCTGCCCCGGCACAAATCATATTTGAAAAACCCTAACTAACTCCATACAAAAATCCATAGACTTTAGATTTGTCGATCTCCAAGTTCTTTATTTGTCCAGGTTTTTTGGAAATTGATCCCACCTGTGATACAATTTGGAATGACGATAGATTCTCTTCAAAAATCATAGAGTTTTAGGCTATCCAGATACCCTAGGTCACGGGATAGGGCAGATCCCCAAAGTCATTTAGTTCTTTTTGATGATACCACATTTTGAAACCTGTGGGACAGGGCAGATCACAAAATTTATTCAGTGCTTTTTAATGACACCACATTTTGAACCCTATCAATTGATCAGCTTTTGACCAAACCTGTTCAACACATTGGCATTTTATAAGCAAGTGGGAAATCATTTCGTCATCCCTTCTACATAGCATGCATATCCTTGGGTCATGTATGTTCCTTTTTTGTAAAATTTTCCGAGTCAGAGACTTATTCTTAATGGCAAGGCATAAAAATATCTGAGTCATCTTTGGGGTCGTTAGCTCCCAGAGCAGCTTCCACCACCATCTTGCGTCTTGTGTATTAACGAAGACAAAGAACATTGTTTTGTAGCTCAAACATGCAATATACTCCGAAAATTTGTTTTGGACCATCCAAGAGTGTTATTTTCATTCATGAGTCATAAATGAATTTGCTACAAACTTTCAACATAAAATTCCCAGAGATCACCTGTCTTCCCTTTTATTTTCAATGGATGTGCATTTTTCCATTCCTGTTGCCATAGACTAGTAACACTTCGTAAAAAAAAAACCTGAGAAACATTATCAGCGTGCCCTTTGCACCTTCTGGTGTAAAGGCTAGTATTTAATTTCATTATTTTGTTTGATTCTTTATACAACGACTCTATATGATTGGGTTTGTTTTGTTCCAATGATTATAGAGTTGTTTTTAGTGCGACTTTTTGGTGGTGTTTCAGGTGCCGGAATCTGGTAAAAAAAAATTGAGGTAAAATCTTGGTTTTTGTTATTTAAACTGGTTTTTTTGACTCTATATATGGATTCAACACCCTAAAAAATCTCTATGGCACTTCCATTGTGCAAAGTTACCAATCAAGCTTCTATTTTCAATAAATTCCTACCGGATTTTAGAGAAATTACACTGGAAAAAACCACCGTAAAAACCTTCAAAAAGTTGCACTAAAAACTACTTGAATGATTACTGTATACGAAATCGTTGGGTTGTTGTCCAGTGTTGTCCATTTAGTGATTGAAAATTAATGTTTTGGTGTGTTTACTCCACGTAATAGGAAACATAGTCAAATAATAAATAAATAATAAAATAATAAATATACATAATCATATTATAAATATACTCCGCAACTATATTTAAGAATTTGATTGGTGTGTTTTTTTTTTTTAAGTGATGAAGGGATAAAATAATAATTTTATGGAACAAATTAGAATAACATTGGGAAATTACTCTTGGAATGAGAAATATAGGTGAATTTAAGAGAAAATAGTTAAATTTTAAATAATAATTTAATTAATTATTTTTAAAATTTAAATATAATTACCCCTGTGTGTAAGAAAGGAAATTAGTTTTCCTTTTAAATTAGATATCATGAAACCAACTCACAATATACACTTTATTAAGAATATCACAATTCTACTCGATCACATAAATCATGAAACCAACTTACAATATATACTTTATTAAGAATATCACAATTCTACTCAATCACACGTTTAATTTGTTTAATTCGTCGATTTAATTTAATTAATAAATTAGTGATAATAATATAAGTGACGAATATACTGAAATTAAATAAATTTAAATTACAAATAAGTTTTTAACATTGGATAATATTTTTTGGATTTGACTTTATATGTGTTGGTGAAAGATTTAAGTATATGCATACGGTGTGTGTATCAACCACATTGGTGTGTATAATTCACATTTATTAATGTGATTGTGCTTGTTAGTAGGTTTATTTGTCCCTTCTTTATTGCTTCCTTTTCACGGTTTAGGCATATGAATGCACATTGAATACTTAGAACATTTGATTCTTTATTGCTTCCTTTTCACAGTTTAGGCATATGAAAGCACATTGAATACTTAGAACACTTGATTTTCGCATTTATGGATGCTTGTCATTCCTTATACTTGGTGTATTAACTTGCATGTACTTCATTTTCCTTCTCTTTATATTGATTTTATGTTTGGAATTTAAAATGTTTATATGTTAGGAATTTAAAATATTTAGAGGGTAATTCTTTTATTTTATTTTATTTTTTTATTTTTATTTTTTTTAATTTTTGGTTTTATTTAACAAGATCGGTTATGTTGTATTTCTAAAAATAAAAGAGGAGAGAAATTGCTCCATTACAAAATTCCCCAATTTTGTTGTAGAAAGAAGTCTACTTGGGTGCTATTTCTTGACATGTTTTACTTGTTTTCCTCTTTTCTCCCCTCCTCTTAGAACAAGGGGCGGTTAAATTGGTACTATAATGTTTAACAAATTGGAATAATAACACAATGCATTTGACTTTCATTATAAACTAAGATTGCTGCCGTAACTTAATACTGTAAACATAGATGATCAGAGCTTTGATGGCCTATTTATTGACAGTGTTCTTGCTTCCACGTTGCTTGCTTCCTTGGTCCATTGAAGTGGATCCTTGCTCCGAATTTTTGTTCAGTGCTTCATTGATGATGTTGATTGACTCTTCTAGATGACTGCAATTGTTCCTCAGAGTCCTTATTTCTTTGTTGCATGTCTTCCATTGCGATCTTATATATGCCATTTTTGCTTTAGTTTTTTCTTTGTCTTGCAGTATTGAGTTTTGAGACTTTCAATCACAACTCGATATGACTTGCAGAATGCACATGGGTGTGCTCTATTCTCCATAGGATCCATATTTATCTTTCCTCTGCTGTCAATGTATGGCTTGGCTGCTCCTTCTTTCTTTGCTAATTACCACAGCTGCTCTACTTCCTTGCTCTTTAACGTTTTCTTTAATGAAGAAAGGAGCCACTTACTAAAAACTAAACATCGCTTTCTCATAAAAGCTCTCTTAAAAGAAGCAAAGGTCTACTTATTAAAGGCAGAACAATTGAAACGATGGATAAAAATTAGAAGGAGCGTTGGAGGAGTGGGCGCCCAGCTCACTGGAGATGGTAACAACGTAGCAAAAAGGGGAGCGTTCACGAAAAAGGAAGATGATCCATAGAAAAAGCTTGAGTGGATAAGGGGAGTGGAGAAAGGGGGGGCGGTGGGTAGGGGAGGAGTGACGAAGGAGCGAAGGGAAAAACATAGAGCGTGGAGGGGAATCAACGCAGGTGGAGAGAGCTGCTTAAGGTGAGGAAGGGAGGAAAATGAGAGATAAGAAAAATACAGAGAGGAACACGAAATATGTAAGGAAGTGAGAAAGAAAGGGAGCTGGGCGATCACGTGATGCGTGATTCCATGGGATGGAGAAGTCATGTGTGAAATATTTCCAAAGATTTTGTAGAGTTTATTGGATATATCATTTTTGTCTTGTAGCTTGATGGTGATATCATAAGGAATATTGATGATAGCTTTGGGAATGGCTATGCAATCAAAGGGGATTTTGAAAACCACTTTGGAATCTTGATATGGAATTATTTGAGTGTTGTGCATCATGAGAGAAAAAAGATGGGTTATGGTATAGGGATTTTAATATTAATTTCTCCAATCTGAGCTTGTCCGGCACTTTGATTTACTCCTCTGTTTGCTTGTTCATCTGCTAATTTGTTATTCTTCCTTAGGATGTGAAAACATTCTATTTTACCAATCTGCCTTGATATTTTTTGTGCTCTTTTTAAGATTTGATTTAGCCCTGCATTTTCCAGAAGCGAATCCGTTGCCATTGCCTTAATAATGATAGCTGAGTCCCCCAGAATGATGGCTTCATTAAATTTTTTTTTTCTTTTAGAATTTTAAGTCCGAGCCAAAGCCCATATGCCTCTGCTTTGTTGTTTTTCATCTGTCCAAGGCCCTAGTTGTAAGTTGTCTGTATTAACTGATTGTGAGGCATTATAATTCCTCTAGTTCCTGCCCGACCTGGATTCTTTTTTGATGCACCATCAAAAAAAGAGGCATGCTTTGTTAAGAGTCTTTATCCAGGCTTGAAAATCTTCTTTGGTTTTCCTTATTTTCCAATTTTGATGTCTTGTTGTGCTTTTCACTTGAGGATTCTAGTTGATCTTGTTTGCGGCAAAGCTTATCCAATTCCTTTCTTCTTCTTGGATTTGGTTGATGCTGATTCCTTTGGCCCCTTTTGCTGTGAGAAATTCCACCATAAGTCCCCAAGCTTTTGACTTGACTTTACTTACTGTTGGAGTAGTATCTTTGAAAATTGCTCCATTTCTAGCTAGCCAGAATTGCCAACAAAGAAACGAAGGTAGGTTGTTCCAGAGTCTCTTTATTGTTTGCTTGTTATTGAAAGAGTATGGATACCTATTTTTCCATATGCTTATAAATTGATTTAGGGGGGCATTGTAATTTATATTTGCTGCTATGGGTGTCACCATTTCCTCCCAACATTTTCTTGTGAAAGGGCACTCCAGAAATAGATGTTGAATTGCTTCTTTCGCCTTTTTGCACAAAGGGAATTGAGATGGCCCACTTATTCCTCTTCTTTTTAAGTTCTCTGCAGTCAAATATTTACTGTGTAGTAAAGTCCACATAAAAATTTTTATTTTGGGGAGGGATTCTACCTTACATGTTGATTTCCAATATTGCTAGTCTTGATTATTTTGCTTCTCATAAAGTTTTTGGTATCCTGTTTTGACTGTATAATCTCCTCCTGTTGGTTCCCATATGTGGATATCTTCCTTGTTTTGGTCTATAGGAGTTGCCCCTGCTAATAAGACGATCAATTTGTTCCATTGATTAGTTAGTTTAGATGGAAGATTGGGGATGTCCCATTGCTTCCATTCTCCATTTATCTCCCAGGTGGAGATGTTGCTCAGCTTGTGGAGGCCTTCTTTTGTCATCCACTCTTTTAAGTCCTTTATGCTTGTGTTGGTCCCCAGGGGTGGGCGCCCCATTATGTTGTCATTCCAGATGTTTATTTGCTCTCCATTTCCCGGTCTCATGGTTATATGATCTTTGATGAGTTGTGTTGCATTGATGATAGCTTTCCATATATGAGTGCAGGGTCTTATCGGGGGATTCTTTCCCAGAATTGTGGACCTTGGACCATTGAGATATTTTGCTTCTAGGGCAGCTTTCCACCACAATTTTTCCCCTGTTAGGAACCTCCAAGTTATTTTACTTCCCAGTGCTGTGTTCATCATTCCTGGAAGTTTTATGGATAGGCCCCCCTGTTTGTAAGTAGTTTTTACCTGCTTCCAATTAATAAGGCTGAATTTCTTTTTTTCTCTTTTCCCTCCTTGCCATAGGAAATTTCTGATGATTATTTCCATTTGTTTATGGATGCTTGCAGGGGCCGATATAAGGGAAAATTGATATAAAGGTAGAGCTGCTAGAATGGATTTTATTAATGTAATTTTGCCTGCTTGGTTTAGCCAGAGCATTCCCCAAGCCTTGATTTTTTCTTTCATTTTTTTAGCATATTTGCTCCATATCTTTTTCTTCATATTTTTCTTGCTAATTGGCAGCCCCATATATTGAAAATGGTCCCAGCTGTTTTGAAAGGGGATGTTCAGAATTTGTGAGATTTTCTGCAGGGTTCTTATGGGGATATTCCAACTGTGCAAGCAGCTTTTGCCGTTGTTGATCAAGCCTCCAGAGACCTCCATGTAGCTGTCCAATATGGCTTTGAATCTTCTTGCCACTATACAGGATGCTCCTCCCAATAGAAGAGTATCATCTGCAAACAGAGAGTGGTTTATTCTTTTAGTGCCTCTGCTTATGGAGAGGCTTGTTAGGGTGGAGTTGTTTCTGCAGTGTTCCAAATTTCTGCTAAGAGAATCAACCATTATGATGTAGAGGAAGGGGGATAAAGGACATCCCTGTCTTAAGCCCCTTGAACTTTGGAAAAATTTGCACAACCTTCCATTGATGAGTGGGGCTATCCATGGGCCCATTGTGCAAGCTTGGATTAGTTCAAAAAATTCTTCTGAAAAGCCAAATGCTCTTAAGACATCTACAAGAAAGGATAGGTTCACTTGGTCAAAGGCATTTTCCATATCCATTTTTAGAACAAATTCTTTTTCGTTGTTGTTGAGACTGGTGTGGATAGCCTCTTGAACTAAAATGATATTATCCACTATCTTCCTGTTGGGAACAAACCCTCCTTGATTTTCAGTGATAAGGTTGGGAAGGAGGGGTTTCATCCTACCGACTATAATTTTGGATATGATTTTGTAGGAGTTGTTGTAGAGAGATATGGGCCTGAAATGGTTTAGAGTAGAAGGACGGGGATCTTTTGGAATTAAGGCCAAGAAGGTTGAATTTGTGTATCCTTTAATCTTTCTTTTTCTCATTACATATTTGACCATTTTCAACAGATCCTTTTTAATGATTTTCCAGAAGGTTCTATAGAAAGATATAGGAAAACCATCTGGTCCCGATGCTTTATCCAGTTGCAGATTCCAAACAGCTTCCTTTACTTCTTCTTCTGTCACTTCCTTAGTGAGTGCAATGTTGTTGCTATTGTCAACAATTTTTGGGATATGTCTTAGGAATTCTTCAGGATTTGCCTGACTGATTGGTGCTGTGAGTAGATTTCTGAAATGGTTGTAGGCCTCATTTTTTATTTCCTCTTGCCCTTCTTCTCTTGTAATTTTTTCAATGTTGTTCTTTATTGTTCTGGTTTTTGCCGAATTATGGAAAAGTGATGTATTCTTGTCGCCAGCAGACATCCATAACTGTCTAGACTTGAGTCAGATGTATTCTAGTCGCCAGCAGACATCCATAATGTAGTATACCTAGGGGGGATAATATCTACACATAACTGTCTAGACTTGAGTCTCCAAGTCTCTTCCTCTTCCCTATTGTTTCTGTAGATTTTCCATTGAACTTCTTTCTCTCTTGCTTGCTTTTCTGTGGTGCTTTCGCTGTTTTCCAATTCCTCTTGGATCTGTTTTAGCTCTTTTTCACTGTATGGTTCTTTGTATTTGTTTTTCACCCAAATTTTCAAACTTATTTTTGTGGCTTTTATTTTTGCTTCCCAAATATAAGTTGGGGAGCCGCTGATGTTTTTCTCCCATACTTTTTCCACCTCTTTTTGTGCTTCTTCGTTGCTGCCCCAAAGCTGATTATATTTGAATGGAAATGGCCCGTAGTTTTCAGTCATGCCCAGCTCCATCAAAACAGGTTTATGGTCAGAGACTGCTGATGGAATAATTCTTAAAGCAGCTTTGCTGTAGTTGAGGATCATCTTATCTCGGATAAGGATCCTGTCTAGTCTTTCCTTAATGTTTTCCCTACCTATTCTTCTATTATCCTAGGTGTATTTCCCATTTTTAGGAGGGATACCAAGTAGATTTCTTAGTTCCATTATCTCTTCAAGAGTTTCTCTATTTTGGTCCGGCAATAAATTCCCTCCTCTCTTTTCTTCAACTTTGAGTATTAAATTTAGATCTCCCCCTACAAGAAGGTTATCTTCTCTGTCATCCCCAATGCTCTCTTTTAGAGTTTCCCAGCATATTTCCTTGTCCTTATAATGGTTGGGAGAGTATATGTTGTAGATGCTTGTTGTCCCACCGGTTTCAATATTCTCCAGTTTAGTGTTTATCCAATGATCTTTCCTTGTATGTTGTTGCAGTTTCCATTACCTTTTTTACCATATAGTGCTTATCCCTCCTAAAGCTACCGTAGCTGATATTGCTAATCCTTCATAGATCCTAGATTTTTCTATGATCACTTCCATTTCTTGGCTGCTTAATTTTGTCTCTTGAATTAAGAGGATGTCAGGTTTTTCACTTTTTATCAGGTCTTTTAAAAATTTTATTTTGGAGGGGTGACCCAACCCTCTACAATTCCAAGAGACAACTATCATTATTTACTGTTTTGGGTTGTTGTAGGACCCTGTCCTTTGTTTGCATGCTGTGCTTTGTCTTTATTCTTTGGTCCTTTTTCAAGGAAATTGTCCAGTACCTGTTGTGTTCCCAATGAGATGTCTTTGGCTGCTTCTTCATCTCTTATTTCTTTATTTGATCTCCTTCCCACTTTTTTGATATTCTCAATGTTTTGAGGGGTTTCTTTTGATTGGTTTCTTGTTAGTATTCGATCCAGATTTTTGGGGAGAGTCTTATCTACCTGAGGAGGGGATCCAAGAGGGGTGGGTATGGGAGATGAGAGGTGATTGGGGGAGGAGGTGATGATCAGATCAGAAGGGATAAGGGCCGAAGTGAGGATATAAAAAGGGTTTGTCCCCACAAGGGAGGTTGTTTGGGAGGGGACGATAGATCCCGACGGGGGAGGGGGATGTGAGCATGTGGCATATTTAGATGCTGTTTTTTTCTTTTTCACTTGTTCCCATTTTGGATCTGACGTTTCTTTAGCGTTTTTTTTTCTTCAGGTTCTTCTCTTTTACTACATCTATTGGCAAAATGAATGTATTCGTGACATACCTTACATTTGAAGGGGATTTCTTCGTAGTCCAACTGTTGTATGTGGATTCAGTTGTCCACCTTGATTTTGACCGCTTCCGGGAGGCCCTTTCCTAGATCCACCTCCACATAGATTCTTTCGCATGCCTGCATGTTATCTTTGGGTTCGCTTCTGTCGATGTATTTGCCCACTCCATTTCCTATTGCACGAACCGAATCATCGCTCCAGCAATGTAAAGGGGGGTGCAGAAATCTTACCCATACTGGTACTACATTGGGGACATCTAGTTCTGGATCAAAGTTCGGAGTCCATCGGTTTAGATACAAGCCTCTTGTATCCTTGAAGTAAGGCCCGCTTCGAAATATTAGATCTCGATCACTTTTTGTCTCAAAATGAAAGGTATACTATCCCCGGCCACAGAATCTTATGGCGATTTTCCCTTGGATAAATTGGATCTAGTTCCTCTCAACCCATTTTTGCACTGTTTTGGGTGATGGCCATAATCCTGTGAACTGGCCCACGAGTCCTTTCTCTGCCAGAGCAATTGCAACTTTCCTTGGCACCGATGGAGGTAAGGAGATTTCTGGAATGGATTCCAGCATTTTGACAAACTTGGAGGTTGATGGTTTGTTTCGTTGGGGTCCCAAAGATCCTATGAGAGAAGCGAAAATCACCAAATCTTCATCTGGCTGTTGGCTGTTCAAGGTAGCAGCTGCTCTTGAAGGAGAGGGTGGCCCCGGATCCAACTCCGGGGTAGCCATGCAAGCTTGCTAAAGATTGTGGTCAGAATTGCAGAGGCTGGGCGTCGGCTAGGGCACGAGCGCGCATATTTTCCATAAATCTTGCAATAGTAGTATATTTTTAGAGGGTAATTTTAATTGGTGTTTATTGATAGGATTTCTCTGAGGGGTTTGTCATTATACCATATTTCATTACTTTCTTTTTAATTTTGATATATTTTTCAATAAAGCATCCACTT
Organism: Pinus albicaulis; assembly: GCA_034641835.2. Lineage (NCBI taxonomy): Eukaryota > Viridiplantae > Streptophyta > Pinopsida > Pinales > Pinaceae > Pinus > Pinus albicaulis. The sequence goes on from CM076580.1 coordinate 358,267,637, forward strand.
TCATATATAAAATATGAAATTAAAAATATGACTAGTGGTGTCTTTAACTATATCTTATTTAAATACATCAAAACAATAAAGTGGAACTAGTATTTCTCTTAGTAAAATTTCTATCAAATTTGGAAAAGAAATTTGACCCAAAAAAATATTTATTTATTTATTTTAACAGTAATGAGTACATTATACTAGGCACAATTAGTAACTTTGCAAAAACAATTGTCACTATTCCACTTGGTAGAACCAATGTTTCATAAATACCAGAAGGACCAACATGTCTCAAAGATTTGAAGCCACGCTACTTGTGGCACAAATTGTGAACCATACCACTTGAGCTAAATTCCTTTGACAAAAAAAGCAATTAGTTTAACCACTTACTAAATTACTAATATATTAATATATAAATAAATAACAATTAAATATATATATATATATGTGTGTGTGTGTGTGTGTGTCAAACATCACACAATAAAGTAGAACTATTATTTCTTCTCGTAAGATTTCAATCAAATTTGGAAAAGAATTTTAAACCAAATAATATTTAATTTAATAACCACATACTAAATCACTAATATATTAACATATAAATAAGCAATATTTAAAATAAAATTATAAAAATTAAATGATATAAAAAAACATAAAATATAAAAAAATTCATATATTATAACATATATGAAAACTCATATGTTATAACATGTATAACATGCAATCAAGCTTCCAAAGTGCATTGACTTTGAGTTTACAACTCTCGACAACATATCAGATGACCCCTAGGTGTTAAATATGATAATGACCCCATGGTAGAGACAAGTGGAAGAGACATAAGGGAATAAGTAGGAGATAGGTTTGTAGTGTGGAGCCCATTCTCCCATGTGGAGGAGAACACTTGGGAACCTAAAGGAGTTGAACATTTCCTATTTGAAAGTGATTGAGGAGGCGTAGGAGAAGATATGGAGAAAATTGTAATAGTTATGGAACCTAAAAATATTTGCAAGGGTCCCCCAGATGCGGGTGTTTAAGGGGCTCTGTACGTCAGCGCGTGGACAGACTTGGTGGGATGGTGTGTGGACTTGTGCCACCGCCACTCCTGAATGCGTCTCCACCTTCAGGTTTTTGTCTCATAATAGTTTCTCTGGGCTTGATTTTTTGCGCCTCGGTTCTATCGATTCGCCAACCCATATCTCTGTGTCTATTTCAAATAGCCGGTTTCCCCTGTGTGGGCGGCTTTTCACTGTTTGTATGACTTTGAAAAGGGTAACAGGTCTAGTTTTTGAAAATTTTTGGTTAGTCATCAGCCTTTTAATTGACAGATTGTCGCTTCACTGGGAAAGATCTTCAGAGGCTGAGACCTCTCTATAATTTTTGTATCAATAATAGGAGTAGAACAATTAATAATTTAAAAAAAAAAAAAAAAAAAAAATAAAAAAAAATAAAATTAAAAAAAAAAAAAAAAAAAAAAAAATAAAAAAATAAAATAAATAAATAAATAAATTGCAAGGAAAAGTCGATGGAGATTTCCAAGTGGCTCCATAAGACCAACAAGTAGTCAATAGGTTTCTTGATGTATTTGGTCAATACTAGGCCAAATATTTGTTTTAAAATGAATACCTTGAGCCAATTCATGGTGGAGCTAAGGTAGGAGCATTGAGTAGCAATGAAACATATGCTTAGATATTTAAGGGGCGCAATAGAGAATGGGTTAAGATATCTTGGAGATGAAGTGAACTTGAGGGATATTCAAACTTAGATTGGGCAGGTAGTGCATTAGATAGGAATAACACCTTAGGGTGTTGCTTTAACTTTAGATTAGTGATAAATCTTGGTTTAGTGGAAAACATAGTTTCATGGCACTTGCGTAGCAAACACGTAATACATGACAACAAATACTACTAGTTGTGAGGCCGTTTGGCTTTGGAATTTACTTGCAAGTTTGTTTGATCAAGAGTTGGATCCCATAGTAATTTATCATGATAATCAATGTTGTGTTGAACTATTTGAGAATCCAATGTTTCATGATAATTCCAAGCATATAGAGATTGCATATCACTTAATACAAGATAGGGTTTATAAGAGAACAGTGAACCTCTAGTTTCTTCCCATAGATCAATAGATAGATAATATTCTAACTAGGCCCTTGGAAAAAACAATTTTAGAGGCATTTAGAGATAAATTTGGATAGGTGCAAAATTCCTTTCTTGCTAAGAGTAAGTGTTGAGAATTATAGGTCATTGACTTAGATAAGGAATTTTGCATATTATATTCAAAAAGTGATAATATTTTCGAGAAAAATTATATTTTGTAATTCACCTAAGTAAATATGTGAAAACCTTATATCTAGTTGTGAAGTCTAAAATAAAGTGTATATCATGCATGCATGATTTATACCATGAATAAGATCAAAATATATTTAATTTTTTGTTTCAACTAAAAGTATAAATATAGGTGGCAATAGAGGATGTAACATAGTCGAAAAATTGAGAGAGAGATGCAATTATGGACAATGCATATCCATATAATTGTATATATTTGTACAATCATACAAAGCACATCCATACAATCATATGAAACATGTTTGTTAGTCATATGGGCCTTTCTACAATCATACAAAGAGGTCTTACATTCAATACTACAAGTTGTACTTTCAATAGTCCATCATTACACACAATTTAGTTTCAGGTAATTTTATAACCATACAATTGTTGATTTTTTGGCATCTTCTAGAGGAGCTTTCCTTGTAAATTTTTCAAAGGAATGAAAATATTATTTTAGAGGAGTAATTACATGTGTATCTGAGAAACAATTTTATATTTTCATTATTGATTTCCAACTATTGTATGATTGATACTTGGTCAAAAAAAATTAACTTCAACATTAATTAAATTCAATAATTTACCATTTCAATTATTTTTATTTCTTTGACATTTTCTAGATATTCTTTTTTGGATATTCCTACCAACTTGTTTCAACTATCATCACATTTGTCAATATGATTTTTCTTAATCTTCTTGAAAAGGAAAATCACAATAAAAAATTGAACTATATTCAACTATAAATAAATATAGCAGAAATATTACTCTCTCTCTTTCTATATATATATCTATATATATATATCAAAAATATTTTTTAAATAATTCTCTTTTGTTACTATGTGATTTGTCGATTACAAGTTTGACATGTTTTTTGTCATTATATAAACTAATTCTTGGACTCATTGCGCTGATGTTTGTATTGTGTGTAAACAAAACATCTATATGTCTATTTCCTATATTCCTCATAGTTTTATTAAAGTTATTTCCCATACTACTAATATCCAAGGCCACTCTAAAGCAACTGAAGGCTAATTCATTATCATTTACACCTTTCATAATTTTTTCTTGCTTAGAAGGGATTTATCGTCCTTCATTGTTGGTCCCCAAGCAAAATTCAACACATGCAAAATCAAATGTTTGAAAATTGTTAGCTATTGTTTTTAAGAAGACTTATTATATAAATAAAAATTCAAAGAAATACTTCATGTTCATCACCTTTTGATCTACCTAATGTCTTTATTTTCAATAGATCTAAAAATATTCCATGTTCTTTCCCACTTAGATTGTGAACAATTTTAAGTTTTATTATGCCACATATTAACCAATAAACATCATTTAAACAAATTGGATAATTCAAATATATTACTTTTATATTAACATTTCAATAAGTTTGTCATGTTCTCTTGTGGAAATGTGTTTTTCTTGCACTCATTGCCATAAGATGTTTTTTTTGATCTTTCATTCATCTTCAATCATTTAAAAACATATGTAATAAAATATACAGATTATGAAATATTTTTTATAAATTTGGTTGAGAATTTCATCCTAAAATTGTTTTCAAGATAATTGATGTACATTATATAGTAATTTGTATTGGTGCACTTTATGTAGTAATACCCACCAACGTATCTATATGTCTATGGATCACTACATAGCCCAATATCTAATGAAGTCTTGTGCATTTGTATATTTGTGGGTTTGCATGCCAAGTTATCCACTCTATACTAATAAACACATTGGTGCATCTATATATTATACAATGTGCATCAAAAACATTGTGAATCATTTAAAAACCAATAAGGCCAAATTGGTGTGATCTATAGTAAAATTTCGCGAGTGCATATATTTTCTATATTGCAAATCATGACTCCCAAAAAATTGAAAAACAAAATAAAACAAATGTAAGTTATTACTATGAGAAATTTTGCGATCTAAATGAGGGGTCATAATTCATCAAACTATTATTTACAACAAAATAACCATTGAGGTTAAGAAACACCCAAAATTTAAAGAAAAGAAAATAAATCTCATTTTCAAACTCCCTATGACTTATGGTTTGCAGCAACATAGAACAAAAAAGAAACAACAATAAGGCTATAGTTTGCAAAGTTGAATGTCAATAAGGAACCCTTCGATATTGATGGTTTGCAACAATATAAAACATAAAAGAAACAACAACAAGGCTATAGTTTGCAAAATTGAATTGGAATAGGGAACCCTTCTATTTTGTTGAAATGAATTATAGATATGGAATGGCACACTATATCATTTGAGTGTGGGAAATCCTTGTTAAGTAACACTACTATAGAACCTAAGTTTGAACTCTTTTCATTACACCTTGTCTTACTTATTTTTAGTTTGTTTAAATGGTCTTCAACTTTAAAGTGAATCAAATGTTGCAAACCATTTAATGAAAAATAAGCATTGAAAGAGTCTACAAGAATTTTATGAACCCCAAACATTTTATTGGATTCAATCACTTCTGTGGCCTGAATTATATGGCCATTGCCTGTATTGATGAGATAAATCATGTCTAAATTGAGCTTCATCATCCAAATAGAACCCTCATAAAGAGATGTAAACTTCTCATAATGTTTCCTACTGTGGTGCATTTTGGTCTATAGGAAACCTGAGCTTCACCCACCTTTTTGTGAGTCACAGTTAAAATGATCCTCTTTATGTCAATTCATTGAATTAATAATAGACTTTAATTTTTTAGTGAACATTATCATTTTTTTTATTGAAATATCTGCATCATGATGATGCTTTATGTTACTATATGCTTCTTCTATACCATTTTCCCTATGTACGCACTCTTTCCCAAAAGGAGAGAATGAAGTACCCATCTTCTATTTATTGATAACATGCCTCTAGGGTCCCTAATTTGAGGTACTAGAAATGGTTGAATGCTCTTTCCAATTGATATTAATAACACTTTGATAATGTGCCTTCCCACTATTCTCTTTCAACATTTCAATTGATTTGGGCTATAGGGAAATTTTTTTACTTGTCATCTTCCAATGCCTAGTTAAGATTAAGTGAATTGAGATGAAACGAGCTTGTTTATTGAAATATCTGCATCATGATGATGCTTTATGTTACTATATGCTTCTTCTATACCATTTTCCCTATGCATGCACTTTTGTACAAAAGGAGAGAATGAAGTATCCATCTTTTATTTATCACATGCCTCTAGGGTACCATCACTTGAGGTACTAGAAATGGCTGAATACTCTCTCTAATTGATATTAATAACAGTTTGATAATGTGCCTTCCCACTATTCTCTTTCAATATTTCAATTCATTTGGGTTGTAGGGAAATTTTTTTACTTGTCATCTTCCATTTCCCAGCCAAGATCAAGTGAATTGAGATGCAACGGGCTAAGGGGAAATATGTAGGGAGTGTGCTAAAGATAAGTGCGAGTGCTAAGTCTCAATACCAAGGGCTCCAAGTTACATTTGGAAAACAAAGGAGAAAATACAACATAGTCTCCACATCTTTAATATCTTGTACTAACCAAGGATTAATAAGCCAAACCATTAAAAAAAAAAAAAAAAAAACAACAACAACAACTTCAAATTGAAAATATAAATCATGGGTTAGCATTTCACACATCTTGTGTTACACAAGGAATACAATACTTTGTTATATTCCCACATATGTCTAGATGTTTATCAAGATCTATAGTTGGCAATGGAGGTTTGCAATAACTACTTATAATAATTATTTCAAGAAATTTATCACGTTCATGGTGACTAATAATTCATGTTATATGGGTTCATCCCAATATGAGCAAGATACAAGAGCATGGGTACCCTAATGACATTCCTTAGCATGACCTTTTATAATCATATTTACACAAATAGTGGAAATACGAAACTATAAATCAAAATAAACAATTTCAAATTGAAATTATAAATCATTTACACAAATAGTGGAAATATGAAACTATAAATCAAAATAAACAAGTTCAAATTGATATTATAAATCATGGGTTAGCATTTCACACATCTTGTGTTCCACAATGATTACAATACTTTTTTCTATTCCCACTTATGTTTGGATGTTTATTTAGATCTATAGTTGGCAATGGAGGTTTTCAATAACTATTTATAACAAAATTTTCAAGACATTTATCACATTCATGGATAACTAATAATTCATGTTATATGGATTCATCACAATATGAACAAGATATAAGAGCATGGATACCCCAATGGCATTCCTTAGTGTGACCGTTTGGAATCATATTTCCACACACTGTGGAGCGCTCCAAATCATGTATATGTGAGCATGGTATATATCAAAGTTTGACATTTACACTTCTCTCTTGCAGTGACAATATATCTCAATGGCATAAATATTGAAGAGTGCCACCATAGTTGGACCTCATGATTATTTTAATTAAATGCCCATTTTTTTTTTGTAATTCTACTCATTAAATTATTTGATAGTGCAATATTTGTTTGATTCTAGATAACTCAGATTTGAAATGAAAATTGAATTCAAACAACTAATAAGAAAGAATTTGCTAAACAAAAAGGTATTCAAGCAAGGGGATATCCTTGCACAACATGTTTTCCAATAAATAGAGGAATTCAACCACTTTATTGTCAAGATAAACAACTTTTAGCTTATCTTATCAAATAGAAAGAGGATCAATTATTCTTTAATCCTTTTTCACTAACATGTTCACTATGAAAATAATACACAATTCAATTTACTTATCAACACCTATAGAAATTTCATTATATTTATTCATAAAAAAATATTCATAATTAAAACATGATTAGAAATTTCAAAACAAAGATGAAGTACCTATATTATCCAAAATTTTAATAAATCAATTGATCAGGTGTAAGCAATTTTCCATCCAACCATACACAATGCTATGTGGATGCCACCTCTTAGTTGGTCTATAAGACCCTTAGCGCAAATGAAACAATTTTGAAGACTCTAAGGTCTTTCATCCCATTTCTAAAGCATCTAAAACTAACCAAGAAGTTCACTATCAAATTCTATTTAGCCCGACTATAACACTCTCTTTATTGCCACATACAACATAATAATACACCCTTCTCTACTCTAGAGTTATTTGGGAATATACAATGCATCGATATGGATATTTACTCAACCTAATCACTTTATTTCTACATTGTAGTGTCATTTATGTGGTCTTTGTGATTCTACCTTCCTTCCACCCCTCTTTTCAAAATTCTATTGGTATCCTTCATGAAAAATAACACCCTAAGGTAGTAGTGCCCATGCCTCTCCCAAACTCTCCTCATATTCAAATTTCCCTTTTATACTAGTGATGAAAATTTAAGAGATAATCTTATTCAAACTCTTATTGATTGCATGAATGTAGGAGGTGGTTAGGTTCTTCAAATGGATGAAGTATTTCCACTCCTCACCTCTTCCACTTTGATGTTATTACTAAGCTAAACTTTAGGTATTCTAATTAACCATCATCAACATTAAAAGAGAGAGGGATTTTGTTATGAAACCAGCTCACAAAATAGAAGAAAAGAGAGATCAACGACTTAGAAATCAACCTCTTTGAGGGGGAAACCTCCTTTACATTACATAAATGAACAATTCTTGGATGACACAAATGACAAAACCTCCTTTCTATATATAGGAGTCCATGGGGTCACAATATAACCCTAGCCAACTTAATAATAATGTAAGGGCATGTTGAAGCCTCGAAAATCGCTGCTTCAAACATTGGGGGATAACCACCCGGTCGAGACCTTAAGACAACTCTTTTTCCGTTTGGGATGGTGGCTCCGACTGGATTTGTAGGACCAGTTTCCTAATAATTTGATTGGGTTGGTAATGGAATGATTGGATGGGGGAAAATGGGACTAAATGACTTGAAATGAAAAATAATAACTAATCTAATTTAAATACTAATAAAGAAATTCTAAAACTAACCCAGGTATCATATGTGAATACAACTTAAAATTATTTCAATTGAACAATAACCATAAAAATGTATTATAGCTTAATTGAAATGTGCAGCAACAAATAAAGATAACTCTATTTAAGAAATTAAATAGAGTTATATCAGCATATTGTATTCATTATTTTATATCATTTACATACACTTATGAAAGATAAATATTTCTAATATACTAAAAAATGATATATATAAAGAAATATTGTGAAACAAAGTACATATAAACGATAGCAAATTTAAAAGAGAATATCATATGACAAAAGAAAGTAACAGTGAATAGATAGAAATACCGTATCCATCTTGAGACTTTCAAATGAAATCTGATACTCTAATCCAACAATTCCAATGCAAAATCAAATCCAAGGTACAAAAATGCAACTCTTTAAAGATAATTTCGCATAGAATTGCCAGATGCGATCCTTTATAAAAGAAACTAGGAGTAAATGGAGTACAAAAATGTAATCTCCAAGTCAAAAATATTACAAATTAAGGACCCTTTCTAAATGCATGAAAGGGGTTTAAATAGGTACTCAATAAAACAAAATAACTAAAACTATTCCTACAATCTATCTAAAATAAAATATCTTAAACTAAAATGCGAGCTTGTAGTAGACTGGCTCATTGATCATCGATTGAGGTGGATGAACGAAGGTGGAAGATATTGAGCATATCTTGGACTTCTGTTGGTAGACTCATTTTTGAATGTAACTATCCAGCGTATATAGCATCAGAGAATTCATGAATGATACATTGAATAACATATGAAAGGAATTTGATGGCCATCTGTTGGATATGTGGCTTGATCAGATAAGACCACATATTATCCCATGAAATTCCTTGAAGTTTGATAATCTGTTGATTTTTATTGATTATCTCTTGCTTCCACTTGGAATCAACTTCTTTTACTTTAGGTAACTTGCCTGGGGTACAATCTGAGATCAAATTGATAACGTACAGGCTGTCATTAATCAATTGTGTTGTATTATTCATTAACATTTTAGCCCTTGATGTGGCTCTTTCTGATTTCATTAACTGTTGTTCCCATTCCATAAATAGAATTTCTTTGTGTCTCTCTTCAATTCTAGGAAGATTAGCTTTTCTTCCCTGCTCTGTATCCTGCCATGAAAGGAAATCGAAAATTTTATCATCAACATCCTCAATTTCCTGCCTAAGAGTGACTGCTTTATCTATCAAAGATGATGTTACTTCGCACAAAGGCTCAATCTATGTTAACTGTAGACAAAATTCATGTAACTGTTGAGATAGCATTTTGTTTATTTCAAGAGCTTCAGTTATGAATTGGTCTATCTTAGGATACTCCTTGAACTTGTCCAATGCTGATTGGAACGTTTTTTCCTGTTCAATCTTTGAATTTCTCACATTTTGTAAAATATTTTGTAGCTTTTCTACTTCTTGAGTCAACTGCTGTTGTTTTCCCAAGGCTTGTTCATCAATATTTTTCTTTTCAAGGCTGAGCTGCTCTTCTAGTTGTTTAGCTCTGAGTTCTGCATCCTGTACCCGCTGTTCCAACTGAATAATCTTTTGCTGATCACTTGCAACCTGTTCTTCAAAAATAGCAATTTGCGTGTCCTTTTGTTTTACTAGCTGTGAAACTTCGGAAGCTTTATCTATAGTGGCAACACTATAGGCACTGACATACTGAGATAATTTGGTGAGATCCTTAGATCGATCCACCTCAGCATTTTTATAAACAATATTTGGAAGTTCCCCCTATGATGCTAAAATTACATCTTGATCCGTTCTACTCCTTTTCCTTTGTTTTCTTTCCACAACCCTATGTTTGGGACTGTAGAATATATCTAAAGGAGGGATTTCTTCTATTTTTAGCATAATTTCTCCAGTGGGGTTTTCAAGAATTATTTCCACATCCTGATCTTTGGGATCAACTTGAGGAGTGTTTTGCAATCCTATCTGCTGGGCAAATTGTTGATATTGATTTAGCAAACGAGGAGAAACAACCAATTCAGTATCTACTTGCCCTCCAAGTTGAGAACCTGCATTTTTGTTTGTATCATTCTTGGGTGCTTGTTCAATGTTTATACTTCCTGTTCCTTTCTCAATATGTACATCGACATCAGTACCCGTGTTCCCTTTTTCTGTTTGAACTAAAGGCTTCTATGTATCTTTTTGAGCAGCTGTTTCTATTTTGGCAGTGTCAGCTTTGCTGCTGTCATCCTTTTTTCCCAGAACAGGATCAACTCCTATTACTTCTTTACCAGAAGTACTTCCTGCTTGTTGTGATGCTTTCTCCTGTGTGGGAGCTCTTAACTGATCAAGAGGCACTTTAAGTAACCTCTGGCTTCTATACAACAAAAACTTTTTCAAATATTCGGGTTGCAACTTGGACTTGGCTGAATCAAAAACTTGGGATATATCATCAACAGAAACAAATAAATCATCAAAAATGTCTGGTTCATGCTCGAACCAGGCAATCGAAACAGAGGTAGTAAAATCATACGCCACTTTCCTTGGGTCATATTGTCTTCTAGGAATTGTTGAAAACTTAAGATCAGAAATCTTACCAAATTATTTCTTAGCATGAGCAAAACTATTAAGAGTATAGTCACCACAATTAAAAGGGAAGGTAGGCCACATAAGCTTTTTATTGCTTTTCAAAATTCTAGACATTCCTTCAACTGTCAGTTGATAGGAAATCTCCTGAGCTAACAGCTTATCTGGAACATATAGGAGAAGGATATGTGGCTGAACAATACTCCCAAAAATTCTGATATAAGTGAATTTTTCTTCTCCGAACCAATCTCTGATAGAAGACAAATCAGTCTTGGCTTTATTCGAAAGTCTAGGAGGGAAGTGACCAAAAATGGTTTGGTAGATTGGAATTAGAAAACCATGGAAGACTCTGTAAACATGAAGTTTGAAATGTTCTTTCCATAAGAAATTGTGGTACACATGAATAGGGATAGATTCTTTTGGAGTCCATTTTTAACTTAGCATGGGGAACTCGGAATTGAAACAGAGGGCGTCCAAAAAATAAGCACAAAAATGGAAAGGGGTGGAATTCCCTGAATTCTTATCTTTTCTGTACTCTAGAATTCGATTGGCTATCTTATCCGAAAAAATGACGGCCCAATCCATAATTTCAGAACTAACAGCAGAATGAATTAATGGGACCATTTGAATAGAAAATCTAGCAGAGTTGTCGTTTCCGAACAACCTACACATCATCGCTGAGGCATAACAATATGGAGGTGCGAGAGACTCCACAGAGTACAGACCTGATGCCCCCTGCTTATGTTTCTCAGGGTTACTCCTCCATTCTTTGATTGGCTCTGCCTAGTTTGGATGTTCTGCAGCATATTCCTTAAGGAATTCTTTGTTGTAAATCTTTTGTGGATTGGGAAGATGGTACATTGCTTTAATATCTTCTGCCCTGAATGACCCGAACAATGATTCAAAAGTAGAAACAAAAGTCCTGTTTTGAATGGTCACATTGTCAATGACGCGTCTGATAACATCATAGTAGGGAAAAATATTCGCCCGGGCAGCAACTCGGTGTAAAAATGAATTTGCCAATATACTGAGTTGAGTTTCAGAGTCAGAGTCTGAATCTTCTTCATCAGGAACAGTTGCCTTGGGCACAATAACCCTAGGTTTCTCTTTTTCAAGCAAATTGTATACATTCTCCCATGTCATCTTCCTCAGTCCTTGACAGGAGGTGTCTGTGACTAGCTTGAACCTTGTCGGTTTCTCCTTGGGCGGCATGTTTAACACAACAGATTTTGCAACAAAAGCAGCTTTAGACTTTCTACTTCTCTTTGACATTTCAGTGTCGGGTAAATTCTCTCTGGTTCTGCAAATGAAAGGATTCAAATTTTTGTTCTGCAATTGAAATGAATGCTTTCAACCGAAATAAAACACAACAGCTACACAAAGATTTGTTTATTTAATTACCATTTAATCTCCCCGTATTTTCAAAATAAATGCTCTCCAAGGGGTCACATTCACGTATTGAAAACAAAGTAACCCATGATCTTTTGCCTGATTTTCAATTAATATTTTCGTACAATCGGAGATCGGTGCATCCTTGTAATAAATGTTAAAATTCACTTTTGATACTTTGCGATGTGATGAATAAATATAAAGGCGAAATAAAAATCGCATCGCGAGTCTTAAATGGTGCGCAAGATAAATAGAATACGATTCATGCCGATTTTCTGTTTGCGACAATCACATCACAATTTATTTGAAAGGGAATGCAACAATGCTTTCTACTGAATCCCGATTGCATCGAAGATTTCGCAATGGAATGAATTGTTTAATATTATCTCCGAAAATGTGATTGCGATTGAGCGCAATCGCATCGGCATTTTTAATGAAAGGAATGCAATGTTTTAACTGTCTTCCGAAACATGATTGCAATAAATCGCATCGCATCGTCATAAATAGAAAAGTGAAATATTTAATACTATTCCAAAATGCGATTGTGATTGAGCGCGATCGCATCGAAACTTCTCAAGGCAATAACAACTCTTTAAAAGAACTTCTCCAAACTTCTGATTGTGATTTACTATTCATCTTAACATATTTCTAAGTATAAAGTTTTTTTAATATGTTCAAAATATGTTAAAAGGTCTTTTAACTCATCGGATCAGAAAGTTTTTTTTTTAAAACTTGTATACTTTGTGAATAAAATGTGATATGCATCCTTTTATCTATGGAAAAGATATAAAAAGGGGACCTATTTTTAAATGGGATTTATTCTAAAAATTTAAAAATGGGGAGGGTTGTTGTACAGTACAACAGGGCACAACAATAACAATAGCGGTCTTTTATGGGGCACACTAATAACAATATTGGGACTACATGGGCCCAACAATAACAATAAGGGGGCTATACTAACAATAACAATAAGGGGATAAACTAGTATTATAGGGAGCTAACATGCCCCTCTCCTTCAAACAAGTGTTGTACTCAACATTTGATTATTTATGGATGCTTCTGTATAAAATTCTCATCCTCCCATGTAGAATCTTCAGCGGGTAATTTCTTCCACTTGCTGAGATACTCTGAAATTGATCAATTTCGTAGTTGTCGAGTTCTTGTTTCTGTGATTGCTTCAGGTTCCAATATGATTTTTCCTTCCTCGTCAAGTTCTGGAAATATTGTTTGAACTGGGAGTTTGTCACCTATAACCTTCTTTAAGCATGAAACATGGAAAACTAGGTGCATTCGGGAGGATGCAGGTAGCTCCAATTTGTATACCATAATACCAACTTTTGCAGCACCTTGTAAGGACCATAGTACTTTAGCGATAATTTATTATACTTCTTAGCTTGCTTGAGGGACATTGGTTTTTATGTTTGTAGCCGTAAAAATACCCAGTCACCTACATCAAAAATTCTCACTGCGGTGTTGATCTGCCTGTTGTTTCATTGGATTGTGCACTAAAGTTAAGTTATTGTTTAAGAGTTGGAGAACTTGTTGTTGATGCTCGATGTGACATTCCATTGCTTGATCATCCATATTATCTTTCACTTCATCCTTCAAATCATCCACCTTAGCCTCCATGTATGCTTTTAAACCATCTATGCCATCTTTGGTTGCTCTTTGTGAGATTGAAATTTGCTGCACTTGGTACCATAATTTTGATATATCATACTACAATTCTTCCTCTTCATGCGTCATAGTAAAATTTTCTGAGGGCTTAATGGGTGTAGAATTATTTTTGGAAGGCATTATAGAACCTAATACTGATAATTTTTTTTCAATATTCCCTTGGAATCACTTCAAACTGATTTTTAAACAAAGGTTATGCCATCTTTTTTAAAAAATACACCTTTTTCTTGCTTTTAGGAGCTCGATATTGAAACGGTTGTAACTATGTAATTTCAGATTTCCAAGATCTGAACTTCGGTCTTGTAGTAACCCTCTGAGTCTTCTTTCCAATGCCACATGTAATACCTAATTTGGATTCTTCAAGACAAATTTATGTCCAATCTCCCATAATGACCTAATTATGGACTGGTTTAGTAGAGAGAACTTGTACGACATACCACGTATCACTATTTCCTCCTTTGAATCTGAAATCAATACAATGGAAACTAAAGTCTGTTTACTTTTGGCCAATTTTTACATAATTCCAAATTAATGCTCAAAGTGAGAGTTATGAAAATTTTCCCAAGGTCTCCTCTTTGAGATGAAATTTGGGAGCCTGCAAAAACCCTAACTTCCACAAATCATATCTTCGAACATATTGCGAACCAAGATCTAAAATTTTTACACGAAGTTCCTCAGGATTTCTTCACAAATAGAGTTTTTTTTTTAGCTTCTGAACCTTCATATAAAAAAATTTATAATGAAAATGCCACGATGACCTGTTTGAAGTAACAGAATCCTAGAATCCAAAGCTCTGATACCAAATGTTATGAAACCAACTCACAAAATAGAAGAAAAGAGAGATCAAGGGATTAGTAATAAGCCTCTGCGAGGGGGAAACCTCCTTTACATTACATAAATGAAAAATTATTGGATGATACAAATGACAAAACCTCCTTTCTATATATAGGAGTCCATGGGGTCACAATATAACCCTAGCCGACCTAATAATAATGTAAGCGCACAAAAATAACAATAAGTGGGTTATACTAACAATAACAATAAGGGGATACACTAGTATTATAGGGACCTAAGAGATTTCAATAAGTGCATGGAAATTGCAAATAAGGAAAAAATATGAAATATAGGTTGCTAAACTTATAATCATCCTTTTAGACCCCCTTGCCTCTTCCCCTCTAGTGAATTCACACCCTATTAGGTGCTCTTTCTCATTAAACTAATATTGGACAATTATTTTTAATTATCAAAAATAAATTCTTAAACATTCACTAGTTAGAGCTTGGCCTTAAGTTCCGCATACAAGATGTTTCCACCTATTACAAACATGGTCATTTATAATTGGATTCTTGTCGATACATACATACACACACACACACACACACACACACATATATATATACACCCAAAGGGTTGAAACTAGGATATTACAATGCTCAATACAAAATGCTTTCTCAACATTCACAATATAAATACAGTACCAACTTGATAAATTACTAAGACTCTTCATAAATAGCTATTTATCAATAAGTTAAAATAATGATGGTCCATGGAACATGAGATAAGTATAAAAAATCCTTGATAATGATAATGAGACCTATATAGGCTCTCCAAATGAGAAGAGGGAAAAGTATTCCTTCTAACAATTTTTCCTAAACCCCAAAGAAATTAGATCCATTGCTAAGGCATGTCTGAGTGTTTTTACCATTAGTGTTTCAAAAACCAACCAAACCAAATTGAAACCAACCAATTCATGTCTTGTTTTGTGAACCAATTCAACCAATCCAAACCCGTGATTTATATTTATATTTTTCTATTAATATTTACGTATTTTTTAGCTAACCAATTCATAATTCGAGCGATTTATTGATTATGATATGAGTTGAACAATTCAAATCCTAGTCTAATTGAACCTTTAGAAAATTTTGAGGTTGATTATGAATTTTAAAACGTCAGTCATAAATGATTGATGTCCAATTTTTGTTAAGATTCCTAGCACCTGAGGTTGCATGGGGGCACCATAGGTAGTGGTCAAACATGTGGTTGTACTCAAAGAGATTATTTTTAAAAATTGATTTGATTTGATTATCCATGCACTCGTAAGTGGATAAAATCCCTACTTATCATTCTTAAGATAATATTCTAGCCATTTTTTAATTGAAACAAAAATTTCTAAAGGATTGGTAAACTTTGAAAGATTGGTTGTTACTATTACACCAGGTACAAATATTTCATAAATGCCACAAATGGGCTAGTTACAACATGTCTTCGGAGACTTGAATCCATGCAGTTAGGGAAACAATTTTTTCACCAAAGCATTGAAGCTAAGATCCTTTAACATGATTCTAATAATTAGTACCTTCTTATGGCCACAATTTCTGATGATGTTCGTAGTCAATTTGAGCAAAAGGTGAAATGTACACTATCTCTATTCACAACAAAGGTTTCTATCATAACAACCATGAGAAATGATTGCATTGAAAACAAATAATGACATTTGTTTGCAAAGTTGTCATCAATGATGGACTTGGAAGGCTTTGATCATAATGGTACCTTATTAAGAAATGATAACCTTTTTGATTTGGAGGAAATGAGTGCAAGGGCTTTGATTGATGATGTAATAGATTGGGATTCCTAATAGGAGAGTGAGATTTTGAAAATGGAAACCTACTCCTTGAATTAAACCAAATCCTCTTCTGACTCGCTAATCAGAAAATGGAAACCCTACATTGATTATGATATATTTTACTTTGAAGACAAATTGATTATGCTTGAAATCAGATCATGACTGGAAAGTTTATGGTTATGGAACAACCTCAAAATTATGGGCTCCTAGATTCAAACTTAGTGGTTTCCTCGCATAAACAAAGGTACATGGATCTATTTTTGTAGAAAAAAGACAAATTTCCTTTCATTTTTACCATTAAAAGGGTTGAGATTAAAAATTCCATCATTGCATAAGGTTTTTGGGCACTAGAGGACCATATCTAAACAAGTGGTCACTCAAGTTTGAGCTAGAGGAAGCAAACCCATTAGTCACACTCCTATGAGTGACTCTTGAGTTTTACCTTTAGAAGGAAACCACATTAGTCACATTCATTCGAGTAAGGATGCCCCACCAATCCCTTAACCTATAATATGCCTATACTCTTGGAAGATAAAAGGAACAAGATTGGGAGATTTGTTCATAAAGTAGATAAAATATAGGGGTTGTACACATGCACTTAAATTTATGTTGAAGCTAGCCTCAAGGAAGGTCTCCCATAAGAAATAGAGCGATGGTTCAATAATGGACTCGTGTAGCCACTAGATTATGAACAACTCCCCTTTAAATGAAAATGCAACAATTGTCATGAATACAATCATTTCATCAAATATTGCTTAAAGAGTTCAACCTATCCAACCCTAACAAAAAAAGAATACATTCAAATAGTTTCTAAAAGAATGAGCAAAAGGAAAAGGTGATGGTTAACCACACCTCAATCCAAAAATGGAAGAATAGTAGGTCCTAGAAAAAATAGATTTGCAACCCTGGAATGTGTTAGAGGAAGAAGCCATTGACAAAGGAAAAAAATAGATTATTTCTATAAATAGAGAGGAAAACCATGGGAAGGAGAAAATGGATGAGACCAACAAAATAAATTACACCCAAACACTAGAATTTAAGAGAATCAACACAAATTCAAATTGATGTACAACAAAATCCTATCCAAGATACAACATAGGAGGATTCATGACCAGTTGATCTATCAATTATGACAATAACTATTGAAGAATCATCCACACTAGAGGTGATCTTGATGTAAAAAAGGAAATGAACACAATCTTAACAATCCCAACAAAGCAAATGAATCCATTGCAATCAATTTTTAGGAATTCCTCAAGACTTAGAAGTATAAACTCAAAGGTGGTTTGAGTATCTCCTTAGCATGAGGTTAGGAAATTGGAAAATTGAAAGTATA
Organism: Pinus albicaulis; assembly: GCA_034641835.2. Taxonomy (NCBI): domain Eukaryota; kingdom Viridiplantae; phylum Streptophyta; class Pinopsida; order Pinales; family Pinaceae; genus Pinus; species Pinus albicaulis. The sequence goes on from CM076580.1 coordinate 358,285,463, forward strand.
GAGGAGAAGGGTGCACGAATCACAATTATGGGTTCACAATCAACATTGAGTTTATTATTCCTTAAATGTATAAAATGAACTCAAGCTACTCCAAACATGATCTAAAATATATGCATTTTGAACATACAAACCTATACACAACCACTACAAGAATCTAGTCTCTGCACATTGAGTGCAAAAATACTTGTATGTTAGAAAAATAGAAATTCAAAACAACACATACAGTGAGGAAATTAAGAAATCTCATAGGAGACAAGATAAAAGATAACAACTAATTTTCATCTCTTACTCATATACACAACAAATCTCTCTTACAATTAGTGTGCAATTATTTTATGTGTTATGCCTCAACATACACATTGTATGCTTCATAACAAACTCAATCAGTTGTTTCTCTTCTCCTTTTATAATTTCATGAGATCCTTTCTATTAAAATCTCTCGAGAAAATTTTTCAACTCTCACATTTTCTTTTGTAGGCTCCATACCATTAAACAATGATTGGAAGGCTGAATCATCATAGTGGTTCTTCTTCCTTAGTCTCTTCCCAATCCAATCATCATTCCTTCATACACTAATTAGTCATAGTGGTTTGACTCCTTGGATAATCAATATTTTCTCATTTCGTTCCCCAACTAATCATTACTTATCCATACATGTAGTCCACTAATCACCATGAAGCCCCTTGAGACACATGGAATTGTTGCAAGTCATGATTCATAGTGTGGAAGCAGAGTCACAACAGTGTCGTGATGTTGCAATAATGGTGTCACTACAACATAACAACAAGGCCGTGTTGTAGCATAGGTGTTACAACAACATAACAACATGGTTGCAACAATAGTGTCACAAAAGTGTAATATCAAGGTGGTGTTGCAGGAATAGTGTACAACAATGTAACATCAAGGTGGTGTTGCATCAATGTAACAATAGGGTAGTGTTAAAACATGCTTATTTCATATTTTGAGCTAATAATTAAAATCAATTGATGCATATTACGTTTGGCTAAGGATGCTCCTGCATCAAACATCCTTAGTAAGAAAAATGTGAGCTTCTAGCTTGTGTATGTGAATGTAGTTGTTACAAAGGAGTAAGGTCCTTGTAGGTGTGTGAGTTCTTTATAAACCCATAATGCATCCTCAAAAAATTTGTTCTTGCACTTACAAAAACTCATAATACTCCTTTTTTTGGGTGCTTTTGTTGACTCTCTTCATTAGGACTTGCTCTAATTCTTCAATTGTCTTGATGAATTTTTTTTTTTTCCACTCATCCATGATACCTTATTTATCATCCCTTTATCCTTCATTATACTAAGTCCTCAACATTGAATATTGGGGAGATGTCAAATTCCTCTATTAACTCTAACTTATAATCATTATTATAAATATTCTTTGGAACTCGACATGTTCCAATTTTCTTGCACTTGAGTTTGTTATACATACCTCGAGGAAATATTTCTTTCATTAAGTGTGCCATCACTAGGTCTCCCTCTTCAAAATCCTTTTGACTCCTTCACATATCTTCCCCTAGCTTATATTTGGCATTGTTTTGTTACAGCTTTTGTCTGACTTGCTCATGCATTTTCTACATATCCTCTACAAATTCACTTATATTAACACTCATTTTATCTTCCATATTTGGAAATTTAACCAAATGCAAAACTCCCCTCGCTGGCTTGCCATAAACAATTCGAAACAAAATATTTTCCACTAGGCTTGTTAATTGAATCATTGTAAGCGAATTCAACATGTCTAAAAACAAAATCCCATTGTGTTGTTTTTTCTCCACTCAAACTACTCAATAAATCCCCAAGACTCTAATTAACCAACTTGTTCTATCCATCCATCCATTTGTGGATGGTATGCAAAAGTGTACAACAATTTGGAAACCAATTTCTTCCAAAGTACCCTCCAAAAATGTCCAAGGAATATAGTATCTATACAAGAAATTATACTCCTTGATAGTGCATATAATCTCACATTTTCATAAAATAAAAAATCAACCACATTAATAGCATCATTGTTCTTATTGCATAGTATGAAACATGCCATTTTAAAAAACTTGTCTACTATAACCATCACAAAATCATGACTTATCCATGTTCTAGATATTCTCGAAATGAAGTCCATACTTACATATTTCCAAGGTCTCTCAAGTATTTATAATGGAGCATGAAACCCTATGCTATGACTACTTCCTTTCACTAATTGACAAATCCTATAACACCCAACAAATTATTTTAACATGCTTGTATATGTTGGGCCAAAAGTATCTCTCCTTCACTAATGTTGTAGTCTTGTTAACACCAAAATGTACACCCAAATCTCTACTATGCCATTCTTTCACAAGATTTAGGTGCAACAAGATCTAGGTAATTTACAAACCTTGATTTTTAAACAAGAATCATTCTTGGATGTGGAAATCCAAATATCACTACCACATTTCAGGTTAAAATCTGATAGCCGAATCCGACAAATGGATAAAATGGGAATCTCCGTTAGACGCTTAATGTATTTAAAAAAAAGGCCGACAATTGTCAAATATGCAATGTTAATTACATAGAGTCGGATATTCGACGATCGACATTAATGGAATTTTATTGACCAAATTTTGACATTAATGTCATTTTACTGTTGTGTAACGTTTATCCGACAGAATAGCATTAAATATTTGACGGGAAATTGATTTATATATATGTAGGGCCGAATACCTATTTACAAGTTCCACATTCTTGTTATACATCCCATGCTTTTGAAATGTTATAGGCCTATTTTGAGGTTAAATTTTGATTGATAATCATCACTAAAAGCTTTAGTGAGGAAAAATGTCAGATAACATTCCTCAAGGACTGGGCCAAGGAGATCTGGGATCGACATAGGGGGCTTCGGAGGATAGAAAATGTTATTGCCCTTGTAAAAAGTGTAAGGGATTGAAAGTAATGATACTTTTAATAACAACAACTAAAAGGCATTGTAGAAATTATGGACATGCTGGAGGCGGAGATGAATATCATCCATGAGTAAGTACTTATTCATTATCATCCATTAGATTATAAGAGGCTTGTTCTTTATATTTCTTATACATGCCATAAGAGACTTGGTCTTTACTTAGTTCAAATATATAGTCAATTGCACAAGTGACAATCTTCCAAAATATTTATTTTGTGTTTTATGCATTGAGAAAAAATATCACGATGAGTTCTAGGTAGTTAATTTGCAATTAATATTTACGTTTTTCATGAATATTTATGTTAGATAGTTTTCAATTAATATTTATGCTAGGTAGTTTGGAATTAATATTTATGGTAGTTTGTAATTAATATTTATGCTAGGTAGTTTTGGCATTCATCGACGGTCTCTCTCTCGCTCTCTCTCCAAAACTAACCTCCTATCCTCATTGGTGCACTATGTTTCTCATTTTTCAAGTTATATTGCTAGGATTTCATTTTTCCCTCCCTCGTAGCACTAGGTTTTCCAATTTCCTTCATTCCTAGCACTATATTTTTAAACTGTCCTTTTCATAACACTATATTTTTAACTTTTTTAACTTTCTAGTGCTATGTTGTTTCTAATGTACCTTGTTTTATAGTGTTAAGATTCCTCCTTGTTTCATTTACCAGTGCTAGGAATTCCAAATGTGCCCTTTTGTAGTGCCAGGCTTCCTAATTTCTCTTTATTCTAGTGTTGAGTTTTTCAAATAGACTTCTTTCTAGCAGCAGGATTTGCAATTAGGCTATTTTCTAGTAACATTGATTTTTCAACTGTACCCTTTTCTAGTGCTAGGAGTCTCCAAAAATCCTCATTCCAACATTGATCAGTTTCACATTTGTTCCTTATTCCAGTGTTAGGTTTTGAAATTGTCATCCTTTTGACCTTTTTCCATCTTTTCCTTCATCCTTTTCCTCCTGAATTGGTTACAAATTTGGGATAGTTTCCTTAGGAAATTAAAAATGAATATTCAAATGCAAACATAGAATAAAAAAAACAAGAGAATAGACCCTGCTATAGCTCAATCTGGCACAACTAAAATATTAAAAATCTTAAAAAGAATTTTATTTTAGAACAGGATTAAAATTTCTAAATTTGAAGAAGTGGATAATTTTGTTGGACTCTCTCCTTGGATGGAAGGAAAATGAACATAGAGGAAGGTGTTGAAAGAGAATAAATGGATGAGGAAGATGTTGGCGAGGATGTTGATCTAAAAGGTGAAGATGATGAAGATTCTGATCTCAATTTAGCATGGAAGATACTTGAATAAACACAAGTAATTCTGGATAAACAAGAAGCTTCTCATTGATACATATTCTAATGAGTAGCATTATTACTGTACTTTAGGGTCATTAGTAGCAGTTAATCAAAGCTCTGAAGCACATGAAAAATTAAAGGTCGGAAATGTGGATGCTCTACGTTGTAATTATGCACATGGGGAAGATAACCCAAACTTCCAGTGCATAATATATTGGATGCTTGATAAGTCTTATGAGCATATTGTTCTTGTTCATTACAAATAATTTACAGAGGCAAAGATTCAAATAACACAATGCACATCGTGCTACATAGTACTTGCGTTTATTGCCGAGGAGGGCGTGATTTATATGGCATATTGGATGATGGAAAATATGTTTTTAGCAGAGAGCTTGCAGGTATGAAATAAATTGACGATCCAGATCATTCACACCCAGATCCAATAGAGTCAAGGGGGCAAAAAGTACACAAAACCTATGCCAATGAGTGGTCCCGCAAGTGGATTCATCAAAACCTCTTAGTCCAAGATCAACGACTATTAATTATTGTGGCATCACTGTTCTCATTTCCAGAAACCTCTAAGAGGTGATCCCGTAGGCGGTTTGAGCTTTACGAAAACCATTTGTGGTTTTATATATGATCCATACATCATTCCTTATGATCCAAATATCATTTCATATGATTTAAAACTCCCATATGTGTTTAAATTATAATGTACAAAATCATGATAAAAGAAGGGATTTTCGTTTTGTATTTTTAACACATAGAGGATATAAATTTATATATATATATATATATATATAAAGTTTATAAAGTATTCCAAAACAAGATCTCATGTATTTAAAAGGAGGAGTTATTATTAATGAATAGAGATAATTAGGAAATTGTCCATGAGTTAGTTCCATAACCAATTTTGGGACAATTAGTCAGTTAGGATGATGGGGGAAATAAAAATGGAAAATCAAGGCATTGTAGAGGTTCCAAGTTTTTGGCTTGAGAGGCATAAATTTTTTACTTTGGATCTCCATGTGTTTATGAAAAATCCTTTCACAGTGATTCCATAATTTGTTGAATATGATTCGTCTTTCCATGTTGCATCATATTTTTTAAGTCTTTCTTCTTTAGAATTAAGTAACAAAGCTTCTGGTCTTTAATTTTACAGTTTTGTAAGTTAAATTTAAAATCCTTAATGATGCGCTCCTCTATTCTATTTTTCACCCCCCTAATTCTGCCATTTTTCTTCTATAGTTTGAAACAAGAGATTATGCACAAGCAGCCTATTGTCAAAGACTGTCCATTATCACTTTTCCATGTCTTATCTTTTCCATTTGTATTCATCACTATAAGTCCCCTTGAAATATTTTTCTCACACTGGAGACTGATAAGGATTAAATCTTTGGGGTTTTAAGAACATTGGGACACTAAAATTTTGTCATCATGTTTATTGATAAATGTCTTGGGCACTGATCTCCTCCAGCCATAGATTGTCTCCTAAGGTACAAAAATCCCATATAACTCTAGTTCTACCAAGCCTTGAGTGGGATCAAATCCCTTTAGGTGCAAACCTCTCCTCACCTTTTTACTCAAAATATGGGTTTGCACCTCAAGGGATTTGATCCCTCTCGACACTTCGTAGAATCGAAGTTAGATGGGTCTATACTGGTTTCTATTTATTTTCACTATTACATGTTCATATTATTAAAATCATTAAATCTATGCAGTTATATTTATTTGTTAATATATTCAATGGAATCATTCCCATTAAGGGTATTTTTACTTTGATTATTATGAATGTGTAAGGTTTAAGTTGAGCCATATGAAAATCATGATTAATTAACTAGCTAAGTTTTCTTTGTCTAGCTCTTTGTTGTCTTTGTTTTCCTATATTATATTTGTAAACATATCTGTTGTTTAAATATTTGCGATAGCTGACTAATATTATTTTATTGTTTGTAATTATCTAGTATGGTGCTCCTAGGGCATTCCTCGACTTGGAAGAGGTCGTTGTAGTAAAAACGCCTGTTTAAGAACACGAAGTGAATATTGAGTTGAATCAAGCTAATGATACTATGGAAGAAGATAATGATGCTGATAACACATTGGATGAAGATGGGATGAATAGATTTATCCAGGAGACATTTAATAATGTTGCAGGAAGGGATGATGACGATGACCCATATGTCAGTGGTTATGACATACCTGTACTTGAGAGGGGAAATCAACCTCTTTATGAAGGCTCAGAAACATCTCTTCTCTCTGCTATATTGCTTCTGGTCAAATTAAAGGTGGTGAATGGTTTGTCAAACACATGCATGACACAAGTCTTGAGGTATGTAATATATTTTGTGACATTTAGTACATCATGATAAAACAGTTATTTTTTTCCTATGTTTTCAATGTTGGTATGTCGATCACCATTTGTAACATTTTTTGGATGAAATATGTATATTGTTTACATTAACTAGCACTACTTATTTCTGATGCTGTAGATTGTTAGGTGAATTTCTATTACCATCGTCAACTGTTTTACCTCAAACGTACTGAGATTTACATGCCATTATGAAAGATATTGGAATGGAGTATCAAGTTATTCATTCATGTTCTAATGATGATATTATCTTTTATAAAGAACATTCATCGAAAGACAAATGCCCAAAATGTGATGAGAGTAGATATCAAACCAATAAAATAACAAAAAAGGTGCCTCGCAAGGTTCTTAATTATATTCCCATAATTCCATGTTCGTGAAAAATTTTCAAGTGCAAAATAATAACAAAATTTATGGATTACCATGCAACGAAAAGAAGTCAAGATGGTGTTCTTCGAATTCTTGTAGATGGATCTACATTTACGAATATAGAGGAAAGATGGCCAAAGTTTAAAGAAGAGCCTCGTAATCTTAAGCTTTCATTAGCAGCTGATGGAGTCAATCCATTTGGAGAGCTAAGATCTATTTACTCAGTGTGGCACGTTTTTGTTATCAACAATAACATTCCTCCTTGGATGTCAATAAAGAGGGAGCACATAATGTTGAAAATGATTGTTCCAAGTATTAGTTTGTTTAGAATAAATATATTCGTTTACACAATAACATATCATGATTTGTCTTGTTTGTTACATACTTGTGTCTTATATTTTTGTGTTTACTCATATATGTTCAATCATGTCTTTTTTCTTTTCTTTTTCTTACTAATATATTTGGGAATTATGTAGTGTATGTTCATTCAATTAGGTAAGTACTAGGTCAAATATATGAATGTATATATCGAGCCTCTTATCAATGGGTTATTGGACTTATGGAAGGGCATCACTACTTATGATATCTCTAGACCAGCAGATGCACAAAGGGAATTTGAATTCCATGCAATGCTTGTATGGACAATTCATGATGCCCCAGGGCTAACACATTTATGTGGTATATTATAACATTACCATGCACTTTAATAGTGTTTACTAGTTTTATGAAGTTCATTTCATGCATTTTTTTGTAAATAGTCCATTCATTATACACACTTCAATTAATAATTGAAATAAAAATTAATCCATCTCTTGCAGGTCTTCAAACAAAGGGTAAATTTTATTTTCCAGTTTGTGGTCCTACATTGAAATCTCGTCGTTCAGAAAGCCTAGTAAAGGAGGTGTTTGATGAGTATAGGCACTTCCTCTCTAAGAACCAAAAACATCTTTTCAATGGGAAAGAAGAGACTGGATTAAGACAACGAAGAATGACACCTAGTCTATGGAAGTTGCAATATAATAGTATCTCTCAATGTGTGGATTAAATGATCTATTTTTCATTATACATGAAATGCTTGCATTATTTTATATTTTTATTGCATTTTCTTCATGGTACTATTTGACAATTATTGTTGTTATAATATCTTAAACTATGATTCACCTTGCAGGTCGGCAAGGCATTAATAATAGGCACTACCACGAGGAATGAAAAGCTATCCTGAGAAATTTAGTAGGATCCCCTACTATGAGCACCTAGATATTGTTCATTTGTTTGATACAGTGCACATCGGTAAGAATGCAATAGAGACCTTATGGCAAATCTTAGATGGAAGGAGAGATAAAGAAAAAACTGTCAAGATTTGTAATGACATTAAGGAGGCCAATCATGCAATGCAAAGTGTGTTTCATTCAAATAGCGATAGAGATGGCCAAAATCTAAGTGCCCTTCCATTGTTATTGACGGATCAACAAATCAAGGATTTTAAAGAGGTTATTAAAAATTAAATTTGCCACTAGATTTTCTTCAAACATAAAGAATATCCTAACAAAGAAAGGTGAATTAGGTGGGGTAAAGACTCATGATTTGCATACATTCATTAAGGTAATTATTTTGGTGTATATGTTTGTACATTAATGGTGAAACATCTTGTTAGTATTTTTGTTTTATACTTATTTCAGAATAAATAATCATTGATTATTTTTTTTGTTACAGTATGTTATACCTCTATCTCTCCCAGACAAATTTGACAACAATGTCAAACAAGTTATATATGATCTTGGAAAATAAATGAGGTAGGTGGTGATTTATGTGCAAAGCGTAATTTTTTTAATAATTTGTTGCACATTAACTTATATTTGACTGCATGTGTTTTACTTGTCATGTACTAAACATCTTCTTGTTGAAACTTGTGATTTTCTTGTTTAATTTGTAGATGGTTGTCATCTAAATAAATCGATAAAGAATATATAAATTATTGGAGGAAACAAATTCCTCATCTAATGTGTGAAATGAAAAAGTATCTACCTCCAACATTTTTCTATGCACAAGAACCCTACCTCATACACCAAGTTGAGGAGATTGAAAAGTGTGGACTTGTACACACAAGATCAATGTGGATGGTTGAGAGGCACCTGAAATCTTTGAAGGCTTTGGTCAAACAAAGAGCATGTCCTGAGGGTTCTATGGTAGAGGGATATATGGTATATCAAACCATGGTTTATATTTGTCAATATAGTCCGAAAATAGGAAAAAGTATCAATGTATTGGATCGCATTTGGATGTCAACTCCATGAAAAATTTTGAAGGGGAGCACCTATTGGGGAAAGGTACAATGAGGAAAGTGAGATGTAAGTATATAGTGGAGATTTATAGTACATTTGACTTTTTGTTTTTATGTATATCATACTTATTTAGTTTTTAGTCTTCATACACAATCCACTATTATAGTGGTATAATGTGTTAACTAATTATATATACACATGTGAACTATTTTATTTTAATACAACCTGTCGAGAGTGGGGTGTAATAAATTTATACCTTGCAAACAATGCTGATTGGATGAAGGTATGTATTGAATGATGAAAATAAGCTAATACTGGTAGGTTATCATGGTATGGTGTGTCTACATTGGTAAAAGAAGCTGAACGTAGTGGAGATACCAATCTTACATAGAGGGAAATTGATTTAGCACATGCTTTAGTACATTACCAGGCAAGCATATAATTCACCTATACTAATTATTTTTTTAAAAATTATATTGATCCATATGGCGTGATTTTTTATTAATTTGCAAAATTTCCAAGTATAAATATGTTTATCAAATAATGACAATGTATTTTTTATGTGTTTTGCATATTGCAGTTGAAACACCGCAAGGAAATGTGGTGCAATGGCCACAAATTTCGCACCAAAAGGTTGGATTAAAAGAGGACAACTTTAGATAGTGGGATACCTATAGTATTTCAGGTAGAGAACATTACATCTAGAGGTGAAAAACATCTAGAAGTATCTGCAATTCGATACTATGGGTATTTGGATGATATACTTGAGTGTGACTTTAAATCCTTTAAATTAGTTGTGTTCGATGTCAAATGGTACATGCTACGAATCAATGAACATAATCCTTATAGAACTTTTATTCAACATGCTAACGTATTTACCATTGTTAATAGAAGGAACGTTGAGCCAGACTCATAGCCCTATGTTCTTCCAAGCTAATGCGAACAAGTATTTTACTCAGAGGTTCCAGGTAAAGTAGGTTGGTCCTATGTTGTTAGATATGATCCAAGAGGAAGTTCAGTAAAGTATAATGTAGCGAAAGAAGTTGATATTGAAGAATAATATGATGTAGAGGAGAAAGGGGTTCATGCGTGAGATGAATATGTTGAAGAAGTTCAAGGATATGTTAATCCAGACAATGTTCTGGACGAACCAAATGATATTGACAATACGTTGGACGAAGAACTTGAAGAGGTCGAACCAAATGTGGGAGAGGATGTTTTGGATGATGATATAGATGATGATGATCATGATGATGACATGGCCAATCCTTTGAACATGGATTCTGAACATGATGATACATATGATGATTTGGATGAAGAAGAAAATCAACACAACAGGCTCTCATCACTTGAACCCACCAATATTCTGGCCTTGATTTAAGAAGCCAGAAAATATTTCCCCCCATGGCATGATTCACCATAAGAGGGTCACAAATTCTTAGTCCCCCATGATGTTTTTCTACTGTGGTAGTATTCCATTTCACCAGGTGGAATTTTTTTTTATCTTGCTTCACTCCCTCCCAAAGAAATTTCCTGATATATATACCAAGTTGGTGCAAGACATACTTAGGAGTCTGGAGAGCTGAGAACTGATACAGAGGGATGGATGATAAGACTGATTTCACTAGAATTGTCTTGCCCACATTATTCAACCATAATCCCCCTAATTCATGATTTTGGTTTTGATTTTGTCTAGGAATCGCTACCAAGCACAAGGATATGTTCTCCTAAGGAAAATTGGAATTCACAGGTAACTGAATTCTTTCTAACCCTAGACTGTTTTGAATCCCATTATTTCTTCAATCTTCTTGGCTTTCTGATGCGTGATGTTCCAAGTGTAGATACGACTTTTGCCGTCATTTCTAGATCCTCATGATGCACTAAGAAACTTGTATATACTAAATTTAAATCATTTGGAGATCACCAAATATGCCCGTCCTAAGAGGATAATACCATCCAAAAATTGCTAGTAGTTGATGTTTCTGATCCCTTCCTTATATCTAATACCTAACAACTTGAGGGTTTCTATTTCATGCTCCAATATTCTCCTCAACGAATCCACCATTAATATATAGAGAAATGGGGAGAGGGGGAAGCCATGCCTTATACCCATGGAAGCTTTGAAAAATCCCGCCACTCGCCCATTAACCAGAGGGGAAATTCGAGGAGAATCGGTTCACAAAGAAATCCAATTTATAAATTTTGCATCAAACCCTAGTTTCTTCAAGAACTTTAGGAGGAAATTGTGCCTTACCCCGTCAAAGGCATTTTCCATATCCAACTTAATTAATTATGCCTCAATCCATTCTTTTCCAAGTGGAATCTATAGCCTCCTAAAGAAGAATTATGATGTCAAAGATTTTCCTACCTGACAAAAATCCACACTGATTGACAGAGATCAGTTGTGGTAGTATTTTTTGAGTCTAGAGGCAAGCAACTTCGAAATAACCTTGTAGGAGACATTACAAAGAGAAATGGGGAATAATATGGAAAAGGAGGAGGGGTTGGACTCTTTGGGAATTAGGGCTAAGAAGGATGTGTTTATGCCTCCCACCATCAGGGAAAATTTTATGTCTGGAAAATTATCTTGAAGTTTAAAATTTGGCGAATCTCACTAGTCCCTAATATGAAAACTATAAAATGTTTATTGATGTATTTGTAAAATTATTCATATTTATAATGATTTTATATATAATATCTATATAATGTTGGTAATTTTTCAAGTAAAATATTTTTATATTGTAAAATTTGGGCGAATCGTTTTTATAAAAAATGGAAATTGGCAAACTTTTTTTTTTTTGCAAAAATCATGGAAAGTTAGCCCACCTGCGAAAATTAGCCCCTAAAATTTTCCATGCCCACCATTATGAATCTCTTGAAGTAATAACCTATCATTTGGAACAAGTATTTGTTAATAAAGACCCAGAATAGTTGATAAATGCTAGCTGGGAAACCATCCAGACCGGGGGCTTTGTCAAGAAGAAAGGATAAGACAACCAATATAATCTCATCAATAATTGGAGGTGTGATGAGGAGGTCATTAATTTCCCTAGTAAATAGGGTGGGAACTTTATTTAATAGGTAATCCTAACTCTCTTGATCGATATGATAATACTCAAGGTAAAGCTCCTGGAAATGATCAACAACAACTTTCTTGATTTCATTGAACTCAGTGATTGTTTGCACCCTATGGTGAATCTAGGAGATGTTGCTATGAATTTATCTGAACTTTTCCTATTTATGAAATAATTTGGTGTTCCAATCCCCGAAAACTAGCCAATTATTTCTATATCTTAACTTCTAGTATTCTTCTTCTTATTTTAGGAGGGTGCGGAATGCCTTAAATTTCTCAGTTTCTTTTTGGATCTCAATTTGAGAGACCATGGCATCATAAATTTTCCACTAAATGTATGCTACTTTTTTGTTTTGGATCCTTTCTTTCTTGTTGCATTTATGTTTTTTTCTCCTTAGCCATTTCTGAATATCTCCTTTAAGTCATTTGATTTTGGTTTCCTAGATAGAAATCGGGCTACCCTCCACCCAAAGGGACCAAGAAAGGGAAACCAGAACAGAGAACCCGAGAGATTCCACTCAAAGGGGGGAGAACCTGAAAGGAATAGGGCCATAGGAGGAGGCTTATAAGGCGATGGTATGAGCCGCACCAAGGAAGGATAAATTATTTCAGACATGAATTCAAAGATAATAGGTTATTAGAAGCCAAGAAATGGTCTAGCCTATCAGCAATGTGGCGAGGGTTAGAGCCCTTATTATTCCATATGTAAAGGAATTTTGGAGGCTTGACATAAAAATTCTAAGGTTGAGAATTAAATCCTCCATGTTTTCTTGTGAGGCATCCTTGATAATAGAGCCTCCTCATTTCTCCTTTTTTCTAAGGGAGGTATTGAAGTCTCCTCCCATAATACAATTGTGTCCATAATATGAGTTTCAAAACTCTGCCAGGGGCTTCTAACACTTCTATTTTTTCTCAAAAATGTGATGGAATATATACATTGACTCTAGTACATGTTTAATGTAATTCTAAAATTTTGAAAGTAGTTGAAATCCAATGGGTTGTCTTTGTAGAACTTACCAGTTGCATTTGAGCTGGGTTCCACATTGTGAAGAGGCCTCATAAAGCGCCTCACAATATTTCCGCTACCATATTACATTTCCCCCAAATTTTGAAGTGAATGGAGGAAATTTCTTCCTCTCCTAGCTTAGTCCCCTGGTGAAGGGTGACTAGTGGTATTACCTTTTGAACTAATGATTTTGCTTCTATGATTATTTTCCCAGAACCAAGTCCCCTATAATTCTAGGAGATAATATTCATTATTTACTATTTGATGAAGGTGTCCCTTTCCCGAGGCCTATAATATTTCCTTTCTTCCCTCCTTTGGCCCCAAGGTCTGCTAATTGCTGATGAATGGTGTGCTGAAAACCCAACTCTTTATCCTTTTCCATTTGCTCAAACCCAATCTCTTTGTTAGTTTTCCGACATGATCTTCTAACCTTTTTGTCCATATATTTGGCCCTCACACTCTCTGATTTCTCGTTGGTTAAGCCCTTAGACATTATTTATCCAGTTAGTTCCTTAGAGGATAAGAAGTCAGATTCTTCCTCCTCTTCATCTGTGGTGTCTTATGAGCTCTTTTGTATTTCATTATTTGGGGTAGCCTCAAGATATTGAAGTAGGGCCAAAGCAAGTTGTTCAACCTTGCAACTCTTGAGTCCAGAATCTCCTATGGATAGAGAGGAATCACTAACAACATGGGCATCTGCGAGGGCCACAAAACAATTGGCCTCCACCCCAACACCCCCACTAGGACAGGAGGCCCATTGGGGGGGGGGGGGTATTAGAATTTTTTGTTGACACGTTATTTTGGTTGTTGTTTCCTTTTTTCTTTTAACTTGCTGCCATTGCTCATTCAATTATCCATTCTATTTCTATGAGGTGGCTTGGGATTTTGGGAATATTTTGACGGAATGCCCATAATCATGGAAAAATTTTCATTTGAAGGGGAGCTGGTCATAATCAACTTCCTGCACATGCGACCAACTATCCATACAGAGATTGACAACAACAAGAAATCATTTTTATAGGTCAACTTCCACACAAATCCTTGCACAAGAAAAGAGTCCATCCTTTTGTTTCACATAGTCGATATACTTCCCCAAAGAGTTTCCAATTAGACGGAATGTTGCGTCGCTCCATCAATGAAGGGGGAAGTAGGGAACTTTCACCCATATAGGAATCGAAGAAGGGAAATCATAGTATGGGTTGAAGTTGGGGCTCCACCTATCCAAGTAAAGACCTTGGGATCCCATGAAATTAGGACGAATCTTAAAGACCAAATCACAATCCAGTTTGTTCTCAAAGTAAAAAGTGAGGAAAACCTGACCACATAACAACGAAATGAATTCTCCCTTGATGAGCGGATTCCAATTCTTCTCATTCCAAGACTAGAACGAGTGCAGAGAGGGACATGGGCCCATGAAATGACCAATAAGGCCACGGTCAACGAGCTGCAAAGCACGAGAACGAGCTTAGGGGGCCTTGATCTGAATCTTTGGAATCTCCTCGAATTTCTCCACAAAGCTAGAAGTACCTTGCTTTTGGAACTTAGGCGCAACTGCAACAAGGGAGTTAAAGGCCACTATTTCCTCGGCAAAAGAGGACAGGGCCGACGCATCCATCAAGATTTTCCAGCGAGAGGCCATGGGAACAAAAAATCATAATGGGAGAAAGAGAGAGAGGGGGCAACAGAAAGAGGAAGGGGAGGCACTGAGAAATCCATAAGAAACCATGGGAATCCTAAGCTAAGAGCAGAAATAACCGAGTGAGTACCATCCAATGTTTATTCTATATTAGTGAACATTTTATTTCTCATTCAAAAGATAATTTTCCTCTTTGTTGTAGGCATGGCCAGATTGCTAGCTTATTATGATCATGAGGATTAGATTATTGGTTGAAACTTTAGGGAGATTTCCCTAAACTTTATGCAAGACTGAGCAACAAGTCCTAAAGGTCAAACAAATTGAGGATGCTTGATAGATACCTAATTAACCATAAGCAACGAGACTATGGAAATTTACTCTAACATGATGTATATTTTTCCACCTTCAAACCTCCTAATTATACGGAGAAACTAAGTGTTTAGGGTGGATGCAATCTTGGCATGACTATATAGGATGATGACACGTGCCACAATTGTATGAACCCTATTTAAAACTCACTTTTACATATATTTTATTTTGTTTTATTTTTCAAGATGTTTTATATAGGTATAAGCCAAAAAGTAGCACCAAATCCATAATGGTCTATATGAAATATTGTGTACGAAGGGTGTTAAATAATGATAAAAATTGAGGGTCAAACCTTAGAAATGATAATTTTGGTAATTAAAATTCTCCCTTATGCATTATATTAGGTATAATTTACAATGTAAAGGTACATATGTGGATATAATCTGCAAAACACTTGACACATGGGTGACCAAATTAGGGTACTAATATGCATTACAATTATTACATAATATGCTTAAAATGGTTATGGGATTGAAGTTCTCTAACACTATGTGAATGCTAAACATAGGCATGAATTCAAATCATGTACATATATTGGCATTATATATATAGACAACCATGTAAATCTATTTGAAGAAGGGCATTGATACTTTGTTCCCAAGCTTGAAGATTGTTGCATTACCCCTTGCTTGCACCATTATTATTGTGAGATCCAATTTCTTGGTCATGTAAATCTCTTGGATAAGGTGGAGGTTTTTAATAATAACACAATATTAGAAGTTGATGTTGTTTCCATGGACATATTTCTCAATGTCCGTAGAATTAATGAAAATGAGAAGATATGGAAAATGTGATAGAGAAATCCATTACAAGTTAAAACCACAAAACATCCATAATGTTCCTTGAGGTGGGATGATGGAAGAATGAGTGGTTTGACAAAGGAAAATGGGGTTAAAACACCAAGGATTTAGGTGGATTGGAGTGAAGAATAAATCATCAACACAACAACTCCTTATAAAAAGACTAATAATAAATATAAGTGCTAAAATAGGGATGATGCATTAAGAATGAATTTGATGAGAGAAAAAACCAAGTTTTACAATCAACATGCATTCCATTCCAAAACACTAATAGAAAAATATAGTTCAACATATAACGCTATTTAATAGATCAAACACAAATAAACTGATACAAATATTAATATAATAATAGTTTTGTAATTAAGATAAAACATAGTAACCCATGAGGTGTAGACTAGTTGATTTGTGTGGGTTTTAGTCCCTGCAAGATCACATATTCAAATCTCATGGGGAGTGGTTGGGGAGTGGAAGCCACTTTGGTGGAATTAAACTTCCCAAGGGGCGTCCAAGCTCGACCAAGCCTCGTACAATCCTGATGATAAACATCCCATCGTCGGTGGATCGATTTTCTTCCAACCAATAAGCATGTTGGCCCTTATCTAAGCTCATCCTAGTTACAAAAAAATATGAAAAAGATAAACATAGTATATAATATAAAATGTTTTAGTGTTGAACTCATAACTTTTATAGTTACCGTGTTACTATATATACTCTATTCTTCGTTGTGACAAAAGATGCTCTCCAACCCAGTATGAAATAGATGTTGTAAGGCTATGTTATGTAAACATTTTGACTCTGTCAGATTACATTAAAATAACAATAAAATTAGTAATTATTAATATTAATTAAAATATTTGATATATATATATATATAATAAAATTAATAATTGTAATAATTATTAATAATTATCAATAATTAAACCAACCTAGATCCATCTTAAGTTTGGATCTACCAACCATTGAGAAGGATCAAATCTCTCAAGGTGCAAACACTTCCTCAAGTTTTGCACAAAAAAAAGAGGTTTGCACCATGAGAGATTTGATCCCTTTCGACGCTTAATAGATCCGAAGTTGAGATGTATCTAAATTGACTATAGTTAATCACATTATATTTTATCTAGTTGATGGTTTACATCCACGTCATTGAATCTTCCAGCGTTCACAAAATAAATATTTATCTCCATATTTAGTGTTTTCTCCATTTCCATTTCATTGCACAAATATGATACCTACTCAATTGAAGATATGAAAATTATTGATCACCAAATAGTTCCTATTATCATTCCATCATGATTTATTATTTGAAATTTCCTTCCTTTTGTTTACCTCAAAACTTTACATAAAAATTCCTTATTTTTGCATAGACAAACTAGCTCTATCCACAACTCTACCAATTTGGAGTGTTGGGAGACAATTTTTCATTAACAAATATAATATATCAAAACTGTATTTTTAGATATTTTAATGAAATTTCCTTTTTTTGTGGAAACTTGTGAAATTGTTAAATGTTTTTGATTTAAGTACTTATATCCAATTTTAAAAGATAATATTTTATAACCCAAATTTTTCCTTTTGTAAATATGAAATCTAAATTTAACTTCCGTAAATTTTTTATGAAAGAAGTGAATATCACTAAACTAATTACGTCGAGAGGTTCTCTACAACCCAGTATGTGGGAGATGTTATGGTGTCTCTAAATGACTGTAAACATTTAAATGCCGACTCAATATGGGAGAGTTGTTGTAATGGTTGTAAATTAGTGTAAATATATAAATGTCGGCTTAATATGGGAGAGATGTTGCAATGTCCATAAAATGAATCATTACATAAAATAATAATAATAATAAAACATAATTACACTAAAAGGCGTTCTACAACCCAGTACGGGGGAGATGTTGTAGTGTTCATAAATGAGTTTATACATTTAAATATTGGCTCAATATGGGGGAGATGTTGTAGTGGTTGAAATTAGTGCAAATATTTAAATGTCGCTTAATATGGGAGAGATGTTGTAGTGTCCATAAAATGAAGCATTATATCAAAAAGTAATAACAAATGCATAATGTAAACTCAATTATTAAAAAACAAAAAAGTAAGAAGTAATAAAAATAATAAATCGATTAAATTCAATTTATTATATTATAATTTTGTTTTTATTAATAAAATTATAAACAATTTTTTTCAAAAACAAATCATAATATACACATTACATTAAAATAAATTTAAATAAAAATAATTTATAATGATTGATAATTTAAAACATATAATAGATAATCATACAAAAACTTAATAAATTTAACCCTGTACCTCGTTACTCAAGTGGGGACTAGAGGTGATGATGGCCTCCATGAAAACCTGTTGTTACACAGTAGTTTGTCACCGTCCCTGCCATTCCCCGTCCCGCACATTGGAGGGCTCATTCTGTGACCTGTGAGCAGTATCATGCCTTGAAACCACTTTCATGACATTCCTCTGAACATGAGCTTCAATTGCCCTGAAGACATCTCCTTGCAAAAAACCCTAAAAACACCCCCTTTTGCATTGGCGCGGGTAGCTAGTCCATCACCCGCGCCAATGGGGAAAATCCTTCAAAGAGGGCGCGCCAACTGGCGCTCTGTCCCAGAGTCGCAGTCGCACCAGCCATTTTAAGGAGTGTTTTTTAAAAATAAATGGTGGAATTTTCGTCCTAACAGATTCACAAACTGGTACATATCTTGAGTTGGGAGGTTTGGCTTCGGGATTTCCATGTAGGGGAAGTGGTTTGCCACCTCTCATGGAAGCTTCCTTGAGGATAAGGCCAATCCCAAAATTATAGGGATCCCAACTCCCCTTCCTCCATCTATAAAAGCTTGCTCATTTCCTTAGCAAGCTAGTCTTGAGTCTCCAAGAGTTTCCAAATCCCAAGAGCTATCAGAGCCTTATGCTGCAAGAGCCCTCATTCTTCCCTTAAGGCCAAATCCAAGCAAGGAGACTATCATCCAGATATCCTAAGAGAGGCTTGTCCCATCCTTGGCAAGCTTTGCGAGACGTGTTCTACTGGCGACCCTCCGAAGGAGACTTCAGCGTCAGAACATTGGTTCTACTCTCCTTTGATTGATTATTAATGAATGACTATTGGTTATGGTTCCACTCTAGTTCTTGTTTATGATGATGATGAGTTATGTCCTTTCTGACTGACATATAGTTGCGTATACTGGATTTTATGCTTGCATTCGTTTTTGTTTCTTGCGTGTGCAGGTGTCCATTCACGAAGATCGTGAGGATTGTGATCTGCTGGGGCTAAGGAATGAGAGCACTACCTCTTCTACGAACAACAACGTTGGACTCCAGGTAGGCCCTCTTCGCTAGTCGATTTATTTGCAACTAGGAACTTGCACTGTAGCATTTGACGATTGTTGCTAGACCCGGTCTGGGCTAGTAGGGATCGCCTCTGTCTGCAGAGGGAATTTACCTCCACAACAATTTGGCGACTCCGCTGGGGATCGTCTAGCTTGTTGTTGTTTGTTTTATGAGCTATAGACGGAGCCTGGAGTGAGCCAGATAGCCTTCGAAATGCTTTTTCTCTGCAATTGCGAAGTAGATCAAAGCTGCTTTAGTCAATCTCCGGTTTAGTTTGTAAATTGAACACTTGGAGCATTGTCTTTCCTTTTCGGTTGTTTCTCGATTCTGCTTGCTTGATCAACCTTTTGGGCTGGGTTCTTTTGGTGTTTTTGGCTTTTGAATTATTTGATTATCACTGGTCTGCTTCTTGGCTTGTTTTTATTTTTTTATTTTTGACTGGTAAACTCGACTGGCGCGCTTTTTAGCTTGATAGTCGTGCCCATTGGCGCAGGTTGCTTGTGTATCACCCACACCAATCCGATTCTGGCGCTAGTTACAGCCTCACAGTCGCGCCAATCATGTGAGGCACTAGGGTTTGCTCAGTTTTGAGCCTCCTGAGCCTGGTCAGTGTGTTTCATCTTGGTTTTTCGGCTGCTTGAGTGTTTTGGAGTCCTGTTTGACTGGATTTAACCTTCATCCTTTGGTTGTTCGCCCATTTCCATCGATTTCACATTCTAGCCCTAGGGCATCTAGGTGCTCTTGTGTATCGAGCCTTCCTTGGGAGTTTTTGGTTTTTATTTGTTCAGTCAACCTTTTGATCGCTCCTCTGCATTCGTTTAGTAGTTTTTTATCATTCTATTGCGTTATTTGAGTGATTGGTTTCTTCTTCATTCGAATTTCGCTTTGTCTCACTTTGAGCCTAGATTACATGGTTCATTTGGGTCTTGGGGACTCTGCCTTGAAGTGGTGAGTCTGGTCTTGGTTGGGATAAATTCTTTGTTTTTTTCATTTTTAGGCATTGGAGCTTGTTATTAGTTAGCAACCCGCGCCAATTATCCATTGGCGCTAGTTGTCAGTGAGCAAGTCGCGCCAGTTGGCACTAGTTGTCAGTGTACAAGTTGTGCCAATTTCAGGGTGTGTGAAAATTGATATTTTTTCCCTAAATCCTTCACCAGTGTGTCTTTCCCTTCGGGTCTTTTCTCTGTATGAGTATAGATTACATTTCTCATTGTTTGGAATGTCTTCTTTCCATGATTGCTTGATGTAAAAGGGAATGAATGCCTTGTTTTGATCTCTTGCTTTGGAAGTCCTCTTTCTGTTTGACCTCATATGTCTTGTCAACTTTTGAGGAATTTTGTTACAAAGTGTTTTGAAACAACGATTGCATTCTTAGTGTTTGATTACATCCTTTTTGCATTCATCCTTCCGTTAAGGAGTTTTGCGTTCTTTTAGTTTTCGTTTCAAAGTTTTCTTTTCATGCATTAGATCACATTGCATTGAAAAGTATTTTTTGAGATCCATCATTGAACTTAGATTACATTGTTTAATGATTGAAAACTAGAAATCGCTTTGATTGCATTCTCTTTTATTAAAAGCATGCATTAAGTAGATTCTCATTTCATCGAAAAATGCATTGAGTGCATTCTTATCATTTGAAATAAAAAGGAAATTGTGCATAGATTACAATTGCATAGTTTTCGGGAAAAAAAAGAGAGGATTTTGCATAGATTACATGGCATTTTTCATCTTTGAATGTTTGAAATTACTTTCGGATAGTGAAAGTCATCTAGTTTGGAAAAATTTCGTTTACAGTGTTGTCGTTTGTTGCATCATTGTTTGAAGCTCTTCCCTTAACTAGATAGCATTCATCGAATTGAAAAGGTTTCTTTTCTCATATAGCTGCATATAGGAGATTGTCATATGACATTCGGCAGGGCCTGAAAACTGAAACGTAATTGAAGATAAACATTAAAATTTACTCAATTTACACTAAGGCAACATTGAAACATTAACGCAACATTTAGTGGTCTAGGCTAGAGACGTGTTCCGACGTCTTTAAACCTAGTAGTTGTCGTTCGCCTCTTAGTTTTAGACAGCGCTAGTACAGACTTGTGCTCCCCGTACCGTCGCGTATATAAAGGGAGACCCCACTAGGATTCTATCCTTTATCCATAGGAAGCCGAGTCTGCCGCCCTATACCTGTGATACACCGGACACAGCATTCGGGGAGATTTCCTGCACGTACGTTAAGTACTTGGTTGATTTCTATTTCATTTTGAAACCAAGGTGTATATTGCAGTTCACGGTTATTTGGTACACCCTTTGCCTAGATTACCTGAGCAATCATTTGATCTTTTCTGACTCCTTAAATTTGAAAGGATCACCAAGGGCTTGTCCTTTCACGCTTGTGTCAAATCTGAAAGAGATAGAGTCACCTTTTATCTGTTTCTTGACTCTTAAAACATGAAACGGTGAAGTTCTTAAAGTTTCAATGTGGTAAAAAATAAATCACCCGTGATCACACTCCCTGTTAAATTTTGTTTGTTGGCCGTTTGATTGTGTGCCTTGGTTTTTAGCTCGTGTGCATTTTAAGTTGTTGATGGCAACTTTTCCAGAGTTGTCCAACCAAGTAATCCCCTTCGTGGGGAATCCTAGTCATTTTCCTCCTTTTGGAAATGTTGGCGCTCCTTATATGGCAACGTTGTCCCTTCCGGGGTTAACTGTTGGATTGCCTGTTTGGTTGTTTTCAACCTTTGTGGTCCCGAATGTCTCAACTATTGTTTAATCAGTTCCTCCTCCTGAACAACATCATGTTGATTCCCAGGTGGACCTCTCCCCTTCTTCGCCTGTTTCTGCATCCTCCCCTTCTAATTCTCCTGGTGAAAGCCTGGATTCGAGTAACTAGGTGGCTAAGAAGAAGAAGAAGAAGACAAAGAAGAAGAAGTCTGATAAGCGAGAGGCTAAAAGTGTAGCTACTGCTTCTGAAACATCTCCTCTTGACAAACCTTCCAACCCTCCACAGAAAGTCAAGTTCCCTTGTATGTTGTGCATGGGAGACCATCTTCTTTGAGACTGCCCTAGCATTCCCAAGGTGCTTGAAGCATGGTCCAACGGTCGCCCATCGTTGCCTTTAGTTTCCGGGAGTCAAGTTGGGGGCACGTCTTCAACTGGGGTTGGTAAGGCTCCTAAGAAACAGGGTAAGATTACAAATCCCTGTAAGTTGTGTGAATGGCACCATGCCATTCACCTTTGTCCTTATATGGATGAAGCCAAGCGAGTTTTGGACAACTCGACCGTTTCTGCACCATCCCTCCCGGTTGGTTATAAATGGATTTCTTTGAGTCCTCCACCAGTTGATCCTACGATTGGTCAAGAGTCATCCTTGGTCGATCACGCTCCCTCGAAAATTCAAATTCAGGAATCCGTTCCCGACCAACCATTGGTCGTGGGATCGGTTGAGCTGGCCCCGTCTGCGGTGCAGCAGGTCTTTTCCATAGAGAGTGGATCTCATATCCCCCATGTTCTTCTGGTTTCTTCAGATTCTTCAGACTCGGAGAAATATTCTCCTGTCCCTGTACCTCAAGAAGTTGCTCCTCCGTCTCCCGTGATGGAGGCTCTGGAGGATACCCCTCCCGCCTTCGAGATGGAGGTCACGGAGGATGCTCCTTCTTCCGTAACACCAGGGGAAGACCTTCTCACTTCGATGGTAGCCCCTCCAAGTAGTCTGGTCGCTTCCTTTGACTGGAGTCAATTTGCCGGATTCCGCCTTCCATCTTATATGCCTTTCGAGTTCACAGTACAGGATTTCGGTCTGGTCGTGCCCATCACCATTATAGACGAAGGTGCCTCTGTTAGTATTCTATCCTCGACTACCTGGCAAGCTTTCGGTTCACCGCCACTTGCGCCTGTTATGCAGAATCTGTTGACTTTTAACAAAAGAATGAGTCACCCATTAGGAATCCTTCCAAGGTTTCCTGTTACTTTGGGAGGTAAAATTGTCCATATGGACATGATGGTTGTTCCAGGCCCCTTGGATTTCAATCTACTCTTGGGGCGCGATTACACCTATGCCATGGGAGCGCTTGTCTCCTCCCTTTTTCGTGTGATGTGTTTTCCACATGAAGGACAGATCGTGACCATTGATCAACTTTCGTTCTTTGGTCATGATGTGGCAGCTAGACCGCCATCATCCCTTCCTGGTTTTTATCCACCTGTTGTATCTGCCCCACTGCAGGTCAACTATGTGGCTACCTACCCCGTGCCTGTGCTCAGTGATGATGCTGTCGTGCATAGTGTGCTGGGGGCATTGGGTCCTGATTTCCAAGATGTTGTTCTCCCATCCGGTGCAGAACTCTTGGAATCCATGACTTCATATTCATTATGATGAGGTCGCTTGGAGCATAGTTTGTTTTCTTGTGTCAAGCTCCTTAAAAAATGAAACAAGCTTGTCGGAGCAGAGTTCCTTGTCTTGTGTCAAGCTCCTTAAAAAATGAAACAAGGTTTGTCAGAGCAGAGTTCCTTGTCTTGTGTCGAGCTCCTTAAAAAATGAAACAAGGTTGTTGGAGCATAGTTCGTTTTCTTGTGTCAAGTTCCTTAAAAAATGAAACAAGCTTGTCAGAGCAGAGTTCCTTGTCTTGTGTCAAGCTCCTTAAAAAATGAAACAAGGTTGTTGGAGCACAATTCGTTTTCTTGTGTCAAGCTCCTTAAAAAATGAAACAAGGTTGTCGGAGCACAGTTCATTTTCTTGTGTCAAGCTCCTTAAAAAATGAACAAGGTGTCTCGAGGACAGTTTGTTTAAGTGTGTCAACCTCATTAAAATAATGAAACACGAGCCTGTTCAATTCGAGTCTTTGTTTAGATCTCGTAAAATCCCAGTCGAGTCTTTCTCTTGATCTCGTAATTTGAACCTTCACTCCATTTTCCTTTCATATGGACTGAAGCTTGGGGGGCATGTACCTCGAATTGAGTCACCATGGGTATGAGGCACTCTCATTTGCTGATGTTATGTCTAGGGAAAATAAGGCTCCAAGGGAAAAGGAATGGATTCAGAAGAACCAGGAAATACTTAGGGCACTCAAGGACAACATTTCTACTGCCCAGAACCAGCAAAATATGTATGCAGACTGGGGTTGGATATAAAGACAGTTTGAGGTGGGAGATCTTGTCTATCTGCATCTTCAGCCTTATAAACAGTCCACACTCAAGGAGAAGGGAGCTGAGAAACTCAAACCCCGTTTCTATGGGCCATACAGGGTGATCAAATGTATTGGTAAGGTAGCATATGAGTTGGAGCTTCCTAAGGGGAGAAAGATCCAGAATATCTTCCATGTTTCTTGCCTCAAGAAGGCCTTTGGGAGGAATTTAGTTGCCAACATGGATCTCCCCCCCATTGATGATGAGGGCCACCTGATTTTGCAGCCAGAAGCAATCTTAGACACAAGGGAGAGGCAGCTAAGAAGCAGAGTCAACAAGGAATATCTGATTCGATGGAGGAATCTACCAGATGAGGATGCCACTTGGGAGGGAGATAAAATCTTGCAGCATCCTTCTTTATTGTTGCTTGTGGGCAAGCAAATTTTGAGCGGGGAGGACTGTAATATTCCCAATTAGCTACTGCTACTTGGAATATTATAACTACTCCATTTATGAAATAAAAGAGTAGGGAGGACAATAAAAAATATCCGAGTGTGAAAAGGGATTGAATTAGGAGGATAAATAAAGCCACTTTGGTGTGAAAGAGGGGCAAAGAAATGAGCTAGATCCAGTTGACCAAGTCAACAATGCTATTACAAGAGGGAAACTAACTAGGGCAACACAGTTTTGAAAGGGGAATCTTCTCAAGGAAGTCACATCATCAATGAGTGGGGTCCGGGGTGAGGAAGCTCACCAAGGATAAGAAGGAGGAGATAGTAGCAAGGAATGAATTCAGTATTCATATTTTTTTGGTCTTTTGACTAATTGCAAGCTTCAACTGTTTAGCCGGAGTTGTAGCACTGTTTAGTGCAAAGAATTCTCATGCGGGAATTACATCTTCACCTTTGGTCTAGCTGATTGGGAGATCTAAGGAGAAGGTCTTGAGCTTACTTTCATCATTTATCCTGAGGATATCCATTTTGCATCATATACAGCGCAGTCACTTCCAGTAACTGCATCATTTCTGTAGTAGCAGTAGCTGCTGGGTGAAACCCTCCTATCTTGTGCTAGTTTCAGAGGATGAGGTGTCTATTTCACTCCGGGGGGCCTATTGAAGGAGGCCTTGGGCCAATTTCTGTACCATTCATCTATTTCAGATCATATTCAGCATTGGCTAATACTAAGTTTCTGTGTACATCGTTATTTTATGTAGTTCTGCATTTTATATTGTTATTTTGCCAGAAACCCTTGTTGGGATGTTCTGATGTGCTTGTAAAAGGGGTCTAACCTTCTATTTCTGATATCATGATTAATGAAAGTTCCAGATCTATACTAAATCATCTTTTTTTGTAGATACCCTAATGAAAATTACGCTGTTTCAATCTTCAGCAGTTCTATTTTGTGAAGTTGTGGGATTGGGGTGTTTTTGAGCATATATGAGCTGGGGAGATCTGTTTAATGTAGCTAGGATGATTTGTTTCTGATTCCATTTCATATATAAGCTACATACAACATATATAAGAGGATCCAAGTCCTGTTCTGTGTTTTTATTGCAAGGTTTTCCTTAAACAACGTCCTCATTGAAGAAATTGCAGAAAAGGAATATTACATAATCACATTATATTTTATCGAGTTGGTGGTTTACATCCACATCATTGGATCTTCCATTGTTCACAAAATAACTATTTATCCCCATATTTAGTGTTTTCTCCATTTCCATTTCATTCAACATATATGATACCTACTCCATTGAAGATATGAAAATTATTGATCACGAACTGGTTCATATTATCATGCCATCATGATTTATTATTTGCAATTTCATTCCTTTTGTTTACCTCAAAACCTTACATAAAAATTCCTATTTTTTCATCGACAAACTAGCTCTATCCACAACTCCACCAATTTGGAGTGTTGGGACACATTTTTTCATTAAAAAATATAATTGATCAAAACGGTACTTTTTTAGATATTTTAATAAAATTTCCTTTTTGGGGAAACTTGTGAAATTTTTAAATGATTTTGATTTAAATAAATATATCTAATTTTAAAAGACAATATTTTTGTACCCCAAATTTTTCCTTTTGTAAATATGAAATATAAATTTAACTTCCTTAAAACTTTTATAAAAGAACTGAATATCACTAAACTAATTACGTCAAGAGGTGCTCTACAACCCAGTATTGGGGAGATGTTGTGGTGTCTGTAAATTATTGTAAACATTTAAATGTCGACTCAATATGGGGGAGTTGTTGTAGTGGTTGTAAATTAGTGTAAATATTGAAATGTCGGCTTAATAGGGGAGAGATGTTGTAGTGTACATAAAATGAACCATTAAATAAAAAGGTAACAATAATAAAGCATAATTGCACTAAAAGGCGCTCTACAACCCATAATGGGAGATATGTTATAGTGTTCACAAATGATTGTATACATTTCAATATTGGCTCAATATGGGGGAGATGTTGTAGCTGTTCAAAATTAGTGCAAATATTTAAATGTTGTTTAATATGGGAGAGATGTTGTAGTGTCCATAAAATAAAGCATTATATCAAAAAGTAAAAAAAGCACACTACTATCATTCATGCCTATTTGAAACATGTGCATATGACCACACTAATTTGCTAACATCTATCATACATGTAACCAAAACAACAATAAAATGAAAAACATGTATATAAGTAAGCTTAATTATTATAAAAGCCATTAACCACAAGTCTGCATGCCAAACATACTATCTGGATGACGACTTTCTCTTACCCCGAGGTCCAATGTTGCAACCTCGCTATGATGATATACATCTCATGTTGTATCTTAGCCAACATATCAGCATCGTATATTATCAAAAACATCATGATGACCTAAAATTCATGCAATGACCTCATAAAAAACAACCTTAACCATGACAATGAAACATAACAACATATAGACACTGATATGCATAACAAATGCATAACTGACATGCATTCATGATGATCACATCCAACAAAAACACCATCAACTTCCACACGTTGACTTAACTGCAACTATGACCAACGCCATGCATATGCGAAAAGCACACAGAACATAAGCATGAGGAATACTTATGCAATCGACATGTATGCATGATCAAGACACCACCCAAGGAGAGCGCAACCACACTATGATACCACCTGTAACGTAACACCTCCCCTCACACCTACCCAAGTAACTGGCCAACTAGGGTAAACGTGAGATGAGGGGAAGTTAAGACAGACTCAACCTCCTTGGTGACTTTAAGGAAGTGGAATCGAAGCGGAAAACTATAACACAAACCTCTACCACCTTCCATAAGACCCCCAAAGGCTATCCCAACCATCCACCTGACTTGTCCCTGGGTCCCACTGAAAATTTATGAAGAAAACCCTTTGGATGCTCCCACAAGCCTGCATGCCTACATCTAGGAGGCTCTGGATACACCAACAAGCCTGCATGCTTGCATTTAGGGACTATTTCCAACATACCTGTGCCATATTCCACGAGATTTAAGGCACTTTTCAAGCCCATAATTCTGACCACTTTCCAGAACTTTTTGTAACTTATGGAATCCATTAAACACACGATGAAAAGAATAATAAACAAAAAAATAACTCTAGGACTAGGCCTTACCATCCCCAACCAGGATTGACATTCTATCAAACACTTGGCATGAATGAGATCTACAGGTTTAAATATCCATCTAAGAATAGGGGTCCCATACTTATCTAAGAATCATTAAGAAGCATTGTCACTACATCATATTAACTACATTATAGTCTATTTAGGCATAGAT
This sequence comes from Pinus albicaulis, assembly GCA_034641835.2. Taxonomy (NCBI): domain Eukaryota; kingdom Viridiplantae; phylum Streptophyta; class Pinopsida; order Pinales; family Pinaceae; genus Pinus; species Pinus albicaulis. The sequence continues at coordinate 358,313,852 of CM076580.1, forward strand.
ATCTTGTTCATTCAATTACGAATCAAAACATGATGAGATCCATACTTCATCACCATCATAAAACTCAATCATAACCATCATATAAGAAACAGAAATGAAAAGCACATAAAAATCATATAAGCCACAAAATAACAAGCATATTTACCCATCAATATAAAAAAGAGAGAGCTCTTATTAAGCAATATGCAACCAAGTATGGGACTTCCACGTTCCACCCGACCATAGACATGGCTGAGCCAAATATCTCTTTAGCCAGTCACCCCTGTGGAATATTCCAAGCATGAATGTGGGATCTCATAAACCAAATCCATCAAAACCAAACCAGGGCTTCCAGAGGCTAAATTGCCTCAACCCTCAACCAATGATTCCTCCTCATGGTCGGACATCACAACCATCACAGATTGGTCTCTACCTAAGTTTTTCCAGGGCTCCAGCGTGTTTGTTCCAACCAGGGCTTCTAGGACTAGTAACTCAACCCCGACTGTTATAGGGCTTCTAGAGCGTTTGTCCAACCAGGGCTTTCAGGACTAGTAACTCAACCCACCTAGGGCTTATATATCATTTGTCCAACCAAGGCTTCTATTACTAGTAATCAATCCACGGTTGTCTGTCAGGATTCTAGATCATTTGTCCAACCAAGGCTTCCAGGAACTAATAACTCAAGCCACAACCAAAAGCACATGAGAACCAACCAGAAAAAAAAGCAATGAAATGAACCCACAACACCATGGCTATCCAGGAAATGGAAAGGTTAGGAAAGTCCACTGTTAATCCAGGAAATCCTCCATGCCAATGACAGATCATAACCAAGAGACGAAGATAGAATCATATACCAACTAAAGGTTCTCCCATATGGAAACTTCCCAATCCCCCTCAAGTCTCATATTGAGCAATCTATGCAAATTTCCGGGGAATGGAAGCACGATTAACATTTAGATGGAACCGATTGTATATCATCCTCCTTTGGGGCTAGATCTGACTATTTCCCTTGTAAAAGAGAATTTTTTGCAAAACTGGAGCTATCTACTTAGATCAAATTTCTAATTGGGATAGGCAGGGCCTTTCGACAAGATGGAACCTTGATGATACCCTGACTCCTTTGATCTATGTTCATTACATTATGATAAAGAAATTAATATGTTGTGCCCCCTCGCACAATCCACAACTGATCCATGGGGGTGGAAGATTTTCTCTTATTCGATCAAGGAAGGCGACTCTCATCTACTATTTAATGAAAAAATCCCCCTAAAGTCTTCGATATGGAACAAAAAATGGAAGACACATGCAATTCCCAAAGTAAACTTATTTTCTTGGCTTCTCTTACACAAAATAATTATCACTGATGAGAACCATAAAAAAGGGGTATTGTTGGCCCCTCTATATTGTTGGGTATGTGTTATATTATTTCCACGACTAGTCCCACGTCTTCTACTAGGAGCGCGACGAGAGATCGAGATGGCGCGACGCCCGGCGAAATTTTTTGCAGTATTATCAGTCCCACTCACCATGGAATTTTTATGTTTTGTGCATGAGTTTGCACATGGTTTTGGGGTACGATGGTTTTCGGCCCCTGGTATTTTGTAGATTCGGTCAAGGGAACTACGGTTATATTCTAATCCAGGGTTAATGGATTGGGGTTTATGTATGCTTCGGCATGTATATATATGTGTTGTAACACTAAAAGGAATATAATGAAAAATCAAGCTGGTCGTCCCGATTTGGGATCCGAGGGAAAATCTCTATGTTTATCTGTTTTATGTTTTATGCTCTCACTATTGTTTATTTTACAATACCATAAAGATTAGGTGTGTAGATAATTTTACGTTCGGGGTTAAAAACTACATGGTATTAGAGAGTACATTTCGACTTCAAGGGACGCTACTTTTATTCTTTGAGAGTTTTGTAGGAGCCTGAGCAGAATACTGTTTAGTGGGAGAATCTATGGGAATCGATTCTTGGTGAAAGAAGATGGCGGCGGAAAGATAGAAGATCGAAAATTTAATGGTTAGAGTTTTTGAGTTGTGGAGAGCTCAAGATGGAGGATCTCTTGGTGGATAAAAAGTGAGTGGATATGTCCATACAAGATCGAATTACTAAACCAATGGCAATGTGGATTGGTAGAAACTTTGAGTCAGAAAGCTTTAAAAAGCACAATAAGTTGTGTCTGGGTTAGTGTGTTGAATATTATCACAGGAAGCTTTAGAAGAAAGAACTTGTGGGAAAAGCTAGGGACTTTGTACCAATCTAAGTCTCTAGTGAATAAATTGTTCCTGCGGAAAAAGCTGTATAACCAGAGGATGAAGGATGGAGACTCGGTGACAGAGCATCTGAACGCCTTCAATACTGTGGTAAGTCAGCTGTCATCTGTTGATATTAAAATCTCAGATGAAGATAAGTGCATCAGTTTGTTGTGTTATCTACCAGATTCGTGGGACAATCTAGTTATTGCAATAGGTAGCAACACAACTACCTTGAATTTTGATGACATTGTCTCAGCCTTGCTGTCGGAGGAAATGAGACGGAGAAATATGGAGGGTCAAAATGGAGATGCCTTATCTACACGAGGAAGGTCCCAAAATAGAAACAAGAATAAGGTTTCGAGTGGGAGATCTAAATCTAGAGGGAGATCTAAACCTCCTGGAAAGTTTGTAAAGGTGTGCTGGAAATGTGGAAAGGAAGGACACTACAAAAAGGAATGCAGATATAAAGCTCCTGAGAAAGGAAAGGGATCTGATGAAGCTCCTTCTGCAGAGGCAAAAACCACCTCGGATGAAGGTGGGGATGTGTTTTGGCTTCTTCTTCAAATACACATGTAGATCATGAGTCATGGTTGATTGACTCATGTGCATCCTTTCACTTCACTCCCCATAGGGAGTGGTTCTGCAAGTATGAGAAATATGATGGTGGTGATGTCTTCCTAGGGGATGATAGGAAGGCTGGAGATCGTGGAATGGAAAGATATTTGAGAGCTACGAGGTGGAAGGATTAACCTTCTGGTGCACAAAATATTCTGATGGCAAATGTCGATTTACGCAATAAGATGGTGTGCTAGGTGTAAAAACGGTGTTGAGAAAGATGCATAAAGTAAATCGAAATTACTTGGTATTAATAGAGAGTTGGTTGGAACTACGTACAATACAGGTACTTGTTATTGATGGATGTAGAGTTAAATGGACTCTTGAAAGAGGCAATCTAAACGCAATATGGAAAGACCATGCTATGGCATCAAAGGCTTGGACATATTGGAGAGAAGGGCCTTGAATCTACATAGAAATGGTATGGTAGAAGGTATGTCTAATTTCTCTACGGATTTGATTTACATGAACATTGTGTATATGGGAAGCAGAATCGGGTGAGTTTCCTTCTGGTGCTAAGAGGGCGAACAAGATATTATAACTTGTGCATAGTGATGTGTTTGGACCTGTGTCAGTTCCATCACTGGGAAAGTCTGTGTACTATGTTTCATTCATAGATGACTTCTCAAGGAATACATGGATATATTTCTTGAGGAAGAAATCCGAAGTCTTTGACAAATTTAAAGAATTTAAGGCTCTGGTGGAAAACCAGACAGAGAAGAAGATAAAGGCGTTGAGGACAGATAATGGTGGGGAGTTCTGCAAGAAGGAATTTGAAGAGTTCTATAAAAAGTGTGGTATAGCACGACAGAAGACTACTCCATACACACCTCAGCAAAATGGAGTTGCAGAAAGAATGAATAGAACACTGATGGAAAGGCAAGAAGCATGCTTAGTGGTACCGAGTTAGGACAAGAATTCTGGGCAAAGATAGTGGAGACTACATGTTACTTGGTTAACAGATCACCTTCATCAACGTTGGACGATAAGACTCCACATGAGGTATGGACTAGTAAGAAACCCTCTCTTTCACATCTAAGGGTATTTGGATGTGATGCATATGTACATGTTCCAAAGGAGAAAAGGATCAAATTGGATAATAAATCTGAAAGGTGCATCTTTATTGGGTATAAGGATGGTTTTAAGGGTTACAAGATTTGGAACCCAGAAACAAGGAAGGTTGTGTACAGCCGAGATGTGGTGTTTAGAGAAGTGAAAGATGTTGTTAAACATGAAGTCCTACCAAAGGAACCTGAGAAGATAGAGTTTGAGCTAAAGGAGAATGAATCAGACTCTACAACAGAAGAAGACTTAGAAGATGAAGAGCCACAAACTCCAGCTTTGAGAAGATCAGTTCGGGAAAGAAGGCAACCAGAAAGGTATAGTCCATCTGCTTTCTGTTCAGGTTTTGCCTTAACTATAACTGATGATGAACCCAGAACTGTCAGGGAGGCAGTAGATTCAGAGGATGGAAAACTCTGGAAGGAGGCCATGGTTAATGAAATAGCATCCTTGCACAAAAATGAGGCATGGGATCTGGTGGAGTTGCCGGATGGAAGGAAGCCCATTGGGAGCAAATGGGTGTTTAAGAAGAAGATGAATGTAGAAGGCAAGGTGGAGAAATACAAAGCTCGGTTGGTAGCGAAAGGTTATTCCCAGGTGCCGGGAATTGATTTTGGTGATATTTTTTTCTCCTGTTGCCAAAGTTACTTCTATTAGATTACTTTTATCTGTTGCTGCTGCATTTGATTTTGAGATAGAACAGATGGATGTGAAGACAACATTTCTTCACGGGGATTTAGAAGAGGAGATCTACATGAAGCAACCTGAAGGCTTTATGGTGAAGGGTAAGAAAGAACTAGTATGCAGGTTGAAGAAGTCTCTGTATGGGTTAAAACAGTCACCAAGGATGTGGTATCAGAAATTTGATACCTATATACGGGGACTTGGCTTCACCAGAAGCAAGGAGGATCACTGTGTTTATTTTAAATTAATTGGTGGCCGTGTTATTTATTTGGTCTTATATGTGGATGATATGTTGTTGATTGGAAATGACAAAGAAATTATCCAAGATTTGAAGACCCAACTGTTCTCCAAATTCGACATGAAGGATCTTGGTGCTGCAAACTATATTTTGGGCATGGAAATTAAGAGAGATCGGGCAAAGAGGAAGCTCTGGTTAAACCGGAGGAAGTATGTCGAGACTATATTGCAGAGGTTCAATATGCAGGATAGTAAACCAGTGAAGGTTCCTATTCCTGTAGGTGTAAAGCTGTCTGCTGAACAGTGTCCCAAGACACAAGAAGAAAAGGAGTATATGTCCCGTGTTCCATATGCAAGTGCAGTGGGTAGCTTGATGTATGCAATGGTCTGTACTAGACCAGACATTGCACATGCAGTGGGAGTATTGAGCAGGTTTATGTCAAACCCAGGGAAGGAGCATTGGACAACAGTGAAGCGGGTTTTCAGATATTTACGTGGCACTAGCAATTATGGCTTGTGCTACTAGGGAAGACCAAGATTGGAAAGAATGTTGGACATTCATGGTTTTGTTGATGCAGACTGGGCTGGAGATCTGGACCAAAGAAGATCTACAAGTGGGTATGTGTTTAGCCTATTTAGAGGCGCAGTCAGTTGGATGAGTAAAAGACAGTCTGTAGTGGCTCTTTCAACTACAGAGGTAGAATACATGGCAGCCACTCATGCAAGCAAGGAGGCAGTTTGGTTGCAGAGATTGTGTTCAAGTATGGGGTTGGTACAGCAAGCTATAAGGATAGACTGTGATAGCCAAAGTGCAATTTTCTTGGCTAAGAACCCTGCTTATCATTCAAAGACAAAGCACAATTATGTTCAATGTCACTTTGTTAGAGATATAGTTGAGGCTAAAAGGGTGTTGCTGGTAAAGGTGGACACTTTGAAGAATGTTGCAGATGCATTAACGAAGTCTGTGAGCACTCAGAAGTTCTCTTGGTGTAGAGAAACAATGGGTGTTGAATAATTGGGCCAATGACTAAGCTCTCTTGTGGCCCCCGTGGAAAACAACGAAGTGGGGAGAATGTTGGGTATGTGTTATATTCTTTCCACGACTAGTCCCATGCACTGTACATTGCACCGGGCACAGTAGGGGGGTCACAAGGGGGGAGGCAGCACCCCGACGAAATTTTTTTTGTTGTTCAGACCCACTCATAGGCGTACCCACCCATGTTTTGTGCATGAGTTTGCACATGGTTTTGAGGTACGATGGTTTTTGGCCCCTGGTATTTTGTAGATCCGGTCAAGGGAACTATGGTTATGTTCTAATCCAGGGTTAATGGATTGGGGTTTATGTATGCTTCGACATGTATATATATGTGTTGTAACACTAAGAGGATTATAATGAAAAATCAAGCTGGTCATCCCAATTTTGGATCCAGGGGAAAATCTCTGTGTTTATCTGTTTTATGTTTTATGCTCTCGCTATTGTTTATTTTCTGTTATAAGATTCGTGTGTAGATAATTTCTGTTTAGGGTTAAAAACTACATAGATGCCCCCTTTGTGAGAACTTGGAGGAAAATATCACCCATCTCTTCCTCCATTATTCATTTTCCATATCAGTATGGTCTGTTCCCAAGGCCCACTTCTCCATAGAACCAGTTGGTTTGATTACCTCTCTCCCTTATTTTCCTCTTGGCCCAAATTATACGCGGGCTCCCTTTAGGCCAAAATATCCTTTAAAGAAATTTGGATTGTGCTGCTTAGATATGTCTACTATCACATTTGGTTAGCTCGAAATAAGATAATCTTCTGCTCCTCTCATCCCCCTGCCAGGACCACGGCCCTCAAAGCTCTTTTGTCTTGTTTTGTATTCCTCCGCCCATCTGTTGATCCTTCTCTTGACCCAGACGAATTGTCTTGTCTCACTCCTTGGTATTGGCCCCCTCCCTCCTCATCTCCTATGAAAATATTTTCCCCTCATCCTCTCTGGATCCTTCGCCTGTCCCATGATGAGTTAGTTGAATGGAAGCATAGATCTAGTTCTTGGATTCTTCAATTTCATGGAGCTTAAAAAATAAATGTTGGGGTGGAAGGAGGGGGAGGGTTTCTCATTAATCCCAAAGGAATAATTGTTGATCATTATGCCTAGGGCTTGGGAATGAAGACCAACAACCAAGCTGAAGTTTATGGATATATCTTGGGCTCATCTTAGTGTTGTGAAACCAGCTCCAAAAATAGAAGAAAAGAGATATCAACGCCTTAGAAATGAGCCACTTCGAGGGGGCAACCTCTAATACATTACATGAATGAAAAATTCTTGGATGATTCAAATTACAAAACCTCCTTTCTATATATAGGAGTCCATGGGGCCATAATGTAATCCTAGTGGGGCCACAATGTAATCCTAGCCGACCTAACAATAATAATTTAATGGCACAATAATAACAATATGGGGGTTACAGGGGTACAATAATAACAATAAGGGGGTTACACTAACAACAATAAGGGACTATACTAGTAATATAGGGACCTAACATGCCCCTCTCCTTCAAAAAAGTGTTGTCCTCAACGCTTGAGTAGCTCTGGGTGCTTCTGTATAAAATTCTCATCCTCCCATGTAGAATCTTCGGTGGGTAAGTTCTTCCACTTGATGAGATACTCTAAAATTGATCGATTTCGTAGCTATAGAGTTCTTGTTTCCGTGACCGCTTCAGGTTCCAATATGATTTTTCCTTCCTCATCAAGTTCTGGAAATATTGTTTGAACTGGAAGATTTTCACCTATAACCTTCTTTAAGCATGAAACATGGAAAATTGGATGTACTCGCGAAGAAGCAGGAAGCTCCAATTTGTGTGCCATAGTACCAATCTTTTGCAACACCTTGTAAGGACCATGGTACTTTGGAGATAATTTAGTATCCTTCTTTGCTTGCTTGAGGGACATTTGTTTGTATGGTTGTAGCCGTAAAAATACCCAATCTCCTACATCAAAACTTCTCCCGCTACGATGTTGATCTGCCTGTTGTTTCATTCGATTTTGTGCCAAATTCAGGTTATCCTTTAAGAGTTGGAGAACTTCTTGCTGATGCTCGATGTGATCTTCCACTGCTTGAACCTTCGAATTTTCCCTTAAAGATGATGTGATGGATGGCGGATGATATCCATAAAGTGCCATAAATGGGGTCATTTTTGCTGCAGTATGGAAGGAAGTGTTATACCACCATTTAGCAAGAGGTAACCACTTGAACCATTGTGTTTGTTTATCAGATACAAAACAACGAAGATATCCTTCCAAACATTTATTTACTATCTCAGTTTGACCATCGGATTGAGGATGATAAGATGAGCTATAAGCTAATTGAGTACCCAAACAAGAAAATAACTTCGTCCAAAAATTTCCAGTAAAAATGGGATCTCTGTCGCTCACAATAAGGGCCTTAGGTTTCCATGTAGCTTTTGAATTGTGTCCATAAATGTAGTAGCAACTTCACTTGCTTTAAATGGATGAGATAATGCACAAAAGTGTTCATACTTGGTAAGTCTATCAACTACCACCATGATGACACTCTTTCCTTTAGACTTAGGTAAACCTGTGATAAAATCCATTGAAATCTCCTCCCAACGTTGACTTGGAATGGATAAAGGTCACAAACTTTATTATCTCAACTTTATTCTGCTGGAAAACCAAACATTCCCCCACAGACTTTTGAATATCATATTTAAGGCCATCCCAAAAAAATTCTTTCTTCACCCTGTGGTAAGTTTTTAAAAATTCTGAGTGTCCTCCTAAAGGAGAAGTGTGCAATTCCAAAAGAATCTTTTGTTTTAGTTGGGAATTCTTACAAATATATAAGCGATCTTTGTACCATAAGGAATCGTTTTTCCAACTAAATGTATCAGATGTACTAGGATCTTGCTGCAAATTTTGAATGAGTGTCCACACTTCTTCGTCCTTCTTCCATTCATCTCTTGCTTCGGTTATCCAATCTTGTTGGATAATAGAAATGGCACAAAGCAATGCTTCCACCTCTTCATTCTTTCTTGAGAGTGCATCTGCAACAAAATTTGGCTTCCCTTTTTTGTTTATTATTTCAAAGTCATAACCCAACATCTTTGTGACCCATTTTTGCTGCTCTTCTGAAGATAGTCTTTGTTCCAAAAAGTGTTTAAGACTATCATGATCAGTTTTTACCTTGAAGTGTCTTCCCATTAGGTAAGTTCACCATTTCTTTAGTGCATGTAGTATTGCTAACATTCCCTTCTCATAAATAGGTTTCTGTAAATACTTTCCTTTGATTGGACGACTTTCAAAAGCAATGGGTCTTCCTTCCTGCATTAAAACTGCACCAATTCCATTTCCTGAGGCATCACATTTCACAATAAAGGTTTTTGTGAAGTCTGGCGTAGCTAAGACCGGTGCTAGGCACATTGCCTCTTTAAGATCTTCAAAGGCCTTAGTTGCTTCAGGAGTCCATGAAAATACATATTTCTTCAATAATGTTGTTAGAGGTGCTGCTATTCTCCCATAATTCTTAACAAACTTGCGATAATAGCCTGTTAACCCGAGAAATCCTCGCAACTGCTTTATTGTCTTGGGGACTTTCCATTCCTTAATGGCTTTAATTTTGTTAGGGTCTACTTTAACACCCTCGTGAGATATAATATGACCCAGATATTCCATCTCTTGTACTCCAAAGAAACATTTGGATGTTTTTGCATATAATTGTTTCTCCTGCAATAGTTTGAGCACCCTGTCAACATGTTCAACATGATCCTTCCAAGACCTGCTGTAGATTAGTATATCATCAAAAAATACTAGCACAAATTTTCTAAGGAAGGGTTTGAAAATGTAATTCATCAACCCTTGTAATGTAGAAGGTGCATTGGTAAGGCCAAAAGGCATGACCAAAAATTCATAATGACCCTCATGAGTTCGAAATGCTGTTTTTGGAATATCTTCAGTCTTCATTCTAATTTGATGATATCCTGAACGAAGATCCAACTTGGTAAAATAAATTGCTCCATATAATTCATCCAATAATTCATCAATCACAGGAATGGGAAATTTGTCTTTAATGGTGAGCTTATTGAGCTCCCTATAATCCGGACACATTCGCCATGATCCATCCTTCTTGTGTACCAATACTACAGGAGCAGAGAAAGAACTTTGACTGGGATGAATTATACCCGCCTCTAACATTTCTGCAATCATACGTTCAATTTCGCTCTTTTGGAAGTAAGGATATCTATAAGGCCTGATGTTTGGAGGAACACTTCCTGGAATCAAATGAATAGCATGATCATGATCACGAATAGGTGGGGGTCCTTTGGGAGTTTCAAACACCTTGGAATGATTGTCCAAGACTTGTTGGAGATCTGCAGAAATAGATGATTTTGATGTTGGAACTTCTAGTGAGCATAATTGTGCAATTACGCCTAGTTGTTCTTTCTTTAGAAGCTTTGTCATGACATTAGAGCTTATTATCCTTCCTGGCTTCCCTTCAATACCCCGTAATTCGACTTCCTTTCCTTCTGAAAAAAATTTCAAGAAAAGTTCTTGAAAATTAAAAGCTACCGTCCCCAAAGATTGTAACCATTGTACTCCTAGTACAACATCAGCTCCTCCCATAGGAATGGAAAGCATTGGACTAGTCAATACATATTCCCCCATGGTTAGCTTGATATTATGGCATTTTCCAGAGCAATTTATAGTTCCTCCATTTGCAACCATCACTTGACATTCTGGTGCTGGGTATAGGAAACAAGTCAATTTCTTGGCTACCTTACAATGAATAAAATTATGGGTACTACCTGAATCAATCAACACTATTACCTTTTTCTTCTTGATATGCCCTTCTATATTGAGAGTTTGAGGAGTGGTAATTCATGCCAATGCATTACACAATATGGTTGGACTGATTTCTTCCTCTTCTTGGGTTGGTTCCTAGTGTTTATCCTCTTCTTGTTCATTTTCTTCTTCCTCTTCACAATCTATGTAAAATAATTTCTTCTCAGCACACTTATGACCTTTAGTGTATTTGCTATCCCGGGCCCCATGCTTGACCCTTGATTCCTTTTTCGTCCCATTAGCCATAGCTGTGTCAATGAGTTAGGTTGTCAATCTAGGGTAACTGACACTTCCCTCTTTGTAGAAAGTGGTGGTGGCTTCCTTGTACTTCATAATTTTGTTAATTTTCTTGCCAATACCAGATCTTTCAATGAATTAGGTTCCAAAACACGAACTTCATGTTGGATGTTATCCTTTAAAGTACCTATGAAGAGATCAATCCTATGTTCCTCTGGAATATCAGTTACCCTTATATTCAATTTTAGGTATAAATATCCCCAATGGCTTCATACTGACGAGGTTTGTCCATTGGCTAAAAGGTATTTGCTCTTTGTATCCTCATAATATGCGCACAACTTCGAGTGAGAGAAAGACGAGGTCTCGCAGAAAAGACCGAGGTTCGAGCGAGGGCCAACAAGGTTTTCCGCCGTAGTCTGGGTTGCGGCATTTTACACTGTCCGAAGAACGAAAGGTCTCTGCAAGGCGTCTTCTGCTCCAACGCGGTCGGGAGAAGATCGGTATCATTCCCACAACATCCAAACAGGTGAATAACCAAGGTCCTAGACAGTTAGGACGTAACATTCCATAGCATGCATTCTTCAGAAAACCAGTTAAACTAACAGGAATTTTTTTTTTAAGCGTAGCCTATAACAACACTCATTCAGATTCAGAATCACATATCAGAACAACACACTTGAATATATTAATGATCAGTCATCAGAGGTGAACTATTATAAATCTCGGCAGCATACGAGCATAGAGCAGAGCAAAATACAACAAGTCCCTAAGGATAGAGAGGAATCACCATAATCTAGAAGAGAGGAGAACAATGCAACCAGATAGAGCTCTCTTGTGGCTCCCTATTGCCTATTCCCGTCTGCGCTAACCTCTTCCTCTGTTGGCTGGCTGCCTATTTGTTCTCTCACCCACGCGACTGACAGTTCTTCCCCCTTTCTTGCTCGACTGTCTTTCGCTTCTTTCTATTCACCAGGAGTTCACTGCTTGTTTCCTTCCGCGCCCTTCCGTTGTCTATGCTTGCTCTCGCAACCACTGCGACACCTGTCCTCTTCTCCTCCGCAAACTTGACACCTTCTTGCCTACTGAGGTTGCATTTCACCACGTGCTCGCCACCACTCAAAATCTACTGATTTCCAAAACAAGGGCCCCAACAGGCCTCGAACACGTCCTTTTGACTCGCCCTGAGTCAATTGTCCTGAGCCATCTCCACTTCCATGTGCTCGCCCAACCCCGTGCCTTGCTCTGGCTGCGCGCCTTCTCCTTGCTTTCGAAACAAGGGCCCCAACTCTGGGACCTTTTTCAGAGCTGAGGCTTTAAGCTCTTTGAAAGTTGCCATGGCCTGCTGCCACCCTTGCAACAACTCGTCAGTCTCAATCATGATTTTTATGACAACTTCCTCCCCGACGACTGCCGATACAGTGCCAAATACTGTGCTGATCTGCGTACCAGCCTCAAAGGTCAATTGCTACATCATTTGGGCGCTGATCTTTACGGGCTGTCAAAAATCCTGGATTTCTTGTTTGGCTGCCATCGAAGTCTCCTCTATTTGTTGAATTTGGTCCTCTAGCACATCTTCCTGGGCATACAATTGGTCCAGTCTAGTGGGATCCATGGCTTCCTGTATTTCCTTGGAGATATGTTACAGTTGGACCGAAATCGGCTATGCCTTCACTGTGAGGGCCGTTGAGCATTCTTGCAGACCCTTCAGTAGGTCGTATGCATCTTTGGCTTCAGTACTTAGAACTTCCTGCATCTTTGTTACTTGGCCTTGTTTCTCTGATATTTGTGCTGAGTACATGATTGCTGGGTTGGGCAGTGCGGGTCGTGCTGCCAATGTTGCCTTGAGTTCCGTATTTTCTTGGTGGAGGTTTGAATATGCCACCTTGAGGTGGATCACCCACACTAATACCTCCGTTTCTTGCACATCAGGTGGTATTTGACTGTAGATGGCCATCACTACGGGCCATACTTCCCTGAAAACTGTGGCCACTGTTTCCAGTTGTCCCTGTGGCTTCTCTTTTTCCATTGTCATTTGCTCACGCTGTTTAGTAAGCGTGCATATCTGCTGCTACTACTGTTCGTATTTCTATTGTAGCTCTGAGTGGAGCTTCTCGGCCTGCTGTGCTTCCCTTTGGATGAAACGATATAGCTGAGCTGTCCCCCACGTCTCCATGCTCTCGGCACCGGAGGTACCCTGATTTGGCTGCCGCTCCTGAAGTGGTTGCCCACTGGCAACCGTTCTTGCTGACTGCGACGAAGTTTGCTGGGGTGCAGAGTCCGCCATATTTTGGTCCGGTTGCTCCTCTTGATCTGATTGGTTGGGTGGTTGGAGCGGAGTAGGCTTAGGGAGTGGCCCAGCTGTGTCTTCAACTATCTGTTCCGTCTGAGTGATGAGGTTGGTAAAAGTAGTCTACGGGACCACAATGGGGTTGGCTAGGGGTAGCACTTTCGTACTCGAGTTAACCTCCATCTCGTGGTCCCCATTGAGTATTCTCCTGATAACTAGATCAGACATGGTGGTAGATGAGGTGGATGGTGCGGAGCTGTGGGGTTCGCGAGAGACAGATGAGGTGGTGGGTGGTAGTGGATCTGAACGAGGTGGTGATATGCAGATGTTTAGGAAATCGAAGGGGTTAATGGGGATGTGGGGTGGCAACCCGCTTGCTTCCCCTATCTCAAACATTTTCTCTTCTTGGATCAGTATCCCTGTGCTCAATTTTCGGGGTGGATCCTCTCCTATGAGGTCGACCATTGGACTTGATTCTACAACGTTGGCCCTCTTGGCCTTCGGTGCCACTATGGGTTTCATAGACCTAATTTTCCCCGCCAGTGGTGTGGTTTCTGGGGTTTGCAAACTGAATAATACATTGGGAATGGGTGCAGAGATGGAGGTTGTGCTGGGAGATGGGTTCAACTGGGGAATTTGGAATTTTGAAAAAATTGGAAATGGAGTAGCACTACTCGATATCACCTGAACTACTTCATTAAAGCTTCGTACCTTCATGTTCAGTTTCTGAATGATTGGGAGGATCTGCAGGTTCGACACCCTATTTGCTACCTCCTCCGCCGTTTCTCCTGGAAACCTGTGTGGTAGCATCCCATCAAAGATGTACGTGTACACCCCGTCTCTGACTTCCAGCGCAACCCCGGGCCATGAACAAACTTCTGTATGAAAAGCTTCTTCATCAATTTGGAACTTCAGAGGCCTCATCTAAAACATTGCCTCTGGTACACAAGTGGGTCTGAGGAACGCGTGCTTGTGCGTGACTCCAAACCAGACTTACTCACTATATCCGTCCAACAGATTTCTTGGGATCCTCTGTTGGCTCATTACAACATCGACCATTAGGCCATACCAGCTTCTGAAGGCCTCTGCATTTACTTCCTTGGTGCTGGGGTCTCCAAACACCTTCCATGGGGTAAACTTCATCGCGAGCGGCTGATCTTCCGCTATCTCCACTTGTATCCTGATGAGGGGGAAAGTCCACTTCCACATGGCCAGCGCTATTATCAAATACCCATAGATAAATCCATTTGCCCTCTTATAATTGTCTTCACATGCCTCGAACAACTCCTTCAGCAAGAAGGAGCACTAGTTCAGCCTGGTCCCCTGGACGTAGTGCTCCGCAACTGAAATTGTGTCTAAGGTAAACTCCCCTTTGGTGTAATGTCTCCCCGTCTTGCTGGCAATGAGGTAGCAGGCGAATCTGATCTCTGGCTTATTGATTAACAAAAATTTTTCTCCCTTTCCTCCTCTTCGGGTGCCATACTTAGCATAGTAGTCTGTATCCCCTGACTTCTTCACCCGTTTGGATATGGTTTGGAACGCTGAAGAGCCGTCCCTTCCTTCCTGCGACAACCCTGTCAACCTATGAATGTCTTCGACGTGAATCAGGATTTCCTTCCCCAGCCACAGAGAGTCGTTATGAATTCTACTCAACAAGAATTTGATTCACTGCATTGCAGCGCCTGTAGTCCCAAATACTGGCAAGTTCCTCAAATTCATTATCGAGGACTGCTGGATACCTATGAACTCGGGCAGGACTCTTGCTGCCGCCCGTCCCACTTCTATCGTATAATTTTCAATGTATACCTGTATTTTTAGCATAGGAAACTCAAAGGAATCCGTGAGGTCTGTGTCAATTAAAGTCGCACTGTCATATTTCCCAATGAGGGACTCCATTTTCTGAATCCTGCTGTCCAGCTCCCATTCTACCACTGCTGGGCTTACTTTTGTCATCGTCACTCGCCACCAACACACCTAAAACAGTTCTCTGTCTCTTCTCTTGCCTTTATTCTTCTGGACACCTTCTATGCTCTGGTTCTGCTCCAACTTCCCTTGCTCCTTTGGAGGTTTCTAACTATAACTTAGATTTTTCCGGCATTCTCGCGCTTTTCTGCAAGCATGTTATGTAAGTAACCGGCACAGGTGAGGTTGATGAGACCCCATAACTAATTGATGTTTCCCTGGCTTCTCTCACAGCTACGATCGTGCGATCAGTTAGCTGCTGAGGTGGGTTTTGAAACTGCTGACTATGGTTTTGGGGATTTGGGCAGACGCGATGGTTGGTGGTGATGTCTAATTATGGAAAATTTATTACGGTATGGATAATTCTAATTATGGCAATTATTTCCAAATCTTGGTGATCATACGGACTGACACTAGTACTATGCTAAATGATGGTGGATTGATGTTCGTCACTCTTTTCTTCCTGACGTGGACGACACGCTGGACACTACCCCCCCAACCACTAATGGTTGCGTTGCAGTCTCTGCAACTGAGCTAATTTTTATTGCATTATGGTAAACCTATCTATGTCATATCGGGTGCAAGAGACTTATTGACCCTAATCTACCCTATGTAATCCTCTCGAGTGTGAGAGTTATTGAAATTGAAATGGATAACTTACTCCTGGTAGGGTTTTAGGTGTGCGCCATTGACCCATCCTTGTAGAACCTAGCCATTTAACTGTGCCAAACGAACTGCTCCCGACGGTTTGATCTCTATGACATGAAATGGTCCCAGCCAATGCATCTGCAATTTCCTTGGGAACTTCTGGAACTTTTTGTCATAGAGTAGGACCTTTCCTCCAATTTGGAAAGTCTTGTGTTTGATATGTCGATCATGCCAAGCTTTCTGCCTCTCCTTTTCTACTGTCTAGTGAAATTTCGCAAGAAACCGTCCTTCCTCAAGTTCCTGTAGCTCATGTAATCGCTCCTTTAAAGATTCCTCTTCATATAGCTATAGCGTTGTGGTGATCAGAAGGCTTGGTACTGTGCATTCTGCTGGGACGATCGCTTCTCTGCCATAGACTAGCTGGAATGGTGTTTGGTTATGTAGTCGTTTTACCATTATGCGGTATGCCCACAGGGTTGCTGGTATCCGTTCGTTCCAGTCATTGCGCTCCGCATTGCATATATTTGTCAGGACTTTTTCCAGTATCTTGTTAAATGCTTCCACCATTCCATTTTCCTATGGATGATACGGGCTACTCTTATGGTGTTGTATCAGGAATTGCTACAATAGAGACTTAATTGTCTTGTTAATGAAATGTGTACCCTGGTCGCTAGTTAGGCTTCTTGGACACCCAAATCGGCTGATTATGTTTTCAAATATGAATCTAGTAGCAGTATTTGCAGTACAGTTCCTTGCTGGTGCAGCTTCTACCTAGTGGGTTAAGTAGTCAGTCACCGTTATGATGTACCTTTCCTTTGAATTTCTTGCAGGTGGCGTAATTGGCCCGACAAAATTGACTGCCTATTTCTTGAACGGCTTGAGTGTCCTGACGGGATGAAGCAGAAGCTCGTCCCTATGGGAGGGTCATCCGGTCCGCTGACATACGTCACATTTCTGAACATACGCTTTACTGTCCTTGTGCACTGTTTGCCACCAGAGACCTGCTTGTATTACTTTGCGCGATGTTGGTTTAGCTCCCACGTGCCCTCCCGCGACACCACTGTGGCTTTCCCATAGTACAACTTCCCTTTCATGATCCAGAACACATCTCCGAAGAACTTGGTCCAGCCCCATCTTGTATAGCTGCCCTGCGATCAGTTGATATTTCGTAGCTCGAACTACCAGATGTTTCTTTTGTGTTGTAGTATATTCCTCCGTAAAAATTGACCAAGTGACAATTTTTTTACGGGAGAAAAGCCATCGATACCATACAAATGTATTTTGTTCTAAATACAGGGTTGTTACTTTGCTTTTGTGTGTTTGCATTAGAATCAAAATATTGCTCACATCTGTAATATCCATGTTATAGGATCCTTTCCATCAGAAAACTTCCTCATATCCATTTTGGAATGTGGTGAATATTCCATCAACATTAGATTTTATGAAATCGCGATTAACATTTATTTTGTTCTCATCATGAGTTTCCTCTACTATCTTTTCACCATTAGGAAAAATTTCTTGTATGAACTTTGTCAAACCTTCCATGTCTGATTTTAGATCATTCTTCATGTTTTCCATTTTCTCATCGATCTTATCTTCCATGTCATCCATCTTAGATTCCATGCCATCTATCTTAAATTCCATTCCATTCTTCAAACCATCCATCTTAGATTCCATGCCAGCTTCCATGCCATTCTTCAAACCATCTATCTTAGATTCCACACATTTCTTCAAACCATCCATCTTATTTTCCACGCCTTCCTTCAAAACTTCCATGTCATTTTTTGTTGCTCTTTGTGAGAGCAAAATTTGTTGCACTTGCCCTTGTAATTTTGATATGTCATGTTTCCATTATTCATCTTCATGAGTCATAGTAGAGCCTTATAAAGGCTTAATGGGTGTTGAATTATTTTTAGGGGCCATTTTAGAATCCAATACTGATATTTATTCTGAAATATGCCCTTGGAATCAATTCAACTTGATTCTTCAAACAAGACTTATGCAATTTAGAAAAAAAATACACACCTTTTTCTTGCTTTTGGGGAGCTATATATTGAAATTGAATTATCTATATAATTGTGGATCCTCAATATTTGAAATTCGGCCTCGTAGTAGCCCTCTGAAGCTTCTTTCAAATGTCATAGGTCTGACTTGATTTGGATTATTCAAGACAAATATATGTCCAATCTCCCACAATGACCCAATTATGGACTGGTTTAGTAGAGCGAAATTGTACGACTTGCCACGTCTTCCTGTTTCCTATTTTGGCTCTAAAATTGATAGGAAATAAACTACAGTTTGTGTACTTGTGGCCACATTTTACATCATTCCAATCCGATGCTCAGAGAGAGTGTTATGAATATTTTCCCACGATAACCTCTTTGAGATGAAATTCAGGAGCCTGAAAAATACCTAACTTCCACAGATCATATCTTCGAAAATATTCCGAACCAAGATCTGAAATTTTGCGATGATGTCCTCAGGAGTTCGACTTCTCACTCTAAAAATTTCAGCTTCTGAACATTTGTAGAAAAAACTTTATATTGAAAATGCCATGATGACCTATTTGGAGTAGCGAAACCCTAGAATCTAAAGCTTTGATACCAAATGTTGTGAAACCAGCTCAAAAAATAGAAGAAAAGAGATATCAACACCTTAGAAATGAGCCACTTCGAGGGGGAAACCTCCAGTACATTACATGAATGAAAAATTCTTGGATGATTCAAATTATAAAACCTCCTTTCTATATATAGGAGTCCATGGGGCCACAATGTAATCCTAACCGACCTAACAATAATAATTTAAGGGCACAATAATAACAATATGGGGGTTACAAGGGTACAATAATAACAATAAGAGGGTTAAACTAAAAAAAATAAGGGACTATACTAGTAATATAGGGACCTAACACTTAGTGAACCAAAGGGGAATTAAGGAAGTGAAAAATTCCGGGGGACTCCTTTTTGGTCATGAAGCAAATGCACTTTAACCCTTGAGCCCAGAACAACAAGCTCAATTATATACTTCAACGGGCCCATGGCATGTTCACTCTCTTTGATAAATCACATTTCTTTTACATTCTAAGAGGCCTAAATTCGGAAATGGATTCTCAAGTCAACAAGTCTTTCCAAATGAGGGAAGTTCATACTATGGTAAAAAAAATTGACGATTTCCTACCCATCCCCTAAGTCTCGAATGTTTGTATACAAATCAATGTTAAATTACCCCTCTATATCTATTTTTACCTCCAGGACTTGGTGTCATTACCCCTCCATATCAATGGTGTGCATTGAGAATTACCCCACCCTCGTATCATCCCCCCTCCCCTTGGTTTCGCTCACGCTCCCTCCCCGCCTCCACTAGACCTCCCCCCTCACAATCTCCATCTAGCACCACTTGGAGCCTCTCTTATCACCTTCCCTGACATGAGGTGGTAGTAATCCTGAGCATGTGAAGCCACGCGATGTGACGTATTTTTCAAGTGTGGGAAATCATAAGTATATCCCTCATTTGGGTCCATTGTCGTTTTTCACAAGGGAACAACATGTTAATTATCTCTGTGAGTGAGCCACATTTACTCCTCTTAGTTCAGACCATATGTTTCACCCACTTGAAGGATAAAATATCTAAGGCGAAGGTCATTTCACATAACAGAGCAATTATGGTTGCATTGTGGGATCTTGGGGGCACGTAGGCCACTTATGTATGTCACATGAAGCTCCTATTCGACTCAACCTAAAATCATGGGGTCACAACATGAGGTTATGTATTGTAATGGTGTCTGAATCTGTCCTGAGAATTATTAGTGGAAGGTTTTTGAGGAAAGGTTTGGATGCCCCCTGGATGGTTGCAGTGAATGAGAGATGCTCCTATCCTTAGTCTCAGGTGTCTCTGTCACAAGAGAAGTTGGTTTGATTTGGCGGGCAGAAATTGTCAGTGAATCCAGTGAAGAATTTGGTGAAACAGTTAGAAGGTCGCATAGGGTTAATTGCAATGGCTTCTAGTTCCTGGGGATGTCGGTGCCCTCTCTCGGGCAAGGCGGAAAGCCACGTCATGTAAAATTAGATCAAATTCCCTCCCCTAGCCACCTTCTTGCATGTGGAACGTGTTCCGGTGAGCATGCATAATTGAGAGCCATGATCACAGAGTTGCAGTTGATCCAGCATCAAAAGAGGATTGTGGCAAGTGAGATGTAGGAAATGAATGTGAAAAAAACCAAGAAAATTGGCCAGTTGTTAGATGAAATAGGAGCCGTCAGAAGAATTCTCGAGGACCTCCAAATTTAGTTCGTCAAGAAGAGTTCTCCGCCTACAGAGTAAATCTTGGGCCTTGACCTCAATCGTCCTATTGTACCAAAAGATTAGCATGTGCTTCTATGTCGGGTTTTATATTTATCTTGCTACTTTCGCAATTATGTCGAGTATATACTAGTACAATAGTAGGTGTTTAGTCTAGTTTTGAAATTTTTATGGATAATTGGGCCTAGTTATACAAACTGCATTTGTAGCTTTTGATGCCCAGTATTGTAAATGGATTTTAATATCTCCTGTTTTTTCTACTGCGATTGTGCATGGATTAATATAAATAGTACTATTTCGTGTTAAAAAAAAATACCTCCTGTCTCCATTGGAATTATTGAGTTAGTTTTCTTCCTCATTACGAAAGCTATAGTTTCTAGGGGTCGACCCTCAATTTTTATCATTAATTAACACCCTTGGCACACGATTATTTCCTATATACCATGATGGCCATAAAAATTTCTTAGTTCACGGGAGAGAATATTCATATAGTCATTCTTCACTAGGTAATGAGGTGAATATCTAATTGTGGTAGTGTATATGTTTAGTAAAATGTGCATTCCCATGCCTTATAAAAAATTCATTATGGAGAAAGATACAAAAATCATGCTCTATGAAATGTTTAATTTCACTCTAGGATATCAAGGAGCATCATCTTAAACAAAAACAAGATTTCTCAATGCATTTTTGAATATATTTTTGGGGAAGATTGGCATCAAGGTGAATATATTGGTAGCTTTTGATCCACAAATGGATGGATAAACATAAGTGGTGAACAATATGTTAGTTCAATGTTTGAGGGGATACTATTAGAAGCATCCAAGAACTTAGAACAAGAATTTGATATATAGTCATAACTCTTATAACAAAGAAATTCACACTTCAATCAATAAGAAACTTTCTGTAGATATAACTTTAGAGTAAGAAAAGACAACGCAAGAGAAGAACTAGAGGACCAAATATTCATTAACAATATCAAGTTGGTCCATATGTAGATACAACATACCTTGAAGAAGTCATGGGAAAAGTATGGGGCCTAACATAACTAAAACAAAATTGAAAAGGTATTCAAGGTAGTAGAATAAGTCTAATTGCAATTGAAAAGACCACAAGCTCTTAGTAAGAAGATCAAGTCTCTATTGTATGGTCCTTTCAAACTGTTGAGACACAAAGGTAGTAATCCATATAAAATCATTCTTCTTCTATATATCTACATTAACATAGTAGTGAATGTGGAAAAATCGAATCTATATGAGCCTTCCATGTTAGATCAAGAAAATTATGGATAAATCTTACCTACCATATAGGGCTTAGTACCGAAATCCTGAGTAGAGTTAGTAGAGGATGTAATTCTACAAAAGAATTCTAGAATAATTACATGTGGATAATAATAACTATGACAAATTGGATTAAAAGGACAACTTATAGGAAAGTCCAAATGGTAATCTAGGGAGAAGGTAAAAGAAAATGTATGTAATCTCCTTCAGTATTTATTTTGGAAACCAAAAGCCTCCCCAAATGGGGAGGTGTGATCTAACATGGATTTATATATATATATATTTGATATTTTGTGAGTGAAAATAGTGGATTCATGGATTTGTAGGGCATATTTTAGGGGAAGGTCTTATTTTGGTGATTCCAGATCCTGAAACTTCCTTATCTTATTTAGGTCATTAAATAGTCATTTTTAGGTCAAATATCAGTAAATAGAGTTTATAATCCGATGACATTGTTCTACACATCAAAACCTTTTGAGCGATACAAAGATATCCTCTATTGTAGCTTGTATGAGGATGTTAAGCCTTCCACAATTTAACCTATGCATTGACCATCATAGTATCTAGTGGGTGCTATGTGATTTCCCACAATCCACACACCGAGAGCTAATCACATGTGGATTTTCAGGAAGCCTCTATAGGGCCCAAAATGATAAACCTAATTGATAGTTGAGACATGGGAAAAACATTAACCCAAACATTATATAGATATTAGGATATGTTAAATATTATGGCACTAGGAATGTAAGGGGTTGTGTTCCAACTGCATTGATTTTTTGTTCCATAATTGAGCAGAGAAAATATTTGGGATACTATGAGTAGAACACATAAAGTATAAAACCCTATAACAATCATTTAGGGCACAATGTCTATTGCAATGTTATAGTGAGACCATATTCCTTTGTCTTTGAAATTAATAATTGAGAAAAAAAGAGCAAGTCATAATCCTGGACTTCTTAGTGCATTTTCCCATATCAATTTCCTAAGGGTATATCATGTGTTCGATGTGGATGGTATGATAATTGTTATTATAGCTTCATTTTTACACTATTAATTTAATTTTCCAATTTGAACATTACACTTGTAATATTAAATTATAATAATAAGGAAACATTACACTTATAATATTAAATTATAATAATAAGGAAACATTGCATAATACATATTTCACTAGGGTTAATATAATAAAAAATGGTTAATATATGAAACATTGAGCTAACTAGGGATGTACATAATAACAAGAGGGTGTTGGTTGCGGTCATTAATGGTCTTGTCTCAATTATGAAAGAATGAGGGCACAACAAAATACGCAACTATGGTTGCCAACCTTATAAACAAATATTAAAAACCACACACACAGTGGAAAACAACTTTGCAGCATGTAAAAACGCATATTTCAACAAAAATACAATACTCTATTTCAGCAACAAGCTATAGGCAATTTTCCACCACTACAAGGGAGTTGTTGCAACTTTAACAAGGAAACAGGGGAGTTGAAACTACTATAGCACAGAGTTGCCACCATTATAACAAGGGAGTTGCTACAACATAGTTTCAACAATGATTAGCTACAATTGAGTTGTGGCAACTCACAACTTTGAAACTAATAAAATACTCTGTGACATCCCATCACAACTGTCTTCAAGAAGTTCTAGGAATTTAAATCTTTGGTGGAAAATCACAATATTCATAAGATCAACTATATAAGACTAATTGTAGAGATACATATTTTGGTGATGACTTTCAATCAATTTTTACATCTCATGACATTGTTTGGAACCTCATTGTGAGTGGAGGATAAAAATAACCAAATAAAACAATTCAAAACATATATGTCTAAATAAGAAACAAGAATTACCGAGAAAAACAAATTACAAGATAAGCTGCATACCTTCATTTTCACCATAAAGTACAAGTTGACATAATTTGAATGTGTGTTTTTAGGCTGTATTTTACACCATTTAAAAAGAAATTGCAAATTTCAGAATTCATTCACTATATAAATGTAACTAACTATGTAATTATTTCTAATTGAGTATTGAGCTTGATAAAAGAAATGTGCTTTTTAGGTTTTGACATTGTGTCAAATTGGTTGTTTTGCCATCAAATCTTAGATTCTTATGATGGTAACTTCCAAACAAACAAATATTTGAGATTTCGAATTCAGATAAAACAATAATAAATTTTACACAAGTAGAATTTGAATTTTGAGAATCAAGACTACACTGTGTTTTCATATTTATAATATGATTAGTTATTGTACACATTAATTTGCATTATTATTAATCAAAGGAGTTACTATTATTTTTATAGCTTGTTGAGCCTAAGTTACCTTAAAGCTTTAGTGTGGTTAGATGCTTTTATACTTAACTTTTTCGGCTCTTTTAAGCAAATATTGAAGTATAGATCGCCATTTTAACTTCATTTATTTAGTGATATTAGTTTTTTTTTTAAATGAAAGTTTTAAGAGGTTATATTTAGATTGGGTAATAAAAGATTATTTTTTAAAATTGGATATAGGATTTAAATTCAAAGTGGAAATTTATTATTGAAGTATTTTTTATTTATTTATTTATTTTTTGTTAATGAAGATTTGTGTGTAAACACTTCAAATTGGTGGAGTTGTGGATAGAGCTAGTTTGTTGGTGCAAAAATAAAGTATTATTATGGGAGGGTTTTGAGGTAAATGGAAGGAAGGAAAATGCAAATAATTATTCATGATAATAGGAACTAGGTAATATTTTCAATTGAATAGGTAGCATATCTAAGCAATGAAATAAAAAGGGAGAAAATAGTAAAAATGGAGATAAATAGTTATTTTGTGAACCATGGAAGATTCAATGACCTGAATGTAAACCATCAACTAGATAAAAATAAGATGTGATTAACTATAATGAAGAATAAAGTATATATAGTAACAAGGTAACAACAAAATTTATGAGTTCAATGCTAAAGAATTTTATCTTATATACTGTGTTTTATATTAATTACAAAACTATTATTACTTTAATAATTATAATAGTTTGATTTTTTGTTTGATCCATTTTAATAGTGTTATACGTTGCACTATATTTTTATGTTAGTGTTTTGGAAGGGAATGGATGTTGATTCAATTCAAAAATTGGTTTTTTCACTCCCACTTCATTAATCAATTCCATTCTTAATGCATCATCCCTCTTCTATCAACACTATTTATTGTTAGTCTTTGTATAAGGAGTTGTTGTGTGGATAATTTATTCTTCACTCCAATCCACTTAAATATTTGGAGTTTTCACCCCAGTTTCCTTTTTCAGATCTCTCTTTCGTCCATCATCTTGAATCAAGGAATATTGTATATGTTTTGTGGTTTTAACTTGTAAAATGTTTATTTATCACATTTTCCATATTTTGTCATTTTCATTAATTCTATCGACATTGAGAAATGCACCCGAGTAACAACATCAACCTCTAATATTGTTCTATTATTAAAAATCCCCACCTAATCCAAGAGTTTTACATGACCAATAAATTGGATCTCACAAGAATAATAGTGCAATAAAGGGGTAATGCAATAAACTTCAAGCACGGGAACAAAGTATTAATTCCCTTCTTTAATTAGATTTACATGATTTTCTACAGAGAGAATGCCAATATATGTACATGATTTGTATTCATACCTATGTTTAGCATTTACACAGAGTTAAAACTTCAATCCCATGACCATTTTTAGTATATTATGTAATTATTGTAAATCATATTAGCTCCTTGATTTGGCCACCCGTGTGTCAAAGTGTTTTGTATATTATATCTAATATAATGTTCAAGGGGGATATTTTATTACCAAACTATCACTTATAGGGGTTGACCCTTAATTTTTATCATTAATTAGCACCCTAGGAAAATTATTCTTTCATATAGACCATGATGGATTGGATGCTACTATTGGTCTTATACCAATATAAAACATCTCCAAAACTCAAAAGAATATAAATTTATGTGAAAAATAAGTTTTGAATAGGGGTCCTACGATTGTGGCATGTGCCATTATCCTATATAGTCATGCCAAGATTGCATCCACCATGAAATATTAGTTTCTTCATATCATTAGGAGGTTTGAAGGAGGAAAAATATACCTCTTGCCTCCATTAATATTACTCTATTAGTTTTCTTCCTCATTACCAAAATTATGATTTCTAGGGCCCAACCCTCAATTTTAATAATTAATTAACACCCTTGCACACGATTCTTTCTTATATGCCATGATGGCTTTGGTGATACTATTGGGCTTATACTTATATAAAACATCTCCAAAACTCCAAAAAATATAAATTTATGTTAAAATTGAGTTTTTAATATTGTTCATATGATTGTGGCATGCGTCGTCATCCTATATAGTCATGTCAAGATCACATCCACCCTAAAAACTTAGTTTATCTATATAATTAGGAGGTTTGAAGGTGGAAAATGGTATCTCATGTCTCCACTAAGATTACTCAATTAATTTTCTTCCTCATTTATATCTAGGCTTCATGAGAATCCACTTTGAATCCCATTAAGAAACGTTGATTTTATGTCCATTTGATACACTTTGATTCTTTTGGAGCATCCATAAGCTAAGGAACATTATGATTTATTCCATTCTAACTACTAGATAAAATAAATCTTCAAAGTATATCCTTCAACTTGGGCATATCCTTTGTGCACTAGCATTGCTTTGTTTTTATTCACCTTTACATCTTCATTTAGTTTGTTTCTGAAGACCCATTTTGTACCAATCACATTTTTTTCTTGGGCCTTGGAACAAGTTCCCATGTCTCATTCTTCTAAATTTGATTTATTTCTTCTTCCATGGCCTTGATCCAATGTTCATCATTTATAGCTTCCTTAAAGTCACTTTGTTCAACTGTGAATAATAGTGATAGATGCCATTGATCCAATGTTTCTGCTTGTTTTCTTCTTCTGGTTTCTACTCCTAGATTCTTCTCCCCAATGATTTGTTCTATTGGATGATTCTTCTAATACTAGCATTTAGGTGTCTTGGAAGGTGTACGGAAATCCTGTTGATTGTCTGTTTCTTCTCGCTTTTCCTCTAGTTTTTTCTCTTATTGGTGTTCCTCATCATGTTCTTCAGAGATGTGTGAATTTTTCCTTTCCTTCTTTGTCTTAAGAAATTTTGTTTCATCATTTTTACATTGATGCTTTCTACTATCTTGTTGAGACTAATATTGTAGCATTTGTATCCTTTGTGTTTACATGACTACCCAACAAGTATGCTTTCATTTATTTTGGAGTAAAAATTTCCTAACTTCTGGTCATCCCTATTTATGTAACATTTTCTTCCAAATATTTTGAAATGCTTGACACTAGTTGGTCTTCCCTTCCACAATTCATTGTGAGTTTTTTCATTATTGCTAATGATCAATCCTTTGTTCAAAATTTAAACAAATATATGTACCCAAAACATAATACTTATCTTGGATTTGTGCAACAAATTTCTCGCCATCTCCTTCATAGTTATGTTATTTCTTTCAACCACTCTATTTTGTTGAGGAGTTCTAGCTGTTGAGAAGTGTTTTCTTATTCCATTTTCTTCACAGTAGTCACTGAATTCATTTGAGTTAACTTCTCCTATATTATCTGATCTCAAGCATTTGATTTTAAAATACAGTTTCATTTTCAAAAGTTTCAACAACTTTTGACTTATTTTTAAGAAAACAAACCCAAGTCATCCTTGCGTAGTCATAAAAGAGCAACATGAAGTATTGTTTGTGATCTAGTCAATATATACTACAATACTCTTAAGTCTTCATTCCATGTATGTCGTTGTTGGTTTAGTTTTGTATCATCGTCATTTTGTATCAAATCATGATACCTGTTTCGCATCGTTGATAGGGGATACATCAAGGCCATCCTACGACTGGTCACTTCCTGTTGACGTCAACTCATTATCCTGGAAGTTGACATAAAAACAACCCTTCAGTACCTTGGTTCTCGAATACATCAGTGACAAGTTTCCTCTTTCTCGGCAACAACTTTACATCAATGGACTTTGACCTAAATATTTTGTGTGGTGTTCGACTTCAACTCATTCATTCACACCATACATATTGTACTGCAATACCTTGAGAGCCATTAACATCATTAGTGGTTTCTCTCACGCCTGTTAACAACTTACATCATTGGTAGGTAATTGGATGGTGTCTACCATGTTTGACTCAAGCTTATTTATTCACATGGTCAGAATCGTACATTGGATGGTCGTGTGAGCGAGATAGAATACCCTTGATCTAGTTTCATCCACTTGGGATACGATTTCAATATTAATACAATATCATAATGTATCATGGCTATGATCACTCAGATAGTCATCTAACCATGGGTCCACGATTTTTCATTAGTGGGCATGCCTTTTGATCACTGCACATGTAATGTTAGCTTATTTGTTGAGTATGGTTATGTCTCCCTTGACAAATATGTCATGATATAAATGTATTGTAACAGAAGATGATCTAACTAGATTTTCTTGATCCTGACTTGTCAAAAAGTAAATCACTTCAGTCATCAGTCACTATTTCTAACTTTGCGCTTTAGGGGGGCAATATATTATAGGCCATTTTGTCACATATGGTCAATAGACCTACAAACTGGATTAGTCAACATCATTTTACCCCTTGAAATCATCATTGAACAAAGCCCTAAGCATGACTCTCCTTAATCCCAGAGTTTCAGCTTGAAACTACCTCAAAACAATCATTAGTAAGCACCAACGTAGTTTGTAAGCCCGTGGAATTGAATTCACTAGAGGGTTGTCCCATGTTGGGCAGGGTTGATCACCAATAGGTTCCCATGTGTTGGGGTGCGTTGATTCTAGAAATTTGGGAAAAATAAAAATATTTTTGAAGCTTCCTCTTCCAGAATCTTCTAAGAGTTGTTACAACTATTTACCTCAGATAAACTCTCAAATCCTATCCTATCCTACCATGGAATTTCCATCCCTTATCCTTTTGATCCCATACTCCCATCAAGAGTGGATTTCAAAGCATAGATTGGTAAATGGATATTAACTCCCAACATACCATCCTCTTCTAGAGATTTGTGGCCATCCACAAGCTAGGGGTTGGATTTTGGAGATAGATTATACCCTCACGATGTTGTTGTGAAGAGCCATTATTCGATGCATTAGGGTGAATAAAGGTTCGGTTTGTGGAAAAGAAGGAACAAGTCAACTTGGAGGAGATTTTCTACAAGATCAACTCCTATATTTGGTTGTAACTCACTCCATTTCCATTAATGAAAAGAGTTCTTTGTTTTCCTATATGTAATGTTGTGATTTCATGTATTTCGATGCCATGTTTATCCATTGAATGAAGTGAATAGATGATGCTACATTGATGTCGTAGATTGTTGGATTGTGTTGTTTGAATATGTAAGTTCTAATTATAGTGATCAAAGTTAGGATTGGAGCATTCAACCCAAGAGATGAGCGAAGCATACTACGAATCATAGGTAGGCTTCATCCCATTATCTATTTACTTCAAGGGAAACATTAGCTTATTGGTATTTATGTTGTTCTAAGTTAGGCCACCCAGTCTAGGGAATATACTTATGTACGTAGTCATAGATTCTATATAACAAGGTTGCTTATGTGTTCTTCAACACTGTAATAAGTATGAATATAAATTTAAATGTGTAGACCTGCTAGTGGCTACTAGCCACCAAAATGTATGCAAGTCCTTGTGCTTAAGTAGGCAATTAATTTCCCCACTTCAAATATAATTTTATTAATCCTTGCCAAGGCATGACTATAGCAATGGATTTGCTTGTTGACCACTATTAATATAACATTGACCGATGCAAGTTATGATGTTTAACTTTGAAAAATAATATGCAATATTTTTGTATAATTTCTAACTTGTTATAATTTATATGATCAAATGCCATGTAACACTTGTTTTATTTTATATGGTCAAATGGATCTTAATGTATAGCTACTATTGTATTTTGTATATATTTCGCATACCTATATTTAGATTTTTAAAAAAAAATTAGATATTATTAATCAAATTTATTAAGTTTTCCTATGTTTATTAATGATGTTGTCTAACTTAAATATGAAAATTATAACCTTTTTCACCGGAATTCACCAAAATCCGGTAATACAATTTCAAGATTTTGTAGTTGTTTAAAATACATTTTTGGATACATAAACAGATTCAACACCTTGAAAAACCCCTAGGGCACTCGAATTATGTAGATTAAACAATTTAAAATCAAGTTTTTAAAAATCTCTATAGGATTTTGGTTAAAAATAACAAGAAAAATGGTAGTGAAAAATGCCATTTGTTTATTTATTTAAATAAATAAAACAAACAACATACTTGCTATTCATTGAATCAATTTATTTAAATGTGATATGCATATTATGATTAATTATATGTTATGAAATATCATGGTTACACATCTGAATTATTGTTATTTAAATGGGATATACATAAAAATGTTTGTTATTTTATTAAAAAAAATAATTTTACTATATAACAAATTTAATTATTTTTTATTTTTTATTAATTTTTTAATTGAATATACATTTTGTTTTGTTGTTATTATTTTTTAATTTCATGCTTCATTTTATATAGACTACAACATTTTTCTTATATTGAGTTAACATTTAAATGTTTACACTCATTTATGGACAATACAACATCTTTGAGCTTTTTATATAGCTTGAGTGGGCCTAATGGTTAAGAGCATGTGTTTCCTCCTAAGAGGTCACAAGTTCAAAACCAAAGGGTGGTAGAGTATGCATGCCTTCGTAGACTTGGCAGTCAAATCACTATGCAGAGATGGGTCCCTTGTCCCACAAATAAGAGGGTCTCATACACCAATTTGTGGTAGAGTATGTATGAGGAGGTGGGTCCCTTGTCCCAGTAACAAGGGGGTCTTATACACCAATTTGGTGGTGGGTCCCTTGTCCCACAAACAAAGGGGTGTCATACACCAATTTGGTGTCTGGCTTTGTCGTGACCTTAAAATTGGATAATAATAATGATAATTATACCAACCTAGATCCATATTAACTCTAGATCTACCAAGTGTCGAGAGGGATCAAACCTCTTGAGATACAAATATATTTTAAAGTGAAAATAATTTTGATTCTTCCCAGTGCTTTGTAGATAGAGAGTCAAGATGGCTCTAAGCTGATTTAATTATTAATTATTAATATATAAAAAATTATTTTATTAATTTTATGTATTTTAAGTCAGTCAAAATGTTTTATTAATAATTATAATTAATAATTATTTTATTTTTATCTAATCAAAATGTGTACATGATATTACATTACATTACAACATCTATACCATCAACTAGCATAGATTCATCCGAACTCCAGATCTATAAAGCAATGAAAAATATAAAATATCTCAAGATGTAAATCTCATTTTGAGTGAAAAACTTGAGGAAAAGTTTGCACTTCTAGAGATCAAATTCATATATGCTAGTTCTTAATAATATTATTTATATTTATATAAATTTCAACTATCTATATATATAAATATTCTTATTTTTAATTTTATTAAAATCATAATAGATATAATTACATGTTTCATAATTTTTTAAATTTAAATTCTAATGTAATATGTATAATATTAATCATATAGATAGATAGATAACTAAAAAAAAATATTATTATAAATATTTAATTTTTATGTGATTATTAATTAAATTTAAATATGAAATTTGAAATATAATAATTATGATTATAAATAATTATTTTAATTTATATGGTTAAATAAATTTTCATATATATATATATATATATATATATATATATATATATATATATATATATATATATCACATTTCCATATTTAGAAAATATTTTTAATTATATATTTATTTTCTTAGATCTAAGACTTTTGTGATTCATAGTTTAGATAGATGTCTTTCGGATTAATCACATCATAATGATTTGGTCAACGTTTCGAACCATTTAATGTGGTTCATCCTCAGGACAAGGTGAAGAAAATAACCGATCTCAATGAATAAATAATGTGGATGCATCATTGCCTGGTGACAGACGATGATGTTTACTCTAATAACATCATCGACTATCACCGGCCAATGATGCATCCACACTATTTATTCATTGAGACCGATTATTTTCTTCACCTTGTCTTGAGGATGAACCACATTAGATGATTCGAAATGTCGACCAAATAATTATGATGTGATTGATCCGAAAGACATATATATATATATATATATATATATATATATTAAATTTATTAAGTTTTTTAATGTTTATTAATTGTGTTTAAAATATGAATCCTTCTAAATTATTATTATTTAAATTTATTTTAATGTGATGTGAATGTTATGCTTCTTTTTTGAAAAAAAAAAGTTTATAATTTTATTAATAGGATAAATTGAATTAAATCGATATATATATATATATATATATATATATATATATATATATATATACATCAACATAGATACATCTTAACTTCGGATCTACCTAGCACCAATACATATTAAATCTAAAACCAATTTTGAGTGTAAAACTTGAGGAAAGGTTTGCACCTCGAGAGATTTGATTTCTATAAATAGATCTATATTAGCTCTTAATAATATTATATATATTTATATAATTCAAATATCTTTACATCGAAATGTTCTTATTTTTAATTTTATTAAAATTATAATAGATATACTTGCATGTTTCATAATACATAAAATTTATTTTTTAATGTAACATGCATAACGTATAGATAACTTCGAAAAATATTTATTATAAATTAGATTTGTATGTTTTTATTAATTAAATTTATAAATGAAGTTTGAAATATATATATATCGTTTGATAGGAAATGTGATTCCTGGTATGACTAGCATGCCTCACCTGTGGATTAAGTAGTTATGACCTAAGGACATCTAAGCTATTAAAAACATTTGAGGATTGCACCTAGTGTGGGCCACACCATCCCTTAACATGGCTAGATTTTTTCCCATGAAGTTTCGAACTCGTGACCTTTACACAACAGAGTGCCTTAATAGAACGCCCTGTCATCGCCTGTTCTACAACCCGTGTGATGAATATAAATACTTATTTTAGTTTATAACTACTTTATATATATAAAGTGTTTTTTTTTTTTTTAAAGTAATATTTCGTTAGATTACCAAGAATTTACATAGAGTACAAGCATGTAGAGTTGTCAATCGACCATGTTTGGATTAAGCATGTATAACCTAGGATTAGCCTTGGGATTGCCATTTTCCTTTAGGTGAGAAACTATATTGTCTCCCTAAGTCTCATGAAACCAGTTTTTGAAAACAAAAAACAAGAGTAGCATACAAAAAAGTAACAAGGACTAAGCCTTAGCCATTCCTGATTATTGATATATTTCCTGGCCATGCCGAAAATTAATTGAAAAGGTCATCCTGACCTTCCGACCAACATGATGGTCTTTCCCATTTTATTAGTGTCCCTTCGGGGTTGGTGCTTATGTCCTGCTACGATTTCTCTTCTGTCAGTTTGTCTTTCCCTGCTTCTTTGCTGCCAGTGGCCCGCTTCTTCACCCGATGAAATGGTTTTACAAAATTAATTTCCCTCCTTTGCGTAGATTCTGACTTATCAGGATTGGGTCATTTTTCCCCATGAGAGATTGAATTAGGATACTTGAAGATGGTTACAAGTTGTACGAGGAATTGGAGGGTGCAGGAGTCAGGGGTGATGGAGGGAACTGATTTCCTGGAGCTCTAGCCAGAGCATGTAGAGTTTACCTAGCTTTGTAAACATGGGAATATAAGTCAGTAATTCAACCTCCACCACACTCAAAAATTCTTCCTAGTCCCTTAAGTGTCATCCAAGCAAGTTCTTTGACACCTAATGTCCATCCCCTATGTTTCCTATCTCCTTCAATTCCATTGTGGAAATCATTCGCCTAATACGATGTGGGAGGTCCTTGTCCAACTATTCTGCTCCTGGACCATGCCA
The DNA here is from genome assembly GCA_034641835.2 of Pinus albicaulis. Classification (NCBI taxonomy): domain Eukaryota; kingdom Viridiplantae; phylum Streptophyta; class Pinopsida; order Pinales; family Pinaceae; genus Pinus; species Pinus albicaulis. The sequence continues at coordinate 358,347,215 of CM076580.1, forward strand.
TGGAGGAATGGGTTGAAGACATCTTCCTCTCCTTGCTCTCTTGGGATGACCATGCTCATGGAAATGGTTGCTAGATGAGAATTTCCCCTCCCGTCACCTCCAAAATGCGATCCTTTATCAATAATACAGATGGTTGATTGAATGAACACCTATAGAATGAATCCAAGCTCCACATCCCATTTTAGAATTGGATGTGAATTCATTATCTTCCAACCACCTTGGCTCATGTAATGAATGGGGTCTATAGTAATGGCATTTGGGATGCGTCATTGTTCCATTGCCTTAAATACGCTAGAGTAGGATGTCATGGAGGCCATCACTACCTCTAGTCCCCACTTGAGTACCCAGGTCCAAGATTAAATTTATAGAGTTTTTATATGTTTTAAATATGAATAATTATAAATTATTATTATTTAAATTTATTTTAATGTAATGTGTATATTATGCTTTGTTTTTGAAAAAAAAATGTTTATAATTTTATTAGTAAAAACAAAATTATAATATAATAAATTGAATTGAATCGATTTATTATTTTTATTACTTTTTTTTTAATAATTAAGTTTACAATATGATTTATTGTTATTACTTTTTGATATAATTCTTATTTTATGGGCAATACAACATCTCTCCCATATTAAGTGACATTTAAATATTTACACTAATTTTCAACCACTACAACATCTCCCCCATATTGAGCCATTATTTAAATGTCTACACTCATTTATGAACACTACAACATCTCCCCCTATACTAGGTTGTAAAACACCTTCATTGCAATTATGCTTTGTTATTATTACCTTTTTATTTAATGATTCATTTTATAGGCACTGCAAGATATCTCCCATATTAAGTCAGCATTTAAATATTACACTAATTTACTACCAATACAACAACTCCCCCATATTGGTCAACATTTAAATGTTTACACCCATTTACAAACACCTCAAAATCTCCCCCATACTGGGTTGTAGAGCACCTCTAGACGTAATTAGTTTAGTGATATTCACTTCTTTCATAAAAGTTTTAAGGAAGTTAAATTTAGATTTCATATTTACAAAAGGAAAAATTTGGATTATAAAATATTATTTTTTAAAATTGGATATATGTATTTAAATCAAAATCATTTAACAATTTCACAAGTTTCCTCAAAAAGGAAATTTTATTAAAATATCTAACCATTATCATTTTGATAAACTATATTTGTTAATGAAAAATTGCGTCCCAGCAATCCAAATTAGTGGAGTTGTGGATAGAGCTAGTTTTTCAGCGCAAAAATAAGTAATCGTTATGTAAGGTTTTGAGGTAAACAGAAGGAAGTAAATTGCAAATAATAAGTCACGATGGCATGATAATAGGAAATAGTTGGTGATCAATAATTTTCATATCTTCAATGGTGTAGGTACCATATATGTGCAATGAAATGGAAATGGAGAAAACACTAAATATGGAGATAAATAGTTATTTTGTGAATGATGGAAGATTCAATGACGTGGATGTAAACCTTATACTAGATGAAATATAATGTGATTAACTCTAACCAATTTAGATCCATCTTAACTCTAGATATATTAATCATCGAGAGGGATCAAATCTCTCAAGGTGCAAACCTCTTTTTTGAGTGAAAATTTTGAGGAAAGGTTTGCACCTTGAGAGATTTGATCCCTCTCAGTGCTTGGTAGATCCAGAGTTAAGATGGACATAGGTTGGTTTAATTATTGATAATTATTAATAATTAATAATTACAATTAATAATTTTATTTATAATTATTAATTTTATTTTTATTGTTATTTTAATTTAATTTAACCGAGTCAAAATGTTTACATAACATAACCTTACAACATCTATTCCATACTGGGTTGGAGAGTGCCTCTCATTTAAATGAAGAATAGAATATACATAGTAACAAGGTAACTATAAAATTTATGAGTTCAATGCAATTTTTTTTATTTTTTATTTATTTTATTATATATATATATATATAAACTAGGATGAGCCTAGATCATGAGAAACTTGCTTATTGGTTGGAAGAAGACCGATCCACCGATGATGGGATGCTTATCACCGGGATTGTACGAGGCTCAGTCTAGCATGGACACTCCTTGGGAATTTTAATTCTCCCAAAGTGGCTTCCACTCCCCAACCCCTCCCCATGAGATTTGAACCTATGATCTTGCAAGGACTAAACTCCATGCAAATCAACTAGTCTACACCTCATGGGTTACTATGTTTTATCTTAATTACAAAACTATTATTACATTAATAATTGTATCAACTTATTTTTTTGTTTGATCTATTAAATTGTGTTATATGTTGCACTATATTTTTGTGTTAATGTTTTGGAAGGGAATGCATATTTATTCAGTTACAAACTTGGTTTTTTCACTCCCTCTTCATTAATCAATTCCATTCTTAATGCATCATCCCCCTTTTAGCACTAATATTTATCGTTAGTCTTTCTATAAAGAGTTTTTGTGTCGATAATTTATTCTTCACTCCAATCCACCTAAATCCTTGGTGTTTTAACCATTTTCCTTTTTCAAATCACTCCTTCCATCATCCTACCTCAAGGAACATTATGGATGTTTGTGGTTTTAACTTGTAAGGAATTTCTCTATCACATTTTCTATATCTTCTCTTTTTCATTAATTATATGGAAATTGAGAAATGCACCCATGTAAACAACACCAACTTCTACAATTGTGTTATTATTAAAAACCTCCACCTTATCCACGAGCTTTACATGACCAAGAAATTGGATCTCACAAGAATTATGATGTAAGCAAGGGGTAGTGCAATAATCTTCAATATTGGAAACAAAGTATCAATTCCCTTCTTCAATTAGATTTACATGGTTGTCTATATAGAGAGTGACAATATATGTACATGATTTGAATTCATGCCTATGTTTAGCATTTACATAGAGCTAGAGAACTTCAATCCCATAACCATTTTAAGAATATTATGTAATTATTGCAATGCATATTAGCACCCTGATTTGGTCACTCACGTGTCAAGTGTTTTGCAGATTATATCCACATATATACCTTTACATTGTAAATTAGACCTAATGTAATGCACAAGGGAAAATTTGCATTACCAAAACTATCATTTATAGGGGTCGACCCTCAATTTTAATCATTATTTAACATCAATGGCACATGATTCATTCATATAGACCATAATGGCATGGGTGCTACTTTTAGGCTTATACCTACATAAAAAATCTCGAAAACTCAAAAAAATAAATATATGTAAAAGTGAGTTTTAAATAGGGATCATACAATTGGGGTGTATGTCATCATCCTATATAGTAATGCCAAGATTGCATCCACCCAAAAACTTAGTTTCTCCATATAATTAAGAGGTTTGAAGGTGGAAAAATATACCCCATGTCTTCGTTGGAATTACTCAGTTAGTTTTCTTCCTCATTACCAAAGTTATAGTTTATAGGGGTCGACCCTCAATTTTTATCATCAATTAACACCTTTGGCATAAAATTATTTCTTATAGACCATGATGACCATAAAATTTTCTTAGTTCATGGGAGAGAATATTCATATTCTCATTATTCACTAGGTAAGGAGGTGAATATCTATTTGTGGCAGTGGACGTGTTTAGTAAAATGTGAATTCTCACGCCTTATAAAAAAATCATTATGGAGCAAGATACAAAAATTATGTTATTTGAAATGTATACTTTCACTCCAGGATACCAAGGAGCACCATCTTAAATTAAAAAAAATATTTCTCAATGCCTTTGTGGATATTTTTTTGGGGAATATGGGCATCAAGGTGAAGAGATAGATAGCGTTTTATCCACAAATGGATGACTAAAAAGAAGTGGCAAACAAGATGTTGGTTCAATGTTTGAGGGGATAATATTAGAAGCATCCAAGAACCTAGAATAAGAATTTGATCTATAGTCATCACTCTTATAACAAAGCAATTCACACTTCAATCAATAAGCCCTCTTTTGAAACTTTCTTTAGATATAAATTTAGATGTTGTATATGGACAACATGGAAGAGCAAGTAGAGACACCACACGAGAAGAATTAGAGGACCAAATATTCATTACAATACCAAGTTGGTCCATATGTAGATACAACATACCTTGAAGAAGTTATGTGAAAAGCATGGGGCCTAGAATAACTAACACAAAATTGAAAAGGTATCATCAAGGTAGTATAATAAGTCTGATTTCACTTGAAAATACCACATGCTCTTATTAAAAAGATCAAGTCTCCATTGTATGGTCTTTTCAAATTGTTGGGACACAAAGGTGGTAATCCATATAACATCATTCTTCTTCTATAAATTTGCATTAACATAGTAGCAAACGTGAAAAAAATGAATCTTTATGAGCCTTCCATGTTAGATTAAGAAAATTATGGAAAAATATTACCTACCATATAGGGCTTAGCATTGCAATCTTGAGTAGAGTTAGTAGAAGATGTAATTCTACAGAAGAATTTTAGAATAATTAGATGTGGATAACAATAACTATAACAAATTGGATCAAAAGGAAAACTTCTAGGAAAGTCCAAATGGTACTCTAAGGAGAAGGTAAAACAAAATTTATGTAATCCCCTTTAGTATATTATTTTGGGAACCAAAAGCCTCCCCAAATGCAGAGGCATGATCTAACATGGATCAATATATACTTTTTTTTTTTTAATATTTGGTAATTTGTGAGTGAAAATAATGGAGCCATGGATTTGTAGGGCATATTTTAGGGGCAGGTCCTAATTTGGTGATTCTAGATCCTAAAACTTCCTTAGCAGATTTAGGGCATTAATTAGTCATTTTTAGGTCAAATATTAGTAAACAAAGTTTATAATCCGATGACATTGTTCTACACATAAAGACCTTTCAAGCAATACAAAGATCTCCTATATTATAGCTTGTATGAGGATGTTAAGCCTTCCACAAGTTAACCTATGCATTGAACACCATAGTATCTAGTGGGTGTTATGTGATTTCCCACAATTCACACATCTAGAGCAAATCACATGTGGATTTTTAGGAAGACTCTAGAGGGTCCAACACACTAAACCTAATTAAGAGTTGAGACATGGGAAAAACATGAACCTTAACATTAGATAGATATTAGGATATGTTAAATATAATGGCACTAGGAATGGAAGGGGTTGTGTTCCAACTACAGTGATTTGTTGTTTCATAATTGAGCAAAGAAAATGCCTGGGATACTATGAGTAGAACACATAAAGTATACGACCCTATAACAGCCATTTAGGGCACAATGTCTATTTCAATGTCATAGTGAGATCATATTTCTTTATCTTTGCAATTAATAATTGAGAAAAATAGAGCAAGTCATAATCCCGAACCTTCTTGTTGTGTTTTCCCATATCGAGTTTCTAAGGGTATATCATGTGTTCGTTGTGGATGGTATGATAATTGTTATTATAGCTTCATTTATTACATTATTAATTTAATTTTGGAATTTGAACATTACACTTGTAATATTAAATTATAATAATAAGGAAACATTGCATAATAGATATTTCACTAGGGTTAATATATGAAACAATGAGCCAACTAGGGATGTACACAATAACAAGAGGGTGTTGGTTGTGGTTATTAATGGTCTTGCCTCCATTCTGAAAGAATGAGGAAATGAGGGCACAACAGAATATGCAGCTATGGCTACTAGCCTTATAAAAAATTATAAAAAACCACACAGAGTGGCAATCAACTTTGCAGCATGTAAAAACACGGATTTCAATAAAAATACAATACTCTATTTCAACAATAAGCTATAGGAAATTTTCCACCACTACAGGCAATTTTCCACCACTACAAGGGAGTTGTTGCAACTTTAACAAGGAAACAAGGGAGTTGAAACCATTATAGCAAAGAGTTTCCACCATTATAACAAGGGAGTTGCTACAACATAGTTTCAACAATGATTAGCTACAATTGTGTTGTGGCAACTGACAACTTTGAAACTAATAAAATACTCTGTGACATCCCATCACAACTGTCTTCAAGAAGTTTTAGGAATTTAAATCTTTGGTGGAAAATCACAATATTCATAAGATCAACTATATAAGACTAATTGTGGAGATAAATATTTTGGTGATGGATTTGAATCAATTTTTACATCTCGTGACATTGTTTGGAACCTCATTGCAGGTGGAGGATAAACATAATGAAATAAAACTTTTCAAAACATCTATGTCTAAAGAAACAACAAAAATTACCAAGAAAAAAAAAATTACAAAATAAGTAGCATACCTTCATTTTCACCATAAAATACATGTTTTAAGTCATATAGTTGACATAATTTGAATGTGTGTTTTTTAAGCTGTGTATTTACATTTAACATCATTTAATTAAAAAAATAGAAAATTTCAGAATTCATTCACTATATTAATGTAACCAACCTATGTAATTGTCTCTAATGGAGTGTTGAGCTTGATAAAAGAAATGTGCTTTTAGGGTTTTGACATTGTGTCAGATTAGTTGTTGTGCCATCAAATTTTAGATTCTTATCATGGTTTCCAAACAAACAAATATTCGAGCTTTAAAAATCTTTCGAATTCAGATAAAAAAATAACAAATTTTACACAAGTAGAAATTGAATTTCGAGAATCAAGACCATACTGTATTTTCATATTTATAATATGATTAGCTAAGAGTACACATTAATTTGCATTATTATTAATCAAAGGAGTTACTATTATTTTTATAGCTAGTTGAGGCTAAGTTACCTTAAAGCTTTATCGTGTTTATATATTTTTATAACCTTTTCTATGAGTGGGGCTGCTTTGCCACTAATTGTAATAATACTTAACTCTTTCCGTCTCCTTTAAGCAAACATTGAAGTATAGATTTCGATTTTAACTTCATTTGTTTAGTGATATTAGTTTGTTTTGTTGTTGTTGTATTTTTTTATTTTTATTTTAATGAAAGTTTTAAGAGGTTATATTTAGATTGGGTTATAAAAGATTATTTTTTCAAATTGGATATCGAGATGTAAATTGAAAATGGAAATTTATTATTGAAGTATTTAATTTATTATTTTTATTTTTAAATGAAGACTTGTGTGTAAACACTTCAAATTGGTGGAGTTGTGGATAGAGCTAGTTTGTTGGTGCAAAAATAAAGTATTATTATGGAGGGTTTTGAGGTAAATAAAAGGAAGGAAAATGCAAATAATTATTCATGATAATAGGAACTAAGCAATATTTTCAATTGAATAGGCAACATCTCTAAGAAATGAAATAGAAAGGGAGAAAATAGTAAATATGGAGATAAATAGTTATTTTGTGAAACATGGAAGATTTAATGATGTGAATGTAAACCATCAACTAGATAAAAATAAGACGTGATTAACTATAATGAATAATAGAGTATATATAGTAACAAGGTAACAACAAAATTTATGAGTTCAATGCTAAAGCATTTTATCCTATATACTGTGTTTTATGTTAATTACAAAACTATTATTACTTTAATAATTGTACTAGTTTCATTTTTGGTTTGATCCATTTTAATAGTGTTATATGTTGCACTATATTTTTATGTTAGTGTTTTGGAAGGGAATGGATGCCGATTCAGTTCAAAACATGGTTTTCTCACTCTCACTTCATTAATCAATTCCATTCTTAATGCATCATCCCCCTTCTAGCAACATTATTTATTGTTAGTCTTTTTATATGGAGTTGTTGTGTCGATAATTTATTCTTCACTCCAATACGCCTAAATCTTTGGTGTTTTCACCCTAGTTTCCTTTGTCAAATCTCTCTTTTTTCCATCATCTCACCTCAAGGAACATTGTATATGATTTGTGGTTCTAACTTGTAAAAAGTTTATTTATCACATTTTCCATATCTTGTCATTTTCATTAATTCTATCGACATTGAGCAATGCACCCGAGTAACAACAACAAACTCTAATATTGTTCTATTATTAAAAATCCCCACCTAATCCAAGAGTTTTACATGACCAAGAAATTGGATCTCTCAAGAATAATAATGCAAGAAAGGGGTAATGCAATAAAATTCAAGCACAGGAACAAAGTATAAATGCCCTTATTTAATTAGATTTACATGGTTTTCTACAGAGAGAATGCCAATATATGTACATGATTTATATTCATACCTATGTTTAGCATTTACACAGAGTTAAAACTTCAATCTCATGACCATTTTGAGCATATTCTGTAATTATTGTAAAGCATGTTAGCTCCTTGATTTGGCCACCCATGTGTCAAAGTTTTGTATATTATATCTAATATAATGTTCAAGGGGAATTTTTTATTACCAAACTATCACTTATAGGGTTGACCCTTAATTTTTATCATTAATTAACATCCTTGGAAAATGATTCTTTCATATAGACCATGATGGCTTGGATGCTACTATTGGTCTTTTATACCAATACAAAACATCTCCAAAACTCAAAAGAATATAAAAATATGTGAAAATAAGTTTTTAATAGGGGTCATATGATTGTGGCATGTGTCACCATCCTATATAGTCATGCCAAGAGTGCACCCACCCTGAAATCTTAGTTTCTCCATATAATTAAAAGGTTTGAAGGAGGAAAAAGATACCTCTTGTCTCCATTAATATTACTCGATTAGTTTTCTTCCTCATTACCAAAACTATAATCTCTAGGGGCCGACCCTGAATTTCAATAATTCATTAACACCCTTGCACATGATTCTTTCGTATATGCCATGATGGCTTACGTGCTAATATTGGGCTTATACCTATATAGAACATCTCCAAAACTCCAAAAAATATAAATTTATGTTAAACTCGAGTTTTGAATAATGATCATATGATTGTGGCATGCATCATCATCCTGTATAGTCATGTCAAGGTCACATCCACCCTAAAAACTTAGTTTATCTATATAATTAGGAGGTTTGAAGGTGGAAAATGGTACCTCTTGTTTCCATTGAGATTACTCTATTAGTTTTCTTCCTCATTTATACCTAGGCTTCATGAGAATCGACTTTGTTTCTTGGGATTAATTCATTAGATTTATTCCTCATTTCTAGCTGGGCTTTATGAGAATCCACTTTGCTTCTTATTTATGTTATGGAGGCACTATATGATTTCAAAATGAATTAGAGTCAAAAGAGGTTGAGTCAGAATGAATTGAAGTTCAAGGTATGAAAGTCATCATCGAACATGTTAGATATATGATGTTTCTATTGCTTTCCAACTATGTTAATGGAGATCCTCTTCTCCTACTAAAACGAACAAATTGTTGTTGTGTTATTAATCAAAATTTATCTTTAATGTTTATTGTTCATTAAATTTATGGATATGAAATATGGTTTTCTTGAGAGAAAAGCAATGATTGTTGTTTCACATGTTTGCAAGTATGGTTGAGACTCTAGTGTTTTATATGTTACTTTTCCTCTTACTTATACAACTAACATGTTAAAAATAAAATCTCATGGATTGGATCCAAGTTTCAATCCTCCCCTTCTTATTTTTGATTGACTTGCATAATTAAATTGAAATCAAGGTAGGAAAAGAATGATTTCAAGCTTAACCTTTTCAATAAGCCAATATCATTTATTGAATAAGCTTTCACACTTATATGAGCGAAACAACTTATAACATTAATGATGTCTCCATTAGGGAAGAATTATTACAAATCTTCCTTTAGTGTCTTTTTCCCCACCTTTTCTAGTTTTCCTTTATTATTAAATACTTTGGTAATCTTAGAAGTTTAGACCCCCTTGCTAGTTGGTTAGTACGCAGAACATGCTTCCATTTTTTCAATTTTTAGCACCATAGGCATTTTTTTTCCTACAATATATGTTCATTTTGTGTAGGTATTGTTGGAGTAGCTTACATGCAAGGCATTATTTTTCATCCAAAACTTGCAAGGAACAAGAGGCCTTCCCTTTGACCTCTTGTAAAGATTATTTTAGTAATATAAAATTGCATGACTATGTAACTTCTATGTGAAAAAGTCAAGTTTGTACAATAGAAATCACATTGCATATGGGAGATGTTTTGATGGAATTTGCATCTCATTTTAATCAATAATGTTTGGAAAAAAAATATTTAGAGTCATGTTTGTATCCTTTTTGCATTGAAAGCATGGTTTTTTTGTCACTTTAGAGTTGTTATACATCATTTTATCATCATTATGAGTCAACATTTAACGTCATATTGGCGATGTAATTTAGTTTACTATTATCATATTAATGTCAAAATATGGAACTTTTGTATTTTTTTTGCTTCTTCTGAGCATCTTATTAATTCATTTTTGCATAATTTTAGCCTTTTTTGTGATGTAATTACGTATTTAGCGCTTTTATTATGTTGTGTTGAAATTGTTTTGCATCATATTTGCATCATGATGACATCATTTAATATCATAATTATGTCATTTTGACATCAAAATTATATCATTAATGATTATATTATTTTGGCTAATTTAATTCATATAAATATTTTTATTGTTAGTGTACCCCCTTGTTGACCACCAATGGGTAATTCCAAGTGGCGTGATTTTTCTTGAATATCAATGATGAGTTAGTATGCATTCGTGGATAACAACTAGAAATAGTTGTCACCACTGTTGGTTTGACAACTAAGTTATGATAGATTTTCTCACTGTCTAAAAATAAAAATGTAAGTATTTTTATTATTAATTATTTTATTACTTTTTTTTTCTAAGTTATGCTAATTTCTATTATAATGTACAAAAATACAATCAAACTTCAGGACAGGGGTTGCTGGATTAGCCAACCCCTGTTGGATGAAGACAGTTTAAAAAGTCAAATTATGGGCTTCCCTTGAGGGGGAAACCAACCCTTAATGAGTTCAACAATTCAAAAAATGGGTTGCCCTTCAAGGGGAAACCAACCATAAGCATAAACTCGAGTGACGAAGTTCGTAGGAAGAGATAGAGATAGAAATAAAACTATAGAAGAGCATATATAAACAAAAAAAAAGGAGTGCCAAGGAGCTGCAGCTACTGGTTCTAGGCGTCATGATTCTCCATTTGAGGATTCTCCTCAATAATGAAACAATCGTAGTTAGATATGGTCTCGATCTCCTTCTTTGAGAGCTGGAGTGCCAGCTCTGGAGTGGAAGTGGAGCGAGTTGCATTGTCTGCTTCTGCATCTTTTTGTTGAGTATCCTCCACAGGGCTTCTCCCACCGCTGTCTGAGTCTTCCACCAAGTGTTTGACGGGGAGGCCGACGGATTTTCTTGGTAGAGGGGTGGAGGAGCGCGATAATGTCGATTTGCGCAGGCGTTTCTTGCTTCTGGAGCCGGAGAGGTGATGCTGCTCCTCCGGGAGGTGAATTGAGAGCTGAGATGAAAGCAGTTGGGGGTCAAGAACCTCATGTTCTTCCAAAGCAACTGAAATAGATAGAGAGTGTGCAGCCATTGCAGGAACTGGAGGGCGTGAGGGAAATCCTCTTCCGTCTTCTCGACGACACTGCATTCGGTGTCTTCTTGGAATTGAATCCACAGGCTAGAGGGTCTGCATGGTTGGAGAAGAAAGCTCAGAGGGAGGCAAGCGAGGAGCAGAGCAATGGGTTGACGCGTGACGGAGGTCTACAGAGAATGACACACGGAAACAAAAATGAAATTGAAAACTGGAGCCATCGACCATAAATGGCCCAGTTGCAAGTTGCAGGAGTAGAGGTTGAGGGGGAGGAGTGAATGTCGCAAGTGTTAGCATCCTTCCATGAGCTTCGAATTTAAGGCCTTCACGCGGGAGGCAAGTGCAGCCATTTGGAGAAGCCAGGTGCCCCTGCATGGAGAGACCAGGTGGAAACCTATTTTGAACATGTCAATCACCCGCATCTGGGGGTATTACTTTTATTTAAATGGTTATTATTGAGTATTAATATAATAATTGTTATTACTTTTAAATTATTTAAATATTGATGATATTTTTCTTTCCCATAAAAATATGCTTTATATTCAATATACCAAGTATGAAATTAGAATATACATTGGGTCACATTTTCAGACTAAAAAAAATAACATTCTTCTAGATTAAAACTAAGAAAATATTAAAAAATTAAATAAAGTAACGAGACCAACCTTCTTTGGTAAATAGGTTTTGAATTAAGAAGGTCAAATATGAATTTGGCTAATAGATGCTCCTACATCACTTGACAACTACATAACTACTCTATATGTCTTTGAAACAACCAAAGGATGAAGAACCCTACACCCAAAAATTATAGCTTGAATTCATCAACCTGTGCATTAAAAGACATAGATGATTTAACACTTTATTCAACTAGGATAAAACCAAAGGGTCTATTTGTTAAAATAGACGTGTGTCATGATCCAATTAAAATTCATGTTATTTTTATTTATGTTATGTTTAAAACCATATTTTTGAATTTACAGGTATCTTGCCACTCCATTATATGTGTGTGTGTGTGTGTGCGCTCAAGGAGCAACATAACAATAGTCAAGTTCATGTAACTAATCATTCTATGAAATTTATTTAACTCAATATATACATCGATTATGAAATTTATGTATGGATTTGTGGAGTAGTATTGATATGATGATCTTTTAGAGTGTGCATAGGCCACACCTTGAGGGGGGCCATTAGAGGTAGGGTACTATGCTCATTTTTGCATGTATATAATGTTGTATTGCTATCTCTATTGATCAATTAGTTATTGTTTGCTACTATACACTACTAGTTTCTTATACTATTCATTTTTCTTGCAGATTATATTTGGTACGGAATTATAATGTTGCAGAATTATTATGTTTTCCACCAAAAATCAGGGTACAATGTTGAATGTTAAATTATGGGCATGGTTTCCAATAGCTCTAATATAAAGTTTTCCATAAATCTAACTGAGATTGAGAACTTCTAGTTTCATGTGTGGTTTATTTAGTTTCCTATAGGTTATGTGTGTCTTACAAAATCGATGTGCTACATAATCTCCCTATTCTTAGCCCACACTTAATTGACAGAGTTAAATGTTAAGTTATGGGCATTGTTCCTAGTGACTCTAGCATTTGAAGTTCCACCAACTAGGTTGCGATTGAGAATATCATTGATTCCTTATGTTATCATAGACTTATGCCTTAATTTATATTTAAGTTTAAATTGTTTTTATTTACATGGTGTGCATAATAGACTATATCACATGGTAGTTGGTTTTGATTATCGATTTGTGTATATTGCATCAATTGTCACACAAGTTCAAATATTCTATGAGATGATAAATTAAATGATTGTGTAACATGTGGTCACCATGATAATAAAATACATATACACATTTTCAAATACCATATAGATAAATTTCTAAACCTATTCACAAATAGCTATATCAATAAGTTAAATGACTATGGCCTACAAAACATGAACTTAGTAACGCAATGTCATGATAAATATAGGGAGACCTATATAAGTTTTTTAAATACAAGATAAAAAAATTCCTCCTAATATATTTCCTATAGCCCAAGGAAGTTTAATCTATTGGTGAGGCATGGAGAGTTTTTCACCATCAATATCTGAAATGAAAACAAATTTATCCATCTCATTGAGAATCCTAAATTGTTTTGTGAATTGATTCAACTTAATTATTATTGAAAATTTTAATATTTATATATTTTTATTTAATCGACCATAAATTGTGTCATTGGTTGATTTTGACTTGAGTATGATCTAATCCTTTGTCAATACTAATCCTAGTCCAATTTGACCCTCAAACAATTCCAAGTTTGATTTCGACTTTTAAAACATCAGCTGATTAATTACTAATGTTCAAATTTCATGAGGTTTCCTAGCCCTTGAGGTTGCACGGGGGCACCATAAGTAGTGGTTGAACATTTAGTAATTTTTAAAAAATAATTTATTTGGATGTAGTTGCATGGGTGTACTACATGTAACTGCATCCAAATAGATTATTTTAAAAAATCGACTATTATATGATATGTGCACTCATAAGTGGATCAAAGCCTATGCTTGTCATCATGAAGATAAGACACTCACTTTTACAACCTTATTATGGCCACAATATCTAATGATGTTGTAATCAATTTTAACAAAAAGGTGAAATGTTCGTTATCTCTACTTGTGGTAAGAGTTTCTGACATAGCAAACACATGAAGTGATTGCATTGAAGACAAAGAACAACATTTGCATGAAAAGTTGTAATCAATTGTGGAGCACTTAGACATGCTTTACATAAATATACCTTGACATGGTTTGGAAATCTTCGAGCAAAATGACTATTCTGTTAAGTATTTATAATCTTAGATTTGAGGGAAATCAAGTGTAGTGGATTCAATTGATTATGGTAATAACTCAGTATATTGAACAAGGGAGTGAGGCTTTAAATTATGGGAGATTCAATTCATCATGGGAATAAATCAATATCTCAAACAAAAAAATATATTTTAAGGAGAACGAAAACCCAATCCATGAGGTAAATCCAAATACTCCCCTAATTCCCTCGTAAAAAAATGCAAAATCCCTAAATTACGCATCACATGCTACTTTGAAGACAAATGTAATTATGTTTGCAAACCACATCATGATTGGAAAGTTATGGTTATGGCCCAACCTCAAAGCCCTAGACTCTTAGATTCAAAATTAATGGGTACGTGCATAAAAGGATACATGTGGATCTATTTTTGTAACAAATAACATTATTCTTTTGCTTTCTAGCATAAAGAGGATCGAAATTAAAAGTTCCATCATTGCTGAAGGTTTTTTTGGCACTGAAGGACTATATCTAAGCACAAGGTCGCTTGAGTTTGACCTAGAGGAGAAAATCACATCAATCACCTTCCTTCAAGTTAGGTTTCCCTACTTGCATCTTAACCTATTATATGTTAATAAATTTGAAGATATAGAGAACAGGCTTGGGAGATTTTTAATAACACAAAGCAAATACAGGGTTGTACACATCACTCAAATTTATGTTGAAGTAAGCCTTAAGAAAGGTGGCTCAGATGAAATAGAGAAATGGATAAATAAATGCAATCATGTGTAGCCTCTAGGTTATGAACAACTCTTGTTTAAATGCAATAGTTTTCATGTCATGAATACAAACATTTCATCAAACATTCCATAAAAAAATCATATTCAACTCCGCCAATCCTGAAAAAGGCATTTCATCAAACATTCCCTAAAAAAATCATATTCAACCATACCAAACCTGACAAAGGAAGATACATTGAAATTGTTTCTACAATAACAAAAGGTTAGATACACTTAAATCCAAAAATGAAGGAATAGTAGGTCCCAACTAAATTAACTTTAAATATTTGGAATACGTGTGAGAGGAAGAAGCCATTAACAAGGGAAGAATATCACTTATTTCCAGAAATAGAGAGGAAAACCATGAGAAGTAGATAATAGAAGCAAAGAATAAAAGAAAGAACACCCCAACATGAGGATCAAAGAGAAGCCACTCACTAAAGCATCATAGGGAGCAAAAAAATGATATTCAAGACACAATATAGGGGCATTTGCGACCAATTCATTTATCAATTCTAACAATGGTTATAGAAGCATCATCCATCACATAAGTGATCTCCACATAAAAAAGGCAGTGCATACAATCTCAATCATGCTGACAAAGTAGATGCTTCATTGCAATCAATAGATTACTTTGCAAAAATTCCTATATACTTAGACGCATAATATTAAAGGTGGATTGAGTATGTGCCCCCCCCCACCCCCCCATGAGGGGTAGGAAATCATTAACAAAAAAAAAAAAAAACATTGATGAAACAAGCTAGAAGAAACATAAATATAGGTTCAAATGATCCATATTGAGTTTGTCATCCTTGAAACATGGAAAATGAATTAAAGCTACTCCAAGCTTGATCTAAAATGTATGTATTTTGTATCTTATTATGTAATAAATTTGTAGGTCAATACTCATATAGCCTTAGCAAGGAAATAATGTTTGTTTGGAATAATTACCACCCACCTTGAAATCAGAATTTAGAAATCCTATTGGATCTTGTATCTTAACCATATGGTTAAAGTTGCATTAGTTTATATATATATATATGGGCGGAAACGTGAACCTCGGTTACACTTTTGTGAGAATTGCGGGTTGAAAATTTTTTTCGGCAATAGTTCGGCCGAACTTGTTGTTTTTCTGATTCGCGAACTTCGTGATCGTTAGTGACGGTTCTTTGACGAGCGCGAACAGCCAATTTTCTTGGGAGTTTGTTTCCGGCAGCAGGATTCGGCGAACTTGTATAAAAAGTTAAGTAGAACTTTTACATTTAAAATAGTTCGGCCGAACTATTTTCTATAAATAAATCGCCCGCGAAGTTAATCAGTTTATTCTTCCCGCGTTTTGTCTGTCGCTATCGCATCTCGTCGTCGTGCTGGAGTTTTGTCGCACCTCGTCGCCGTGTTGGAGTTCTGTTGCGCCTCGTTGCCGTGCTGGAGTTCTGTCGCACCTCGTCGCCATGCTGGAGTTCTGTCGCACCTCGTCGCCGTTCTGGAGTTCTGTTTCACCTCGTCGCGCTCTTCGGTCATCGGGTAACTCTGTTTACACATTTTTGACGTGGAAAATCGTGTTTGAGGTGGAAAATTTGGAAAATCTCGTGTTTGAGGTGGAAAATTTGGAAAATGTCGTGTTTGACGTGGAAAATCTGTTAATGCATTTTTGTATTCTGGACGTGGAAATTCTGTTAATGCATTTTTGAATCTATTAATGCATTTCTGTATAATTAATGTAATGCATTTTTGCATTTTTCTGTTAATGCATGTTCCCTTAATCCCTTCAGCTGCACCCTGCATGCCATTAAAATAAAGTATAATTAAATCAAAACAGACAGTCTATAAACAATTTTTTTTTCTGAGTTCATAGATTTGTTACCTCCTTTTCGTCTTCGAGGTACGCCATCAGTTCCCTTGCACTGGTGAAGCTCAATCTCACTTGCTTTCCTTGTGACTCTTCCTCTGAATTTTGGCGAGCGAGTGTCAAGATGATATCGTGTACACTGGCAACACCATTTGTGGTTCTAGTAACAAGAGCTTTGCTTTCTAACATCTTCAGTTCAGCTTTTCCCACAATGTCTTCCATAGTGTGCCAATCCCATCCTTTGAAATATGAACATATATCTAAAAATGGATCTCTGCAATCATGGGGAAGAGCATCGTAGGCAAAAGCGTAGCGCATCTCCTTAAAGTCTTCACTCGCCCATTTATCTTTCTGTCGCATCAGTGTAGAATAAGCTTCATGTCTATCATCAGCCTGACCTATGAATGGTGCAGCTAATGTTAGCATGAGTGGAATTTTGCCACATATTTGTATGATCTCATTCAATTGGGTCTCATTTAATATTCCATCCTCTATTTCCTCTACTGAACTCAAATTTTGACAGAATATAAATTTCCTCTACAGAACTCAAATTTTGACAGAATATTATCAGGGAAAAAGGACATATCAGATTGCCATAAAATTTCAATATTCAGGACTGTCTTTCTTTTTTATTTCTGAACAATGGGCTGTTTTTATTTATTTTTTGGTTTCTGAATTATACTTGGATGAATGCTTACTGTTTTTATTATGACTTCAATATGACTCCAATACGGCCCTACTGTTTTTGTGGTTTCATACAGTTAGTGTTGAATGGGCTGTTTTTCTTTTTTTATTTCTGAATTATACTTGGATGAATGCTTAGTGTTTTTATTATGATTTCAATATGACTTCAATACATGCATACTATTTTTGTGGTTTCATACATTTAGTGTTGATTGGATGAATGTTTACTGTTTTTATTATGACTTCAATATGACTCCAATACGGCCCTACTGTTTTTGTGGTTTCATACAGTTAGTGTTGAATGGGCTGTTTTTCTTTTTTTTATTTCTGAATTATACTTGGATGAATGCTTAGTGTTTTTATTATGATTTCAATATGACTTCAATACATGCATACTGTTTTTGTGGTTTCATACAGTTAGTGTTGATTCAATGGAAGAAAATTTGTTGTATATGTTTTAAGAGGATATGTAACCATAAATCAATGTTTTTTTTTAATTTTTTTTTTAAGAATTTTAAGAATTATAGATTTAACTTTTTAATTTGTAAAATTTGAGTGTCTTCAAGGTTTTTTCAGATGCTTAATTTATTTATGTATTCAAAAGTCTATTTTAAATATGAAGAAATTACAATTTTGTATCAAAATTGTATAATACTTTTGAATCCTATTGACCAACCTTATGGTCATTCATTGGACATATATATATATATATATATATATATATAATTTTTATTTTTTTAATTTTAGAAATAAAACATATTATTTATCGGTAATTGGAATGAAATTACATCTTTCATGTGCAAAGAGAACTTCCCTGTAGTCCTACATTTTCCATAAAGTTGAAGGTCACCAAACAATTGCGGTCAATAATTTTTTGGTCCATTCCATACTCAAGTGCGAAAATCTCTAGCATTTCAAGTTTTTGGTCATCATAGCTATTAAGGAATGAAAAAGGGCACTAGTATTGATATATTGCTTCCATTATATCATTCTTTTTCAAGGTTGATTCCATCCTTGTTGAAGTATATTTGTCTAAATCCTTATCTACAAGGGCACATTGTGTATTTTGGTGCATGTTGTGTATCTCTTGTTGTGAATCTCAAGTTACTTTAAAAATTTGGTCACCTAGTATGCTTAATGAGCTTGGAATTACACTTTAGAAAGAATCCAATTACAATTGAGACTTAAGTTCTACCATTTTAAAATAAGAATTCACGAATTCACGAACTAGCTCCGAAAAAAATTTTCAACCCGCAATTCTCACAAAAGTGTAACCCAGGTTCCATAGTTATTTATAATTTTTATTTTATAAAGAACCTTAAACCAAAAATACCCCAAAGGTTAGTCCCCTGTGTGCCCTTTGAGACACATTAGGTCATCCCACCAATTCATGCCCCATGCTTCATGAGTTGAAGGGTATCCTTCATACCCCTTAAGCACCCGCATTTCTCCCCACTCCATCATGTGATGTTGCCACCTCATCACGTAATAAGGTTTTAAGAACCAACGACCTCTTGTATATTTATGTGAAACACAAACATTATACACAACATTGTCTCAATCTCCGACGATATCAAGATGTGTTGGTCACCATACATCATGCCTCAATAGTAGCACCACCACTTACACCAACCTCATATGTTGATGATTCCTCATCCACCATTTATTATGTCACGAACTTGGCTAATTAGTATATGGCATGCCCTTGAGTGCTCTGTGTTAAAGACACTCATCTCATCTATATGTGTCCTTTACTCATCAAATACCATCATCACTGCATGCATCAAGTGACATATCCCCCTCATCAAGATCCCAATCCGCCTAATTTTGGATGCTCCTCATACACTAAGTACCTTGACCATATCAATGGAATACCCAACTCCTAGCATGGTTCCCACCACACCAACACAACTATTGGAGGTTCAAACGACCTCACCACTTAGAAAATGATAAGAAATTATTTCACCCCCTTGTACTAACAATACATAGAAAGAATAACATAATTAATAGAAGAGATAAAAATATGAATTAGAGAAAGGGATGGATCACATATTAAAGGAAATGTAAGCCAACCTAGGAAGAAACCAACTCTTGGCTCCCACTTCAAATAATTTTTAAGAGTAAACAATGAAAACAACAAATTGATCTATGTACCAGATGTACAACATTCAACCATACCTATATAAAGAGTGTACAATGAAATTAATGTTGGTTTACTTCAACACTTGGAAAATATCTTGTTTCTATCCCATTTGTGGAAGTTATGCAAATATGAAATAAAGATATATAAGGTTAAGAAGTTCTTAAAATTTGATGAAGTAGATGACCCTACTTTTGAGGATTATCCTATAAAGTTAAAAAGATGAATCAAGGGAATAAAAATGTAATTCATAAACATTTTCATATATTCCTACTAATAGATAAAATATTATTACACAACTATATGCTAGATTTAGGAGAAACAACTGATGTAATTCCTTTGAAAGTGATGAAATAATTAGGCCTTACAACAACTAGGGCATATAGAAATGTATGTGCTATGGATCCTATGAAAATCGGGATAGGTAGAGTAATAAATACACATGTTTTGAAATTTTTTGAGGAGTAACTCAAAGCATGCATATATACAAAATGAAGTGGCTACTTTCTTCATATTCCATGAGGGACTATTGTTCTTCCTAAATACTATTCATTTCATGTACCTCCGAATTATTTCTAGTGAAATTAAATGACTTGAAATTAAATTTCCTAAAGCCTATTGAAATTTCTCCTTCAAAATAAGGATGCACTCCCATTTGATTCTCACGGATAGGTTGTAATCATGAGGCTCTCGCTCAAGAGTGGACCTTCACAAAATCTTGTGACGTCTTGTCATAAACAAAACCATCAAATTGAAAACACATCATTTTTCTCCTTCAAAGAAAAAAAAAATTTCACATCATGTGAATATGTCCATGTACTCTTACATATTGGCGTACAAAACCATCAACCAAACACAAGTTGACAAAACATGCCTCTTCAAACCACTGACTCTGAAGACAAATAATAGAGCTCATGTACTTTCAACATCTTGCTTCATGCAACATGCACTAGATACTTTGAATTTGCAAAGAAATTAATGAAACATCAAAATACATGCTAGGCCTTAATTGGATAAGAAATCTAACCATTTGTCAGCAAACCATTTCAATGGCGCTTCTTTTTCTTTCAACTATGTTGAATTTATTTTTTAGTTATATTTTTAATTTTGGAGAAAATAACTATTTATTTCATGTGTAATTAGATTATTGATTTCATGTGGTAGGGTTGTGGATTCAGGCATTGAAACAACACCATTATATTTCAAATTTAAAAATGATGGTTTGAGTCCTAGGTAGCTTAGAATCCTACTTTTTTTCATAATAAGGATGCACTCCCATTTGATTCTCACGGATAGGTTGTAATCATGAGGCTCTCGCTAAAGAGTGGACCTTCGCAAAATCTTGTGACGTCTTGTCACAAACAAAACCATCAAACTGAAAACACATCATTTTTCTCCTTCAAAGAAAAAAAAAATTCACATCATGTGAATATGTCCATGTACTCTTACATATTGGTGTACAAAACCATAAACCAAACACAAGTTGATAAAACATGCCTTCTCAAACAACTGACTCTTAAGTCAAATAATAGAGCTCATGTACAAATTTCCATATTTGTTGCATTTAAGTGTGTCTAACATAACTCTACTTTCAACATCTTGCTTCATGCAACATGCACCATACTTTGAATTTGCAAAGACCTGAATTCTCCAGCCCCCATTAAAATGACCCTACAAGTTGATTATTTCAGTTTTTTCACTCTATAAGCATCAACGTACGATTATGCATGATGGAGAATCTCTAGCGCTTTCCCTTGTTAATATATTTAACAAGGGAAAGCGCTAGATATTCTCCATCATGCATAATCGTACGTTGGATTTGGTGATAATTGTCTCCATATTTTGGCTTTATGACCCGCAAAACATAATTATTTTAGAAGGGAGGGAAGGAGGGATGACCACATTGACTTGCTTGATGACCTGTCTATGAAGATTAACTACCTCAAGAACTATTTTTTTGCGTAGGGAAAGAGACACATTCCCATGTCTGAGCATGAAAACGTTCTTTGATATTGTTAATGCCTCTAGTGTTTACTTCTACAAGTTCTATAGGAAGAGTCTGTAAAGGGCCAGGTAGCCTCTGGATCTCATCTTTTATGAAAGGTGACATATTTAGTAAATGCCCCTGCAGTCAATCTCTGGAATGGATCTAAATAGAAGTTCTTCATTTTAATATCCGTAAAACACAACAACTTTAAGGTAAAATATGTACATGTTCCATTCATCATGAACACAAACCTCACAAGCCTCCTTGGCTTTGGAGCATTTTCCATGTTTTCCATAACCAAGACCCAAATAATTAGGCCCTTCTTGAAGAACATTTGGCTCAACTATGCCTTGTACATGCTTGCCTTTAAAACCCTTTACTTTCATAGCACAATTTCATCAAAAATTTGGACCTTGTTCCTCTAATGTCTCTAATGTCTCTCAAAAGCACGTACACATTCATTTTCAGAGGAAATTGAAGGTAGAAACCAATAGCTAATTCTTCTAACTAACCTTGACTTAAATGAGCTAAATTGTACTTTGATACGAACTTTATTTAAATTTTCCACCCCACATTAGGCACTAATGATTATAACCTTTAATGGGCTAGCACTGGTTTGTAATCATCATCTCAAAATGACCTAGTAGATGAAAAATTATCATGTTTGTAATCATCATTTCACACCATCTACATATGACCCTTCTACACATTATATGATTGAATTTATGGTAGGTCATCTCTTCTATCTAGACCATGATTGATTGTGACATTAGGTGAATAAAATAAATTTGATAAGGAAGGGATCACTATAAATTTGTCCTCCTCCACCCACTCCATATTCAGTGATTGCCTATTTTTTCTTTTCCAACATTTTATTTTGGAAATTCATTTTGGTAGTTAATTCTACTAATAGTCACAACACACCTGGAAGTCAAAGAAATTGTTATATACACTACTAAACTCAATTAACATTGTTTGTTATTGGACTTTACAATAACAAACAACGTAGAGTTCATTAATGTATTAGTGTATATGATAATTATATGTATAGTGGTGTGGCTATCGATAAAATTAGCTGCTAATGAATTTCGAGAATAGAAAGTTGGAAGTGGAAAATTGAGAAATCACTAGCTATGGGGCGGATGGAGGAGGACAAACTAGAAACTATCTTCTGCTTATAAATTGTATTTTATTCACCTGTTGTCACAATCATTCATGGGATAGGTAGAGAGGATGACATTTCAAAAATTCATGCATATAATATGTAGAAGGGGTCATGTATGAGATGGTGTGAAGTGATGATGATGGACATGGTAAATTTTCATGTGCCAAGTCATTTTTAGATGATGATGAAAAACCAATATTAGCCATTTTAAGGTTATAATCATTAACAAGAAATATGGGTAAGGAAATTCAAAGTGCCAAATTCTAAGGAAAAAGCCATATTTGCTTCTCAAAAAATTTATTTGATATATTCTTAAAAAACCAAGTACAAATTTTAGTAATCCTAGAATCATGCTTTACATAAGGTAAAAGTGGGGAACTCATGACGTGTACTATAGATAAAAAAAAAAACATTTACACTTACCAAAAAATATATGATAAAAATTGACAAACTACATACCCTTAAGCTCAAGGGGATATAATCATTCTTGCCTTCCATATAGATAATGAAAATGATTGTTCTAAGTCTCATGTTGCTTCTCATGTTATTTTATAAACCTTGGTTGGAAAGAAAAATAGGAGGGAAGAAATGTAAGAAATATAGAACATACTGGATTTAACAGCCCCAAACTGGATTTTACTCTGAGGTATTGATTTTTGAAATCTATTTTGTGAATGTCGACCAATAGATATATATCATGGAGGATGAAAGACGAAGATCGTCCGAATCCCATATGGAGGCTCAGGGATTGGAGGATGTTCACGGTATTTAAATATAATCTTAAATCTCCATACATGTGTGTACGTATGGAACTGATTTTTTTATTAACTTTGTGAGTGAAATTAGTTGTTAATAAGTTTCATATTTTAATTTTTAGGAGGCAAGAGGAGAAGGCTTTCTACTCCATCAATGGAGCGTGGCCAAGGTTCAACCGGTCGAGGTAGCAGGTTGGGGGAAGGGGGTGATATTTATTCCTCCGAAGGCCAGCAATCAACGACTGCTGGTTCTCAACAAGGTCACTGTGGGTCTGGTTCTCAGCAGCATCATTCTGGGGCTGGTTCTCAGCAGGGTCATGTTGGAGATGATGTTAACCAACAACATCAAGGTTGCCATCAATTTCAATATTTTTTCATTAAATTTTTACAACTTTTTTTACACGTGCTTTTTCTAATATATGAAATTTTATATATATTGATGCAGAGGCTGAAAATGTTCGATCCAGTGGTCAAAAAAGACGCAGGGCAGCGCGCTACATTGAAGAAGAAGGCTGTCAACCTAGCACAACTTATCCGGCTGAGATTACTGATATACCATGGGAAACGGACATGGCGGAATGCACCTTACAAAGGTGTCAAAGCCTTTATGCAAAATTGCAGAGAGATCTCCAGGATTTGACTCTACCTGCTGAGAGTAGACAGAGCCTAGAGATAGTTACACATTCATTGAGTGAAATGGTAAAAGTGTACAAAGATTTGGGGCCAGCCACTGATTCGTTTGTAGAAGTGATGAGAAAGAGAGGAGAAACAGTGATAGGTCCCGATAAATGGAAGGACATAAAAAAAAGAGTTTCAAGAAATGATGCTAAGTCAATGTTTAATTATAAGGAAGGGCTAAAAAGAAAGATGTTGAAGGTGCAGTATTTCAAGCACCCAGACAAAGCAAAATATTTGTATATTCGACATCTTGCGGCCTTTGGAAGGCTTCCATGGAACGATGAGGTTCCTCTTTATTTTGCACAAATGTTTTATGCAGAATTTTTTTTGGGTATGAAACCCGACTACAATGACCTTCCTTCAAAAATTTTTGGCCCGGGGAGAGGTCGATTATATCAACGTAAGGGCGCTAAGCGAGATGTGGAGTTGCCTCGCCCTGAGCCGCCATTGGTGAGTCGACCGTCTCGAGTTGAAACCCTGCGATCAGAGATGGATGCGACTTCTCAAATAAGTCGTGAAGCAAGAGATGTTATGATTGAACATGTTCATAGCGGATTGAGTGGAGTCAATATTGGCTTAAATAGACAAAGAGCACGTGAACATGCACGTGCCAATTTTGTTTATCATACAGATGAGGAGATTTACAACATGAATGTTGAAGATCTCCGAACATACGCAATAAATTGTCGCAATGGTCTGCAAGACCTAATTTTTCGTGAGGAAGAGGGCACCGGAACGGTATGTGTTATTGACCTTAGGGTTTGAAATTATATTTACATATACATGTGTACAATTTGTAATAAATACATGTGTATGTACACATGTATACATTTATTTGTATGTGTACATTAATCTAACAAAAATGTATGATTATATGTTAAAACACCATTCGCAGTTCTCAGGCATGATGCGTGATGAAAATGTTAATATTACGTTCGGGACCTCTGGCTCAAACGATGCAGATGGGTCTGCCCATCATGATATGTTGGGACATGTATGTTAGTGTTTTTTAAGTGACTCTAAAATAAATAATTGTTGCCACACATGTACATGTATGTATATATATAATTCGATAAAATGTTTTAACAGGTACCGATTCCGTCTAATGTTTTTGGGATGGAGGTACCTTCTTCTTCCTTGGGAGATATACCTTCTACTTCATTGGGAGATGTACAAGTATGGACAAGTTTTCACAAGTTCAAAATCTATGTTACCTCAAAAAGTTCCATTAAAAATTGAGATATATAGAGAGAGATCTATATTTTGAGTTATTTAAAATTTTTTGAATTTAGGTTCGTATAGAAGATTTTTTTAATCCAAGGACTTTAGCGACGGAGATAGGAACATCCACAGCATTTGAAGAAGTTGTCTTTAGTTCTTTTTTTTAATATTATTGTTCAAATAAGTTTATATTTGTAGACGTGCATTTTCATTTGAAAGTTTTTAATATATATATAACTGTACATGTATATTGTACAGGTTACCACTGGAGATGTTTCTATGGCAGATCCCGTTCATCAAATGGAGAGGCGACCTTACGAGGTATTGCGTGATTTTTTTGTTATATTTTGTTTTTTACATGAAGTTCTAGATATATATATTTTCATTCATTTTTAAAACTTCAAATTTTAATGTTCAAGTACATGTGCATTGTGTATGTAGGTTTCCCCTTTACAAGATAGGGAGCTAATCGAGACCCAGAGGCTAGATTTTCCATTTGATGGAGAAGATATACAGTAGATTTGATATGATTTCAAAATTTAGATGGTTTTAAAATTTGTTAAACTTGATACAGTTTGATACTTGAGTGAGATTTACAATTTTTGGACATATTTTATTACAATATGTTTTTTGGACATATTTTTGGACATATGTTAAATGTTTTTGTTGGATAGTTGAATTATAATTAGCATGGCATGTGATATTTAATGTTAAATGTTTTTGTTAGATAGTTGAATTATAATTGGCATGGCATGTGATATTTAATGTTAAATGTTTTTGTTAGATAGTTGAATTCTAATTGGCATGGCATTTGAAGTTTTTAAAACTACATGAATGATGGAATGTGAACCTACATTTGCACATGTGGTAAATTGAAATGTTACTTGTAACAAGATAATCCCCATTGATTTCATTACATTATATGTTGATTTCTGATTTGATATAATTGCATACATATGATGGTACATTACTTGTAAAGTCATTGGATTAATAACTTGTTCATTGATTTCAGTGTTCTTTGGATGGTTTTAGTACTTTTGGCATGTGAATGTGAAGTAATGCTGTCATTGAATTACATTTGACATGTGATATTTAATGTTAAATATTTTTGTTGGATAGTTGAATTATAATTGGCATGGTATGTGATATTTAATGTTAAATGTTTTTGTTGGATAGTTGAATTATAATTCTAATGGTATCTGAAGTTTTTAAAACTACATGAATGATAGAATGTGAACCTACATTTGCACATGTGGTAAATTGAAATGTTACTTGTAACAAAACAATCCGCATTGATTTCATTATGTAGTATATGTTGATTTCTGATTTGATATAATTGCATATATGATGGTACATTACTTGTAAAGTCATTGGATTAATAGTGTTCATTGATTTCAGTGTAAGCACAAAAAATTATTGACAATGTAGAATGATTTTTGTGTTATAATAATTAAACCTAATAATATTGGAGAGCAAGAGAGACTTGAGGTATGGTGTTTACTACAAGAGTTTGGGCTAAATATTTAAATGGTTTATCTATCTTTCATAAAATAGTTTAAGATTGATCACAAGAATTAAGAGAATGTCTCGGTCCATCATTGGTATGGTCCATCATAGAATGATCATCCATGTCAATGACTCTTAAATCTATCTTTCCAAACCATGACCCTACTCTCACATGTGTGCTTTTCATGACACCAGTCGTGCTACTTTTATCCTCGAGTTGACTGCCTTGAAAGCACTCAACTCTTTCTCGATGCTAGCCTTCCTCTTTTTAAGAGATGAAGCTGCCTTTTGACTTAGGAAGCTATGGGTAGCCCCCGTGTCTATCAAAGCAGAGAACTTTTTCCCATGTACGGTTGTAGACATGAATCTCAAGTCCAAGGAACTTTCATCATCATTCCTCCTCCTTGTCTTGCGCCTTACTTTCACAATCTTCTTCAACATTTCCTCTTGATCCTATCTTCCATGTTCTTGACTTTAGCCTGCAACGTGGTGCTTCTTTCCTTCAAGTGAGCCCTTTCCATAAAGAGTTCCTGAAGTCTTTGTTCACCTTGTCGTATCTCCATGTCAAGCTTTTCAATTTCAGCAGTTTGTCTAGAAAGTCCATCCTTGAAATTTCTTGCGTGAAAAACCAAGTAGGTTGAACCAACGTTGGTCTAGTGCATTGGAATTCATTAAAGAATTGGTCATTGGCGCTGCTTCAAGCTAGGAGTGAGCATCGTCACCAACCTACATTGAATATTTTACACTCCCTATGGTGAATGATACTTTAAATTCATTGACAGTCTAAGACTTTCGAATTTTTCCGAATGCCAAATGATCTTACAAAGTGAGTATTTATAATATTCTAGTAGGTCATTCGGCGACAACTTTTACCAAAAACTTGAAGCGACTTTGGCGTGTGATATTTAATTTGTTAAATGTTTTTGTTGCATTGTTGAATTATAATTGGCATGGCTTAACAGTGCTTTTCACATATCTCTTCTCATGAAGCTCCATAGAACAATTCAATCCTGGGTCTGCTTGAATTGGTTCAAGCTCTTTCCTTTTCGAATTCTGTCTAATCGCTCCAATACGACATATATTGACTCCTTCCAAACGAAGTGCACCAACCCTCTTAGTGTGGTCGTCTTAGTGTGGCGTGTGATATTTAATTTGTTAAATGTTTTTGTTGGATTGTTGAATTATAATTGGCATGTGGCATGTGAAGTTTTTAAAACTCCGATTTTGGATGGTTTCAATCTACATTTTGCATGTGATATTTAATGAACTTTAAATGTTAAATGTTTTAATGATGCACAATATATAATCGAAAGGGTTTTAAGACTTAAAGTTTTGGATGGTTTCAATTTACAACTTAAAGTTTTGGATGGTTTCGACCTACATTTGCACATATGGTAAATTGAAATTATGTTACTTGCAACAAGACAATCCCCATTGATTTCATTGTATATGTTGATTTCTAATTTGATATAATTGCATGTATGATGGTACATTACTTGTAAAGACATTGGATTAATAGTGTTCATTGATTTTACTTTAGGCGCAAAAAATTATTGATAATGTAGAACGATTTTTGTGTTATAATAATTAAACCTAATAATATTGGAGAGCAAGAGAGATGAGGTATGGTGTTTACTACAAGAGTTCGAGCGGGGCATTCAGTGACAACTTTTACTAGAAACTTGAAACAAAGAGAATCTATCTTTGGCTAGGACATCATGTAAGATGCTCGACATAAACAGTAAAATTGTACTTAAAAGCTGAGATTCGGGCAAGTGGGGACAGCCACTTGTTATCTCGTCCCTTGGAGGCTAGGCCATATGGGGACCGAATCTGACTTTACAAAATAAAGTGAAATAATTTGTACCATATGGTCGGAGAACATATACAAGAACAATTAATATATAAGAACAATTAATTTCATTCTAGAATATATATATATCCAATATACATGTTTAACATTTTTAATCAATGCACGTGTATAGAAAAACTACTTTTAGTGGATACTAGAGCACGTGCTTGTACCCAAACAATTTGTAACATCTGCAAACCACAAATAACATAAGCAGTTCAATTTTTAGTTGAGTACTGAAAGGTCTAAAAGATAATAAATTGTTGGACACTCCACTCAAAAAAATTCTAATGGAATTCCATCCTCAATAATCCGTTCATGATCAGATTTTGACATTTTCCATTTCTTAATTTTTGATTTTTTCTTTGATTGAACTTCTATCAACTTTATGCGTGCCGCACACACCAAGTGACTATATTGACAACTTATGGAATCGGGTTCATAGTCTTCAAAGTAAACAAAGTCTCCACTTTGACGAGTTTGTTTGAAAAAATAACCTTTCAGTATAATAGACCCTTTGTCATACTGAAATCCGTGATCATTATAGTCTTGTAATAATTTCATTTTTTGTTCGGTGCAACGCATCAAATAATACTTCACATTTTCATCGTTGTCAATAGGTGCAATTACAGCAAAAACATCTCCTGCACAATAAAATAAATTTAACATTTAATTATGCATATTTAAATTTATTTGTAAATCTTTAAATCATTAAAAAGTAATTCAAATGTTACCTTCTCTAACAAGATCAGAAACTCGATCACCATCGGATGATATTGTAGTTTCATCTGATTCCATTTCTTCAAACATTGCAACAGACATTTTGCCCTTTGTATTTAGCTATGTATGTTTCCAATCGTTCACATACATTTTGTTTTCACAGACGTCATTGGATTTTGTGTTGTCTATGCAAACATCACAAAAACAAGAATATTTTCTTTTATCCAATGCAAACACATTTGTGGACAATTTTGTTTGAATTGAATGCAATTTACGAGTCCCCTTTATTGTTCCAACGTCATTTCCAATTGATCTATTTACGTCTCCGATTCCAATATGCCAGAAAAACCTTTATATGGATAATTAGAAAAAGAATTTGTAAATATGATATCAAAATACAATTAAAAACAATCATTGCATGATAAATGTACAATGTTTAAAATTAGATTACCAATATAAATTAAATTGAATGTACCTTCGCACTTCTCTTGATGGGTTAATCTCATGGATTAGAGCAGTTTTGCACCATTGAACAACTTCTTCAGCGTTCACAAGTCGGCGTGCAAAGTGGTTCATTTGATATCTTTGAAGTACTCATTTTATGCATGCTCCTGCACCGTCATGTTCTCCTTTTCCATGGCCAGTCTCAAAGAAATTCCAACAATGTTTAATGCGGGTTTTCTTATGAAGACAACACAACCAAAAGAATGATCGTGCAGATTTGAATTGACCTGCGCATCCGTCTGACCATATCCAATGTTCATTGAATGTTATTCCACGATTTTTCAATGAATCATAAATTCTTCCAAAACAATGTTATACAAAACATGTATCATGTGTACGATCGTCACTGATATAAAAGTGATATTCTTTAATGATATGTCGATTTTCACTCGTGCTTTCTATATGATCGACATTTTGTTCAGCATGTCTATATAGAATATGGACGAGCATGGATACTTGGTCAGAGTGATAGTATTCACTCTGAATTTCTTTTTGTGGAACAAATGTGTAGTTTTCTGCAAAATCAATCACTGACAAAATGGTTCCTGGTGGAAAAACTTCACGAGATTTTTTGAATTGCAAGTCTTGCCATCGATCTCTATGGGAATGCATGGTGTATTTATAAATTTATGCTTCAAACTTTCTCAAAAAGTCTATTAGAAAAATTTCGTCTTCTCGTAATTCAATTCTTTTAACACTATCTGCACCTTGAATCGATGTACTGGTATATTCATATCTCTTCCATTTCACTTTCATGTTGGACAATGATTGATCATTTATATCAATACGATATTTGTTTTTAAATTTAGTCAAATTTCCACAATCATCGCATTTTTTACCACCAACACATTTCTTTTTGTAAAATAGTTCATCGCTTTCTCTTTCACATAGAATTTGAGATATGAATTCACGGATAGTGGGAGGAGGAGGTGAATCCTTCCATAATGTTCTACCGAAATCAAGGAATGTGTCATAATATAACTCAAATTCCACATGATAACGACAACAACAAGTGTCGCGTACGGTGATAGGTTTTACATACCATGGTTTTGTTGAACAAAAGCACTGAGTGAAACTTGAATTTGACGATTCTCTTCTTTGAACTTGTTGAATAACTCTATTTGAGTGGTTTCCAAGAGATGTTTTTCATGTTCTTCGTATTGATTTCGTGCTATTCTTCTTCGCATCACATGTCTTGCAGTGGGTGAAACACGCGAATTGTTCTTCCAATATTCATATATTATTTTTTAACATCTTCTCCAAGTCTATCTTTGTATGGTTGCCTACAAATAGCTCTCCAACAAGCGAGTTCATCATTTACGTCTATTTGCAGTCGAAATTTTCGATGTTTGTGCAGAGTTTTTCGTGAGGTTCCCAGTGCTCGTGCCATAGATGTTAGATTCAAGCGATTCTCTTGAGTACTTGGTGAAACCATTGCCATTTGTATTCCTCTACGTATATTTGAAACCTCTTTATCTCTAGATCTCTTAATTGACTCTATAGCACTACTCATATTTTTTATCACTTCTTCTTTCATTTTTTTATCTTTGGTTGATTTTCGAATACCCAATAGTGTCATCGCTTCTTTTAATTTCCTTGATGATAGGAGACCTTTCAACATTTGAGCTTGAACTGTCACTTGCTCAGTTTTGAAAAACATTTCAAAAATTTTATCGACACGATATCGTATAACATAGTCAGGTTTTTTATCTCCATATGTGTGAGTGTCGACATTTTCTAACATCTCATTATCGATAGTGATTTCATCTGTACATATTCGAAAAATAGAACATATTCAATAAATAACTAAATTAATAAATATGTCAATAAATATTAGGAAAATTTTAAATATATCAATAGATCATAATATCTACATTTACATACCCGATTCAATTTATGCTTGAGGTTGATTTTCTTCTTCAATATTTTGAGGAGTATCTCTGTCTGTTTACATTAAACAAAATATTTTTCAAACTAGTTCATCAAATAAAAATTAAGCTTCACATTCTACATTGGGAAAACTTTAAAATATATCAATAGATCATAATATTTACATTTACATACCTGCTTCAATTTCTGCTTGAGGTTGATTTTCTTCTTCAATATTTTGAGGAATATCTCTGTCTGTTTATATCAAACAAAATATTTTTCAAACTAGTTCATCAAATAAAAATTAAGCTTCATATTTTACATTAGGAAAATTTTAAATATATATCAATAGATCATGTGATATTTACATTTACATACCTGCTTCAATTTCTGCTTGAGGTTGATTTTCCTCTTCAATATTTGAGAGAGCTTCTAACTTTCTTTTGTGATATTGTCTCGTCTCTTCTCTACGTTCTTCAGGCTTTCTTTTTCGATCATATTTTCTCACACAAGTTCTTCGATTTCCCATGATAATAGGGTATGAGGTTCAAAAAATTTCCTTAAAAAATTAGACAATAACTCAATTACAAACAATATAACAAAAGATTTTATTTAAAAAAATCTTTTCTAAAAAATACGTAATCCTTGATCCAAAACACGTACATCCCTCTAAGAAAAATCACACCGCCTCTAAAATGTGAAGAAAATTTTTTGAACAAAGAAGCTCAAAAGATTTATTTCAACACAAAACACTTACATACCTCCAAGAAAAATCACGTCGCCTCCAAAAAAATGTCTTCTCAAAAAGTTCTTTAAACTCAAACTTTGAACCTCCAAGAAAAATCACGCCGCTTCCAGAAAATGTCTTCCAAAAAAATTTTGTAAACCCAAACTTTGAAGAAAAGTTTTTGAATTCAAACCAAGTTGTAAAATGAAATGAAGTGCGAAAATTGTGAATCATTTCGCGGCAATTTATATTGACGCGAAATATGTGTTTTGTAGGGGGCTCCACAAAAATTTCCGGCCGACGGAGAAATTGCACAATAGTTCGGCCGAACTTTTGATAAAAAGTTCGGCCGAACTATTGTGCCGTTAGTTTTAGTGGCATGTAAGCGGAAAACATAGTTCGGCCGAACTGTCACTAATAGTTCGGCCGAACTAACGCGTCACCGATTACGCAGAACCAGACTCTGAAAACGGTTCTGCAACTTTGGACTGATTAAACTCCATGAAAACTTGTTAATTAACTGTCGGAACCAAGACAAACATTTTCAGAATTGAATCTACTTTCAGGAAATATAAATTTTATGGAATTTCGTAAACGTTTATTAATTTTAATTATTTTTCTAATAAAATGAGTGCAAACAATTTTTGAGGGTCATGGTGATTCAGTGAAATCAAAATTCTGTATCTCCCAAAATACATTGTAAAAAAAATTGAAAAAATTATGGGGCATTACATTGGTCCGTTGACTCTAATGGGTAGCTTTTAGATTTTTAGTTTATAACTTGTATGTTAAGAAATTTGTTGCCACGCGAAACATATCAAAAATACGCAGTTTTTCGTATTGGACCAGTTCAGAAAATTCTAGTAATTATGATATGCATCCATTTGCTTTGTAAATATGACGAAACCAAGGTAGACTCTGTCTATATTGTTGTAACACATTTTGTTTTTCAAAAACACAAATTTTCAATGAATACAACGTTGCCACATAACATGACTTCTTATGAATTCTTTGATTGTTAAGAAACACACACTCAAAGAAACGCTAAGTTGACATATCAAATCCGCATAAAAAAATTTCAAAAAATAAGTAATAGAAAGCTAACAAAATTTCTCACAACTTTTATTTTTACCGCAAAATGAAATTATACACGGAAAAATTGTTATAGTTTGCAGAAAGTTGAAGAACCCAAAAAAATGAAAAAAATTTCTCAAAAAAGGGCAAAAAGTGTAACCCAGCTTCACAATATATATATGGGACGTAGAATATATGGTGATGGGGTGCATTGTTAAGTCACTCTTTGATGTGAAGGACATCAGTTTGAAACTTCGTGGGCAAAAATCTAGTGATGTTAAGAGTCGATGTGGCCTAGGGCGGGTGCGATCCTCGAGTGATTTTGATGGCTTAGATGCCTCTGGGCCGTAGTTTCTCAAGTCAAAAGTTAAACCTGTAGTCATCTCTAGAATACACAAACAAATTTACAAATAATAAAAAACATATACATAAAATCATTTTAAAATATATAATAAATAAATAAATAAATTATAGACATTAAACTAGAAACAAAAATGAATTCATAGAACAATATAATTTACATCATCACTTAAAAGAGTACGATAGAAAGAATATTATATATAGAGTACGGTAGAAAGAGTACATTAATAATATATATTTCTTATATAATATCAACCATTGACATGGCATCAATGACTTGTCATCTATTTTTTATTAAGTCAAAATTTGGCTATGAACAAATTTTGTGTCCTTAAAATATAGAATATTTTTTTTCATAATTAAACCGTAATTTTTAATTATGGTTTTTATCATTATTCTTGGAAGTTTTATACCCAAATCAAAATAATAGACACACCTACAATTGAGGCAATCACATACGGATAAAGATACCAAAAATTTAGAGTCGGGGAAGAAGGTAATTGGAGCATTTTCCAAACCAATGAAAAAGATCACCACCTAGCTCACCAATTTCAGATTCACGGAGGAAGGTCATTGGATTTTTTTCCAAACCAATGAAAATGATCACCACCCAACTCACCAATTTCATTACATGGTCATCATGGCAAAGGTTGTGGATGGATGCAAACATAATCAAGAGATCTAATGGCATATGCATTCCAAGCAAGAGAAATGAAAGTCATTGCATCATCAAAGGAGAAACAACGATGCTATTCCTTACCAAATTTATTTCTCCTGAAGCAAAGTTGTTGAAATGTCGTAGAGAAGCAAGGGAAAACATCGAGTGATAGGAAGGAAGTTAGAGAATTAATGGATGGAGAAAATTCACTCAGTCAAGCAAGGGGGTGCCCCATGGCCTTGTATGAGGAGCCCATGGAAGAAAGGGCAAGGTCAATTTTCCAATTGTATGAGGCCATGGAAGCAAGGGCAAGGTCAAGCTACCAAGTTGCCAAACATATGAGGCCATGGAAGCAAGGGAAAAGTCATGTTGGGAAAAGTCATGTTTCCAAGCCCTCAAACAATGACAAAGAATAAGGCTCATAGAGTTAAAGGTGAGCCTAAAAACAGACCCCACCAAGGATACATAGTTCAAAAGGATAAAAGAGCTAGGATGCATTATAGGAGGACATAGTGAGAGGATTATCTTCTAACCCATTTACTATAGCCTAAGGATGAATACTTTTATTATTGCAACTAAATTGAAAAAGAAGGTCCACAAAATAGTAGCATAACATGGGGTGAGAATGCTAGAGAGGGATTAGCAGATGGAATGTGCATAGAAAAAATTGTTTAAGGGATTAGACAATGTCAACTCATAGAGTTGGGCAAATGGACGAGGTTGTTAAATAGGAGAAAAATTGAGGTTGATGGAGGTCATGGCATACATAGCTTAGGAAGCAAAGAAAAACAAGCAACTAAATTCAAAAAGAAAGTGAACAAAGTAGTAAAATAGCATGGGGTGAAGACCCTAGAGAGGGATAAATACATGGAATATATGCATAAGAATATATGTTTAAGGAATTAGAAGTGTTAACTTAGAGGGTTGGGTAATTGGATGAAGTTGCTACAAAGGAGACACTAAATGAGTTGAGGTTGATGGAAGCCATCAAGGACATGGCTTAGGAAGCAAAGGGAATAACTTAGACTTAGGAATTCCTCAAGGCAAGTAAGCACATAATCACTAAGAAGTTGAACATTCTTATTAGTGAATGCTATGCAAGTAATTAATATATATATATATATATATATATATATATATATATATATAACACAAAATAACTAGCCATGTAGTCACAATAAATAATTTCAGTCCAACTCTCTTGCTCAATTTTATGTTCCTATCCTTTTGGTGGAATCTCAATTTGTTTGGTTTACAATCATTGCAGTGTTGTTTTCAAACAATATAGAAAATATGTCTCATAAGGCCAACAAAAATTATAGGATTTCTACTCTTATTCTTGGTTTAGATTTCCGTAAAGGCCTTTGGCCAATTTGTTGATCCCACTGTATGAACCATTGCTTTCTAGACACAATGCCGACTTCTTGCCTAAAATTTGAAGTTATAATAGGAAAAAATCAAAATTATTTTTACTTTATGCTTTGAATATGGTTTTGTGTGTTGTGCATTTTTCCTACTATAATATAAAAATCTCTTTCATTTTTTACCGAGTAATGTTGTACATAAAGGATAGTGTATTTGTAAAACAAAGGGAAAATGATAATAACATCATACTTGTAACAAACAAGGTTCATATACGCAACAGAGAGATTCAAAATCTATGAAATATGAATTTTTTTTATCATATGATAATAAACATATATAAATATTTGAATACACAAAAGATATGAGATAATGGAATTGTTGCAAATGAAGGCCCACTTATATAGTTAGGCAGATGCCTTTTCATGAATAGTCATGTCCCTTTTGAGTAAATAATTATTGTTTAATTAACTCCGCTTATATAGGCAGATGTCCTCTTCAAAACAAATTTTCCTCAAAGCCATCTTCCATGAATTCTTCGAGTTGTCATCCTTGTTGATACAAGATGATAGGATCCTCTGAGTGATAGAAAAAATTGTCGAACTGAGAAGAGATATGACCATCCTAAAACAATCTTCTATGGAATCTTACAGTTGCTAGAAACTTGTGATGAATTGTTATAACATGACTTGATTGAGCAAACTTCAGTGTTTTTTGGGACATAAATTTGTTTTTTATGTTTTGAGTGATACATATTGGTAGACTGATGAAGATGTATGCTATTGTGATTAAGTTGTTGACAAGGAATTCTTGTGATTTGATTTCCCTTAAACATGTTTGTGATGATTTCTTGACTTACTTGAGGTATCTTATTTCATTCGGGTAAAGTAGTTAGATAGTTAATTGTTGGATCTTTACTAGAAATCTTTGTCATTTGAATTGTAATATCTAAAAATGTTTTCACTTCTATCGGTTTGTCATCTTTTTGAGTTGTAATATTGACTAGATCGATGTTCATTTTTTTCTTCAAACTGGATTGTTACCTCTGAAGACTTTGATGCTTCTTTTTGAATAAGTCGTTCTAATTTGTATTTTAGTAGCTTCTTGTCACTCTTAAGCTTCTTTATTTGTGTAAAAAAGGTTTTGGTTATGATTCCTTAGACATGAAAGTTCTTTTTTTTTATGAATTGTTGACTCTATCATTAGCATCCTTCTCCTCATCTTTTAAAATTCCGAGTTGTTCTAATAATCTTTGATTAAGGTCTTTTAAGCACAAACTTTATTCTTCTTTTTTATAGATTCTTGTTGAATTTCTTCTTGACACAATCATTTTCTTCTTCAATTTTTTTCTTTCTTTCGTTGGACTTCTTGACCTTCGCAATTAATTTTTGTATGTGGTCCCTTAGACACAAAATTTCCTCGTCATTTTCTGTTAATTTTGTTCTAGTTTTGCAATTTTTCCTTCTAATTCTATCATTTGCATGACTTCAATATCTTGACACGCAAAATTTCGTCGTCATTTTCTGGTAATTTTTTTCTAGTTTTGCAAGCTTTTCTTTGAGTTCTATCATCTGCATGAGTTCATTATCTTGACATTCTTTTGTATTAAATAATTTTCCACGTGTTGAATAGCATAATTCGCATTTTAACAAAAATATTTTGGTAAAAATCACATGAGATAGAAAATTAACGATGTTTTTCGAATCAACCAGTGTGGTTCATCTTCAAGACGAGATGAACCACACTGGTTGGTTCAAAACTCGTCGGCAATGTTCTATCTCATGTGATTTTTACCGAAATATTTTTGTTAAATTGCTATGAATCACAGAAGCCTCAATTCAATAATTCACATTTTTTATGAATCTGTGGATATTGAATGTATGTTTTACAAAACAAACATTTAGTCTATATGATGATTGTTATGTGGAACTCATTTTGACTTTTAACATCCAAAAAAAAAAAAAATCCTTCTACAATAATACATTTCTTTGTAACTTTATACTTCCAGTCAAAATAAATTTATTAATATATCACTTTACCCCATTTATATATCACTTTACCCCATTTACCCATTTATTTATCACTTTACCCCATTTTCTTATAATTTTGATTGACTTATTTAAAATTTTCTTCTCTCCTTTCTTTTTTTTTCTTGATTTCCTTTTAATTAAAAAAATCAACATTTCCCTTTCTAATATTGATTAGTGGTTTTTCAAATTATAATAATTTGAAAACTTCTCAAACCTTTATAACTCTACAAATTTAATTTAAAACTCTCATGGACCCTTAAAGTTCAACTTTCCTCTCGTAAATATATTCACATGGAATTTTCGAGCCTAATTTTATTTGTTTATTTATTTAATTTATGTTATAATGAAGTTAAGGTTAGGTCAATCTTCAAGAGTTGTGTTAAATTTTAATTTCTTTCCCAATGGCCACCTTATGGAAAGTCATGTCCAAATTTCAATTTTTTGGCCATCTCAAGGAAAGCCACATCCAAATTTTGATTTTTCAACTAGATATAAATTGGCTAGATTGTGGCTTGCAAGTTGTTGCAAAGCTTGGTGCTGGAAGCTACATGGAGTTATAACAGTAGCATAAGGTGACCTTCGACAGCAACTGGTACAAGGTCGAAGAGAATCGAGGGGGGTTGCTGGCAGTGTCAAAGATCGCAATGGTTGTTGCGGAATCATTTTGCAAATGGCACTAGTGGCCTAGTCAAAGTTGTTGACAAGGAAAGGAGGAGGTCAATGTGTGCCTTGGGCTGCGGCTGTTAGTACCAATAAATGGTGGTCCAACAATTGTTACTAGTGGCAAGTTAGGTACATACATAAGGTTTATATATATATATATATATAACTTTTATATGTACGTATATATTTTATCATGTAATTATTTTTATTTTTGTATTTTTCTTTCTTTGATATATTCTTATTTTAGTGTATTTATTTGATTTTTTAAAATTATTTATCTTGGGCAGTCCGCACAGCAATTTGACTGCAATTTGACTGCTAAGTCTCCGAAAGCATACATACTCTACCCCAATCTGGTTTTGAAAACCTGTAACCTCTTAGGGGAAAAGAGGTGCTCTTAACCATTAGGCCGGCCCACTTAAGCTGTATAATATATATAGAAATGCTTATATATAGATGAATAAGAGTAATGTACCATGACATAGAAAAATGCATAGGGTAAATAGACAAAGGTAATTTACCATGACAGAAAACAAATAGAGGAGACATTGTAGATTACAGCTAAATAAAATCCCTCAATATTTCAAAACCTAAAAAATAAACACTGATATGTGATATGTGAAAATAACTAAGTTTAGTTTTCAAAGATGAGAGGCCTTTGTTGATGAAGCAAGTAGCCAAATAGAACCTGGTCAAATCATGTTAACTAAATAAAAGAGTTAAAAAAAAAAACAAATAAAAGCAAGTTATAAATGAATGAATTTAAAAAAAACAAATGAAACCAAGTTATAGCTGAATGATTTTACAACAGAAAACAAATAATCCTGTATCAATAACAAATCAATATATGTTATGTGTCTTTCCTGTGTCCAATACATTTAAAGGCAGTGGAGGAAAGCTATACATTTAAAGGCAACGGAGGACAGGAAGAAGGAGGGTGAGTTGTACATTGCATGGAAAATAATGAAGCAATGTTGTTGAATCCCTCCAATATGTAAATCCACTTATTAAAAAGCATAACTAGCAGCCATAATTAGAAAAACTATTGCAAAATATGGAATAGAACTGTTATAAACTGGAGCATATTCATGTACATCTCTTGAATCTAAAAATCATTTAATAAGGATTCTATAGCTAAAGAACAGAGCTTTAAAGCAACAATCGTGTATTATATAGGAAAGTCCTATTCAAACTGTGGACGAACATTGGCAAACAGTGCACATTTTTTTACTCAAAACACATTCATTGAGTGTCTCCTGGTTAATAATCAACTTTCCTACTATGGTAAATATCCCGCAGAATTGAAGAGTCAGGGTTCTTATCAACATATATCTCCAAGAAGCGTTTTTCCGTTAGACAAAAAATACGAGGATAAATCTTGTCTGTCTCCGAACCTTGACTGGACTTCAATGCCTCCATTACTCTATACCGAGGAATCAACCTCTTCTCCAAGCTATAGCCAAACAGAGCCGGATTCTTGACAAGAATATCCAACGGAATGCCCACAGAATTGACTAGAAAATCCACATGATGCTTCACATTTTCCTCTGAATACCCAAGAATCAACGGCCATCGCTTCAATAATTCTGAAACTTGTTTTTCTGAAAAACAATTGTTCAAACACTGCAATCTTTGTTCTAAGTTTTCTTTCCCTACTCCCAAAATTCTACGCAAAAGAAAAGCAAACATTTTGGATCCCTTATGACAACCGAGATTCTCAGCCTGTTTAAACGACTCCAAAACCTTTTCCTCTGGAACCCTGAGTAAACGAGGCTGAGTGGCGATTAACTGTGACAACCCTTGGCCCTCACCATACAACTTTTGCATAAGTGAGATTCTGGATTTAAGCTTATCCTCTCTGTAAGAAAATACACTTGCATTACTTATAAATAGTTTGGCGATGTCCTCTTCCTTCATGAAAGTCCCGAGGAGAGCGAGCTTAGACTGTGTGTTTCTTTTGGCCTTAAGAGAGAAAAACATAGGGTTGTTAAGAACCACCCTTCGAATCTGGGCATGGGTGGTCAAACCATAGCCTTTTAAAAACTCCAAAATTTCTTCGAAATTCTGGCTCGAATTCGCACGAAGCACTCCCTTAGAATACCTAAACGCTTTTGCAATTTCTTCAGGTGTTAAACCGCAATTGCTGATAAAAAACTGTGTGGCAAGCCCCTTGTCTGGTGGGGTTGCAGATGGGGTTGATATTTGGGTACAAAAGTTGGGGAATGCTATATGGTATTTCACAGTAAATTCAAATGCAAGAAAAGGCATTGCATTTGATAATGATGATTGGCTAGTTATCACTCGTTTCCATAGCACCCTAGCCATCATCTGTGTAGAAGGGAGGAGGCGATAAGAAGAAATTGCCTAGTAATGAATGAGAAGGCGATAAGAAGCAATTACCTGGAAATGGATACACAGAGAGGATGAATGTCGGCGGAGGCTGCAAAGCTAAGCGAAAGCATGAACGGGTTCAGAGAGCAGCGTTTGGGAATAGTCGCGGGATGGCGATCGGGTAGATAACTTTTTAGGGTTTGATGACTGGATAGGGTTTCGGCTGAGTTTAGAAACTGCTGCTACACAATCATTCACGCATACAGCTTGGTCATATGGATAGGCCCCATCAGCTTGGTCATATGGATAGGCCCCATTGTGTTTTAGACTGCGAATATGTGTGGGAAAATCCAAGACCGGCTTAATACAACTTTCGAAAAAATAATCTATGCTATTTTCTCTCTCTATAGAGATATATTTTGGGTGTCTGTAGTTTTATTGAAAAAATATTGTAAATGTTGAATTTAGTTGGCTGTGATTTTCATATAAATGACTTTTATTGTCAATTGTTTTCCAAATATTTAAACATGAAAACCAACTTCTCCGCAAATTACTTTATACCTTGTATTTATTTATTTATTTATTTATTTGTATTTATATAAATTTAAAAATATAAAATATTATTAATTATTTTTATTATAAATATAAAAAATAATAATGTTATAGTTTTTAAGGTTATTTTATTTGGTAGAGCTTTTGTTATTAAAAATTTTAGAGGTTGCTGGTTCAATTCTCTGGACCTATTGAAGTTAGTTTTTGTGGTGGAGCCACTAGGAAGTGATCCTTTAGGGTGATGGTTGAGCCACAAGGAAGTGATCCATTAGGATGGATTTTCCTAATATAAATATTTTATGGACATAGTTTATCTTGTGATCATTAAACCACATAAATAATAATAATAATTTTATAATTTATATTTATATAAATTATAAAAAAATGTTAATTTATAATAAATAAATAAAATTCCAATTTTTATTAGTAGGCAAAGTAGATAAACATATTTTTTATCTTTGGTTGAGATTAAAATCCTTCTCCTATAATGATTTTATTCTTATAAAATATTAAGTAAAGTGGGAATCACTGCCTTATGATAATGTTTTACTTTCAACACCTTTATTTTGCAAAATCTAAACTAGCAATTACACCAAGATAAGATAAGATAAGATAATTATATTTATGTCCAACTAATGACCATAAAGTAGGTCAAAAGGATTGGTGAGTACAACGATGTCTAAACAATGCGGGAGAACCAAACAGTCTCCTATAAAGATACAATGCATGAATATAAAAGGTACAATGCAGGAACATAAAAATACAATGCATGGAGTGCCCTGGTGGAGAAGATCCAAGAGCTAATGGGTATGAGGATCAAACTCATCTCTCTCGATATTTGAGGTTGAATGAACACTGAAGAAACTCCACAAAGTCTGTTGGCCCGATGAAGGGTCGGTGGAAAGTGCAGACTGTCTGCTAGATTGTTGGCTGGGTGAGTTCGCGCACTGTTGAGCTCTGGAGGACCTAGTCTGTCCCCCAGGAACTGATTTGAGATAGATTTGTTGTTGAAATATCGTGTGGCGGGGTGAGGTTCCACAGATCCTCACTGATCTAGAGCATGGATATGAATTGGTATCAATTAGTCTCTTGGTACCGTTGTCTGAAAGTAGTACCCTAAAAAATGTCGTAATCCTCTGTGTGGGGTCTAGTCTGATGGGAGGCTTAAGAATATGCGCTCGAAACCTAAGAGCCTCCAGCATATATTGTGCCAAACATCTCTGATTTGGATACCTTAAAAACTCGGCGAGGGTCTGAGAATCTCTGAACAAGTAATGGAACCTTCCTTTGATCTCGTAGTAGACCGGGCATCCAAAAATGAAGTGCACCTCGGTCTCCACATCTTGTAAAGGAACGTCAATAGGAGGAGTAGGGGAATGTGAAAGGTAATAATCAAGCAAAATATATGGACAATAAAATATAATCAAAATTTGAGTTTCTATATATGTTCTAAAGATGTAGGAGGAAGTTAAACTAAAGAAGAAAGTTACCTTAAGATAAATGTCCCAAAACAATGACAATCCTTGTACGCACAAGGTACATAGAAAAATAGTTTAATTTCTTTAGGGTTTTTTAAAATGACATGAAATAAATTATGAACATAAATCAGAGTGCATGGGGTTGGGCGGAGGCGTTCAACGGTACTGAAAATGTTTATTTTAATAGAAAGGGTGAAAAGGAAATGACGACATTTGATCTTGGTGGAGATTTCTTTGATGGAGTATGGCTTGCTTGAAAGGAAGCAAAGGTCCTTTGTTGTTACAACCAAAAGCTCTGTTGCAACATCATTGAAAGAAGTGAAATTTTCTATATGGTCAGTGTGGTCATGCAATTCAAGACGAAGTACATAGTGGTAGTCACATTCAAAGAAGGCATTGTTGCATTTCATGTAATGCCACATATTGTCGGATTGTTGGAAAACCTTATCCATGCATTACATCCCATCAATGCTAAGGGGACATGCAAGGAAGAAAAAACCTTCCATGTTAATTGTTGTAGCAATCGCACTTAAGACATTCCATGGATACTTCTCAAAGCAGAATATTTCAACAAGTTTAGAGATTGTTTTTGTTTTGAGGGGCATGTTAGAGACACCTGTGTATTTTTTACTCAGTGAAGGTGAGGATGCATTGAACCTTGTTTCCTAAAACCATTATTGGAGCTGACATGTTTCAACAATATATGGGTTTATAAAAAGGAAAGTGGTGGGGATAGTTCCAATAGTCCTTCCATTTAACTCGACGACATTGAACCCTTTTGTTTACAAGGACTGGAGTGGTTTCCGAGGTGCGAAGGTCAGAAATTTCGTCCCCTTCAGCATGGCATTGCACACCCCATAAGGTGATATCGATGTTACTGGTTGGCATGTGTTATGAAACCAGCTCCCAAAATAGAAGAAAAGATAGATCAACACCTGGGCTACCTCCTTTACATTACATAAATGAACAATTCTTGGATGACACAAATGAAAAAACCTCCTTTCTATATATAGGAGTCCATGAGGTCACAATATAATCCTAGCCGACCTAACAATAATAATGTAAGGGCACAACAATAGCAATAGTGGGCTTTTATAGGGCACAAT
Organism: Pinus albicaulis; assembly: GCA_034641835.2. Taxonomy (NCBI): domain Eukaryota; kingdom Viridiplantae; phylum Streptophyta; class Pinopsida; order Pinales; family Pinaceae; genus Pinus; species Pinus albicaulis. Next base: position 358,391,464 of record CM076580.1, read on the forward strand.
AATAACAATATGCAGACTAGATGGGTACAACAATAACAATAAGTGGGCTACACTAACAAAAATAAGGGACTACACTAGTAATATAGGGACCTAACATGCCCCTCTCCTTCAAAAAAGTGTTGTCCTCAATGCCTGAGTAGTTATGGATGCTTCTGTATAAAATTCTCATACTCCCATGTGGAATCTTCAGTGGGTAAGTTCTTCCACTTGGTGAGATACTCTGAAATTGATTGATTTCGTAGCTCTCGAGTTCTTGGTTCCATGGCTGCTTCAGGTTTCAATATGATTTTTCCTTCCTCATCAAATTCTGACAATATTGTTTGAATTGGAATTTTGTCACCTATAACCTTATTTAAGCATGAAACATGGAAAACTCGATGCACTCGAGAAGAAGCAGGAAGCTCCAATTTGTATGCCATAGTACCAATATTTTGCAACACATTGTAAGGACCATAGTACTTTGGCAATAAATATTATCCTTCTTAGCTTATTTGAGGGACATTTGTTTGTATGGTTGTAGCTATAAAAATACCTAGTCTCCTACATCAAAATGCCAAATTTAGGTTAGCCTTTAAGAGTTGGAGAACTTATTGATGATGCTCAATGTGATCTTCCACTACGTGAACCTTAGAATTTTCTCTTAAAGATGATGTGATGTGTTATCACAAAATTGGACTTGATAGGCTGCTTGATCAGACAATCTCATGTAACTATTTCAAACCTAATCTTTTGACTGAGGCTTAGCCTCCTCAGCCTGAGAGGGCTCTCTCAAAGGTTAATGATATGGATAAAGATATAGATGGCTAACTCTATTTAGGAAATAAACTAATAAATGATAGATGTAGTTTGAGAATCATATTAGCATGTATACATTGGGCTTATGGAGTCAAAGCAATTCAGTAATTCAGTGAATCTACTTAACATGGAAGTTGAGGCATATCAGAGTTTTTAGTCATAAGGTACACACACATGAAACATGTAAAAACACAGTCAGTTCACTTACATAGGAAGTAAGAGCATCTAATAGATGAATTCTGAGTAATATAGATGAACACCACCACAAATGAGATATATAAGAAATACAAATAGGATAGGAAAAACACTAAAACTCCTTAAGAATCTCAAGTTGACCAAGTAGAAGATCTTTGTATTAGTTGAAAACAGTCAATTCACAACAAGCTCAGTTTTGCCAAAAATGTCCAACCCTTGACAAATTCGACCCAATGGCCTTTAATAGACCTCTTACATCATCAGATGATCTACCTCTAGGCTAGATACATCGAATTTCTGTCCACTGACACCTTGCATAACCATAAAACATGGAATTTATTACAAAAAGACACCTATCCTACTTAACAGTCCTATTTCAAAAAGGACTCAAACTCCTTATCACTATCTATAACAACCTTATCTATTTGAAATTACATTATTGACAAGTGTATCATCACATGGTCGAATTTGGATAATGATATTAAGTTCTTCATGACCACTTTGTTGACCTCCACAAAAGCAGGAAACCATACTCTGTTTTTTTAGGCATAGGATCTTTTTCCTTCTTTGAACAGTATGACCATCATTTAATCTTCATTTCGTGGTCCTTGCCTGTTAAAGATTAGCTTAACATGTCCCATCACTCTTTCCTAGCCTCCAGCTGTCCAAAACCGCTTCAAAAATTGTTCAAAAAGGCTATAATGTATTGCGCTACGAAAACACAACAGTTTTGTAGCACTTTCTGTAGTGCTGCCATTTCAAGCCTTTATTCTCCAAAAACTTGACTCCTTCCTCTTGCATTGTTTTAATTACACTTCAACACCTTTATCATAGTAATTACAGCTCTTGACTCAGCCTTTAACCCTTTACATACTGATCAAAGAAAACAAAAAAGGAAGCTACAGTAGTTTCGTAGCACTTTTATGTTTTTTAAGCCTGGAGGCTCTACGAAATTTACCAAGTGAAAACTGTAGTTGCCCAAAAAATGAAAATATAACTTGTCCTCATCATCTACAAACCATACAAATTGTAAACCCACTTCATTTTAGCTTCCTTGAGGCATTCCTTCTTCATTTACACTTGGTTGACCTATTGGTTCTTCTATGACTGTCATTTTAATGCCTCTGCTCTTTAACTCATCATGAATTAACTCCAGCTGCTCTTCTAAATCCTTCACCTGGTATTTAAGTCTTCTGTTAGTATCTCTCATATGAGTGTTTATTATTCTGACAAACTTAGCTTCTTTTATTGTTGGAACTGTCCATTTGAAAAATTGCTATGTATTATTTAAAGTTTCAGAAACATAATCAACTTGTCCTTCCCACATTGCCTTCATTGTTTTAAACTGTACTTTCTCGACACTGTGTTTTCTAGCTTTCTTTTACATGACAACAATTTCCTGATTTTCCAACTTTAAATTTTCTTCAAGGCGCTGAAACTTTGTTTTCTCTATCACTTTCTCTTTTCCCCTTTTTAATTTGTTGATTGTATCCTTCACTGTGGGTGATGAAAGATCAACAATTTCTTTAGGAGATTTAGCTGTCTCAGTGGGTTTTTGAACTTCTTTGCTACCTTCCATTAATTTCCTAGTATGCCTTGTCATAGGCTTTCTTGCTTGAAAAATGAAACCTGCCTCTTCCCCCTCAAACTCTAGCCTCTTTGCATACTTAGCCTTTTTCAACTTATGCTAATTTTCCCCAATGAATTTAGCTTGGAAAATAGGTGTCTCCTCTATGTTAATGGCATGGAGAATATCCTCTAGATTCCCCTTTGTTACTGGACTGTATTCTATAGCAACTGTCTTTCTTTCAAAACCACTGCTTGGCTTCTAGTTATTCTTTTGGTCCCCTGTTTGCTAACAGCTTGTTTCTGTTTTGCATCTTTGACAAAATTTGATTTTTGTTTTGCAGGTGGGAGAGTTGGTGTATCAAGAATTTGCATTTGCTTTGCCCTTTTCTTAGTTTGCTTCCTTGGCTTTACTCTTGCAGGTTCTTTTGGTTTTGCAACCATAGGTTGACTTGGTTCTGCTGGTGGTGGTGATGGAACTCCTTTAGCTTTAAGGTTTCTTGCAGGAGTTAGCGTTTCCAACTCAAAACCATTTATAAACAAGAATGATGACCAATCTCTGCCTATTTTCTGAAGTTCATCTAAAACTAATAATTTCATTAAGCCATGATGAAATAAGGATGTTTCACTCCCCTCAGACTTTGCTTGCACCTTATTAGCCATCTTTGCAAGACTTCTATGTAGATAAAAAGGTAAATCAAGTGAAATATTACCAGTGAAGTATAGAAGCAATTTGAAATGATATGAATAAACCTTGTGATATCTACCTTCAAAGGTAAAATATTTCTGAATGTTGAGTAGCAGTTTTGAATAATTATCTTTGATGCAACTTCTAGGGATATCATTGTTAAGATCCATGTCAGTATGCTTAGGCTTCATGAACTCTTTATACTGCTCCATATCAAATTTGAACCCTTTGAACCAGGTTTCTTGACCTCTTGGTATCTCTGTAACGACATCAATGACCTCTGGTATGATAGAAACACTTAGCATCCCGACTTTAGTGGTTGTTCCATTGAAATTCATAGCAAATTCCTTGGATACATGTGTGTGACAGCCTTGGAACTTCTCACAAAACCGTAGGCAACCTTCTCTTCTGAATGCTTCCATCACTGCTGGGTCTTTAGTTATTGCCTTCATATCTTCAGGTTCATGCCTTAAGCATTGTCCTCCTCTGTGTATTTTTCTTTTTTCTGCCATATTTTTCAGAGAACCTGTCAGCCTCGCTTGAATAAATCTTTTAGACTTGCTTGAATAAATGTAACAACAACCTCACTTGAAATGGATATAATAAACCTTTGTGAGAACCAACCACAGGTTTGGCTTGACACTCAGAGCTCAGACAATACGAATGAAGGCAAAAGATAATGAAAATGACTAATTAGGAAAGAATTTGAATTTCAAATGTCCTTTCATAACAAAAAATGATGACTCACTCATACCTAAAATGACCATGATGACTGCAAATGTGGGTGTGTATTTCGATTTCATCATTACATGACTCAACATGCAACTATCCTACCCTTTCCCAACGGTTTCTGACATTTGAAAATTCAACTAACAAGACAATTACAAAACTATGCTTTCGTATCGCCTGTAGTGCAATTTTTTTTGTTTGCGTTACGAAACTATCAGCGCTTTCGTAGAGAAAAGTGACTTTTTTCAACGGGTGGCACTACGAAACTATGGTTTCTTGGCTAATTGGCCAGTTTTTATGCAAAAAATTTGGGAAATGAAATGAGTCCTAAAATGATGAAAGACTTGACATGAAAGACCTTAAAAATGAGTTTATTTAAACACTAGGGTAGGCTATAACTTAAAAAATTTAATACTTCCCTTGGTCAAACTCAATAAATGACTCCTAAGACCCTATTTTGACCCATGATCATAAGAAATCTTGTCATAATGATGTTTTGAAAATTTTTAAGTGATAACATGATGGAAAGTGGATGATATCCATAAAGTGCCATAAATGGGGTCATTTTTGCTACAGTATGGAAGTAAGTGTTATACCACCATTCAGCCAGAGGTAACAACTTGACCCATTGTGTTTGTTTATCATATACAAAACAACAAATATATCCTTCCAAACATTTGTTCACTATCTCAGTTTTCCCATCGGATTGAAGATGGTAATATGAGCTATGAGCTAGTTGAGTACTCAAACAAGAAAATAATTACATCCAAAAATTTTCAGTGAAAATGGGATCTCTATCGCTTACAATAATATTTGGGTTTCCATGTAGCTTTTGAATTCTTTCCATAAATGCAGTAACAATTGTACTTGCTTTAAATGGATGAGATAATGCACAAAAGTGTGCATACTTGGTAAGTCTATCAACTACCACCATGATGACACTCTTTCCTTCAGACTTAGGTAAAAATGTGATAAAATCCATTGAAACATCCTCCCAACGTTGACTTGGAATGGACAAAGGTTGTAGCAGACCCAGGGACTTAATTGTCTCCACTTTATTTTTTTGTCAAACCAAACATTCTGCCACAAACTTTTGAACATCAGATTTAAGGCCGTCCCAAAAAAAATATTTTTCACCCTGTGGTAAGTTTTTAAAAATCCCTAGTGTCCTCCTAAGGGAGAGGTGTGCAATTCCAAAAGAATCTTTGTTTTAGTTGTGAATTCTTACAGATATATAAGCGATCTTTGTACCATAAGGAATCATTTTTCCAACTAAATGTATCAGATGTACTGGAATCTTGCTGCAACATTTGAATGAGTGTCCACACTTCTTCATCAATCTTCCATTCCTCCCTCGCTTCGGTTATCCAATCTGGTTGGATAATAGAAATGGCACAAAGCAATGCTTCCACCTCCTCATCCTTTCTTGAGAGTGCATCTGCAACAACATTTAGCTTCCCTTTTTTGTAGATGATTTCAAAGTCATAACCTAACATCTTTGTGATCCATTTTTACTACTCTTATGAAGATAGTGTTTGTTCCAAAAAGTATTTAAGACTATCATGATAAGTTTTTACCTTGAAGTGTCTTCCCATTAGGTAAGGTCACCATTTCTTTAGTGCATGTATTATTTCCAACACTTCCTTATCATAAATAGGTTTCTATAAATACTTTCCTTTGATTGGATGAATTTCAAAAGCAATGGGTCTTCCTTCTTGCATTAAAACAACACCAATTCCATTTCCTGAGGCAACACATTCCACAATAAAGGTTTTTGTGAAGTCTGTTGTAGCTAAGATCAGTGCTAGGCACATTTCCTCTTTAAGATGTTCAAAGGCCTTAGTTTCTTCAGGAGTCCATGAAAATGCATCTTTCTTCAATAATTTTTATAGAGGTGTTGCTATTCTCCCATAATTCTTAACAAACTTGCGACAATACCCTGTTAACCCGAGAAATCCTCACAACTGCTTTATGGTTGTGGGGACTTTCCATTCCTTAATGGATTTAATTTTGTTAGGGTCTACCTTAACACCCTCATGAGATACAATATGACCCATATATTCCACCTCTTGTACTCCAAAGAAACATTTCGAGATTTTTGCATATAATTGTTTCTCCTGCAATAGTTTGAGCACCCTGTCAACATGTTGAACATGATCCTTCCAAGACCTGTTGTAGATTATTATATCATCAAAAAATACTAACACAAATTTTCTATGGAAGGGTTTGAAAATGGAATTCATCAACCCTTGAAATGTAGAAGGTGCAGTGGTAAGGCCAAAAGGCGTGACCAAAAATTCATAATGACCCTCGTGAGTTCGAAATGTTGTTTTCGGAATATCTTCACTCTTCATTCTAATTTGATGATATCCTGAATGAAGATCCAACTTGGTAAAATAAATTGCTCCATGTAATTCATCCAATAATTCATCAATCACAGGAATGGGAAATTTATGTTTAATAGTGATCTTATTGAGCTCCCTATAATCCGGGCACATGCGCCATGATCCATCCTTCTTGTGCAACAATACTATTGGAGCAGAGAAATAACTTTGACTAGGTTGAATTATACCAGCCTCTAACATTTTGGAGATAAGGATATCTATAAGGCCCAATATTTGGAGGAACACTTCCTCGAATCAAATGAACAACATGATCATGATCACGAATAGGTGGGAGTCCTTTGGGAGTTTCAAACACCTTGGAATGATTGTCCAAGAATTTTTGGAGATTTTAATACTCCTTTTTCTGGTGTCACTTATGATAGGGTTAGGATGGACTTCCAGAGTTGGGAGCAGACAGGTCACAGATAGAGGTTGGTGTCATTCGCGGGCCCATGGGCTTTTTGGAGGAGTTTTGATGAGTTTCTATGAGGAACGATGGAATTTTCTTGATATATTCCATCATTTTCGTAGTTGCCTTTCGTTCCGACACATTTCGACAACTTTCAGAAAACTGAGTTATTTTTGGGCTTAACTCAATTAATTATGCTCAAGGTGGAATTCCCGGAGGAATACATAATAGAACACCTTAGTGTAATAGCTCGTTGGAACCAGAATGAGGAGATCTTGAGGATGGGATGTTGAGAAGTGACTTATAGTGGCCAGAGATAGTACCATGGGTGATATACTATTTTCCTTAATTAAAAATGACTTTAATTAGTCATTTAATTAAATGACAAAAATATTTAAAGGAAAGGGGGCCAAAAGTGACTTAAGTGAAATATAATTAAATTAAAGTCACTTTTATAGAGTCAATGGGGATCTTCTAGAATACTAATAAAATAATAAAATAAGATGCTTCTAGAGGATTGGAGATCTATCCATTAGATCTATAAAAGGAGAAGTGGAGGTCATTTGGAGATATCTTGGATTGGATCATTTTTTGTGTGAGAGGTTTAAGAGTTTGGATTCTATACTTCAGTAGTAGCCCCAAAACGGAAACCCTTGGGTGATTTAGTGAGAGTGGGCGAGCACCCATCTCTTCCCTTGGTGGATCAATTCAGGATTCGCAGGTTGTCATGATTGATTTCTTATTTTCAGTTTGGAGGTTGGCATCAACATTATAGCATATCTTGGAGGGTTGTTTCCAGCTACTTCATTGGCATATATTTCTATATAATAAAGTTGGATTTTGTTTTTGTTGTTGCATATCTCATTGTTTCTCATATTGTTATATTTTAATGATATTGTCGTATGATTTCTGGGTTTACCGGTTCTATCAAATTTCTGGCGTTTTGGTTGTGTTCTTGGTGAAATTGTGCAAAGTTAAAACCCATATGAAATATTAATGAAAATTCCTGAAAGGGATATTACAAAGATCTGGAGAAATAGACGATTTTGATGTTGGAACTTCTAGTGATCATAATTGTGCAATTACGTCTCATTTTTCTTTCTTCAGAAGCTTTGTCATGGCATTAGAGTTTATTATCTTTCCCGACTTCCCTGCAATACGCCGTAATTCAAATTCCTTTCCTTTTGAAAAAAATTGAAGAAAATTTCTTGAAAATTAAAAGCTACCATCCCCAAAGATTGTAACCATTGTACTCCTAGTACAACATCATCACCTCCCATTGGAATGGAAAGCATTGGACTATTCAATACATATTCCCCCATGGTTAGCTTGATATTATGGCATTTTCCCGAGAAATTTATAGTTCCTCCATTTGCAACCATCACTTGACACTCTGGTGTTGGGTATAGGAAGAAATTCAATTCCTTGACTACCTTACAATGAATAAAATTATGGGTACTACATGAATCAATCAACATTATTACATTTTCTTCTTGATATGTCCTTCTATATTTAGAGTTTGAGGAGTGGTGATTTCTGCCAATGCAATGCAAGATATGGTAGGACTCATTTCTTCTTTCTCTAGGGTTGGTTCCTGGTGTATATCCTCTTCTTTTGAAGTTTCTTGTTCATTTTCTTCCTCCTCTTCACAATCTATGTAAAAATTTTCTTCTCAGCACACTTATGAACTTTAGTGTATTTGTTATCACAACTGTAGCAAAGCCCTTTTGCTATTTTTTCTTCCAATTCTTGTGGTGTCAACCTTGTAGGTTGTGGAATTATAGGCATAGCAACACTTCCATCATTATAGATATGAGTGGTAGGCTTCCTTGTCACCATAATTTTACTTTAATTTTTTCTTTCCAACATAAATGCCTTCTTCAATGAATTAGGCTCCCAAAGACAAACCTCATGTTGGATGTTATCCTTTAAAGTCCCTATGAATACATCAATCGTGTGTTCCTATGGAATATCAATTACCTTAATATTCAATTTTTAGAAGTCCTCAATGTGCTCCACCATTAAACCCTTTTGTTTGAGATTTATCAATTGGCTAAAGAAGGCGTTGATCTTTGTAACCTCATAATGTGCTATCATTTCCTCTGTAAAAATTGACCAAGTGACATCTTTTTTACGAGAGCAAAGCCATCAATACCATACAAATGTATTTTTTTCTAAATATAAAGTTGCAATGTGTAACTTTTGTGTGTTTTTCACATTATGGAGATCAAAATATTGACCCATCTATAGTATCCACGTTACGGGATCCTTCCCATTAAACTTCCTCATATTGATATTTGAAATATGGTGGGTCTTCAATCCAACATTAGAGTTAATGAAATCATGATTAACATTTATTTTGTTCTCATCACGAGTTTCCTCTACTACATTTTCGCCATTAGGAATCATTTCTTGTATCAACTTTGTCAAACCTTCCTTCAAACCTGCCATGTCTACTTTTAAATCATTCTTCATGTCTTACATGTTGTCTTTCATTTTTTCATCGATCTTAGCTTTCATGTCATCCATATTAGCTTCCATGCCATTCTTCAAACCATCCATCTTAGCTTCCATGCCTTTCTTCAAACCATCCATCTTAGCTTCCACACCTTTCTTCAAACCATCCATGTTTCCTTCTATACCATCCAATCTTAGCTTCCACACCATCCATCTTAGCTTCCATGCTATCCATCTTAGCTTGCATGTCATTCTTCAAACCATCCATCTTAGCTTCCATGCCTTTCTTCAAACCGTCCATCTTAGCTTCCACGTCTTTCTTCAAAACTTCCATTTCATTTTTTGTTACTCTTTGCGAGAGAGAAATTTGATCCACTTGATCTTTTAATTTTGATATATCATGTTGCACTTCTTCCTCTTCATGAGTCATATTAGAGCCTTCTGAGGGCTTAATAGGTGTTTAATTCTTTTTAGGGGAATTTTAGAACCCAATACTAATATTTGTGCTTCAATATGCCCTTGGAATCACTTCAAATTGATTTTTCAAACAAGATTTATGCAATTTAAAAAAAAAAAACACACCTTTTTCTTGCTTTTGAGGAGCTCGATATTGAAACCGATGTATCTCTGTAATTTCAGATCCCCAAGATTGTATCTTCGGTCCTGTAGTAGCCCTTTGAATATTATTTCCAATGCCGTAGGTCTGACCTGATTTTCATTTTTCAAGGCAAGGTTATGCCCAATCTCCCGCAATGACCTAATTATGGATTGGTTCAATAGAGAGAACTTATATGGTGTGCCACATGTCACTGTTCCCTCCTTCGGCTTTGAAATTGATACACAAGAAACTACAGTCCATGTACTTTCGGCCAATGTTTACATAATTCCAATTTGATGCTCAGAGAGAGAGTTATGACGATTTTCCCAAGGTCACCTCTTTGAGATGAAATTCGAGAGCCTGCAAAAACCCTAACTACCACAGATCATATCTTCGAAACTATTGTGAACCAAGATCTGAAATTTTTACTTTCTTCGCAAATGGTTTTTTTTTATAGCTTGTGAACCTTTCATAGAAAAAAAATTATACCGAAAATTCCACGATGATTTGTTTGAAGCAGTGAAACCCTAGAATCCAAAGCTTTGATACCAAATGTTATGAAACCAACTCCCAAAATAGAAGAAAAGATAGATCAACACCTTATAAATTAGCCACTTCGAGGGGGAAACCTCCTTTACATTACATAAATGAACAATTATTGGATGACACAAATGACAAAACCTCCTTTCTATATAAAGGAGTCCATGGGGTCACAATATAATCCTAGCCGACCTAACAATAATAATGTAAGGACACAACAATAACAATAGTGGGATTTTATGGGGCACAATAATAACAATATGGGGACTAGAGGGGTACAAAAATAACAATAAGGGGGCTACACTAACAACAATAAGGGACTACACTAGTAATATAGGGACCTAACATCATGTCACAGAAGGCGAGATTTTTATTGGGAGTTTCCAAGCCATCATGGTTATGTATGATGGATATAGGATAAATCGTGCTAACAACACCAAAAACGTCAACAATTGAGTTGATAATTGCAATTTTGAGTGAACTTATTGGTGTGAAATGAAAGCAATGGGAAGGAATCGACTGATCATCATGTATGCATTGAGACACAATTGATGTGAAGAAAAGGAGGATTTCAAATTCGATATTTAGATGATTGTAGTTAGGATTATGATTACGAAGAGTAACCTTATACTTCAGTGGTTGCTTACTTGCTGAAGAAAATTTTCCATCGCAACACTTGGTTATGCCCATAGTAAGATGTTGATGGAAAATTATCTAGATGAATAGTTAAATGACCACAAATTTTATACAATTCCTTATTTAATTCTTTGAGAATTGAGGAAATTGTTGGTTTATTATGTTGCCATGTTTGGTAGGGAAAATTTTGAAGATAAAATGGATCAACTTTCACACAATTTCTTTCAGCATGTGAGTCAATACAACTCAAGGACAAGCTTCAAAGAGCTAGACAAAAAATTGGTTGGGAAAAGAGTGCCTAGGAGAGGTTGAAGGCATTGTTGAGTTTCCAAAAAATGATTACAGATCTCACTGGATTTCCCATTTCCAATGCTTCTCTCCTTGACAAAAGGAATGTTGTAACATAAGCCATGTGGATTCGAGTAGGCACTATTGATATGAAGGTCCTGAAGGTTGTTTTGAACGATTTTTATTACAGTAATTCCAAGGATGTCTACAAGGTTCTAGTCCAGTATCCTTGAACCAAAGGGGAGGGTTGGGATTACTTTGATTTTTTCATAAATATACATGCCAATGGTGTTAAGGTTGTCATGGCCACATTTGTTGGTTTTGATATTATCGAAGTCTCTAGGGGATTTTAAAGTAGATATGGCTATTGGATCTACTCAAAGGTTTGGGGTTTCGATGGTATTTGGGGGGGATCATGCCACTTTTTTTGATACTTCAAAAGAGTATAAGAGAATCATGCTTGAGAGGATTATAGGAGTGAGTGTGGGTTCAAACGATAAGCCAATACTTGGGATCTGGTATGTGAGACTACTTCCTAACTGCCTTCATTGGGAGTTCTTAGAAAGTTATACGCTGACCAAGCTAGATTTGTTTGTGGTGAGGTTAATGACTTGCACTGTTCATGGTGAAAAGAGCTGCAAACCATAGTGATTGACATCGTTAATTTTTTTTTTACTAGTTATAAGAATTAAGTTCATTGTGCTTTTAGCCATTTTGTTTGGCATTCTTCTTGGGGTTTGGCCTTCTAGGGACATTTACTCTCAATTTTTTTACCCTTTACCTTGGACATTGAAGGAAAAAGGTCATAATCATAACCAAATATCCTCTTAATTCTAAATACTGGGAGACTTATTTCCATGCTCATAGGTTCCTCATGCAAATGAACCAATAACCTCACACATGCATAACAACGGTCCCCATGTCTATCTGGCTTCTCCAAACCAAACTATCATAATGAAGAAATGGATTCAAGATTCATTAATGCTTGGAATTCTCTTTTCAGTAGTGCCTAAACCAATACCTATAATCCATATGTCCATATGTCATTAAACACTTGTTACAATACATTCAAGGGCATGTGATATTTTTCTCGCCTCTAGAAGAATGTTTATTATTTCTCTTTAATAAATTATGGTGATGATGATGTTGTTACTATCTATTGATACCAACTTTGGTTTATCATACCTGAAGAAAAGTGGGAAAATTTAATTGGTTTGCTTAAAATGTTACTTCTATACTAAAAAATATTGGATAGAAGATTTTCTAAATTTCCATAATTTCGACGAGTTAGCAAGTTAGGAAGGTTGATATTGTTATATATATTTTGAAATGGAGATTTAATGAGGAAATACACATGGAATTTTCAATGAAAGTTCTTTTCATCTTCCACCTTTCTAGCATCACAAATATGACAATTTCTTTTATTTCATGATGTTCTGGGGATAATCTACCACATTGTTTGATTATGCAGTTTGTAGGGGTTTATACTTATTTTATCAATGTTGGTTTTCTTTCTTAAGTTACCATAACAAAAAGATACTTTTGATCTTTTAGATCAGGGTCAATCACCTCTTTGCAATATCTTCATTTTCTCTTATCCTCTATTTTTTTTTTATCACATCACAATTTCTAATTAAACTTAAATTGGATAAAATTTTCAATGGACTAATTATTTGTAAAATGACTCCTTTTTTACTTGTCAACGATTTAGCCAAAACTTAACGTCTTTATGCCAAACCTTCTCAAATCACAAGAGACTATTATTAGAGGTCAAAACAATCTTAGGAATATTCTTATATTTCATGTTAGTTGTTCCATGCTTGAATATTAGGTATTTAGTCATAGCCATACTGTCAATAGGGGAAATACCAACTCTTATATAAGACATGAAATATTGCTTTTACTTTTACAATTGAATCATAAAAAACTCTTAGATTTGTTTGATCTTCCTCTATAATTCGATTGCAACCTCAAACTTTATATACATCTAGGAAAGAAGTGTGCCTACAATATGAACATATGGGTTTCTTATTTTTCCACGCCCAAAAGTCCATTTATGTATAATTGTTTTCAAAACCAAATTAGGATTTCACATATTTTGTCATCCTTTGATTAATGCTATAATTCAACGAAAATTGTGTTAAGGATATATTTTAAAATATATGAATGAATTTTTTTTCTCTAAATTATTATCATTAAATGTAAAAAAAATAGTATAAATAATTATTTTAAATTAGACAATTGTAAAATTTACTTTTTATTTGTGTTTTAAATAAGAAGGCTCTTGAAAATGATTACTTATTGAGAAAATAAAAAATATATATACAACTTTTTTACATAATAAAAAACCAATCAAAAATCTTAATTGTTTAGGGCCGTGGAGATAAAAAAAACCTCTATCATTAATGTGCTCAAAAATTGACTTTTCTTGGCTAAGAGCTCGTCTTCCTAGGATATTGGAAATAGGTTAACAACCCAGACAAATCTTGCAAGAGTGAAAGCTTGTCCCCTTACAGACCACCAAGGGGGAATTCTAGGTGGCGTGGTTTTCCTTGAATAACATTAATGAGTCAACCTGCATTCAAAGATAACAACCAATGGTGGTTGTTGTCATTGTTGGTTTGAAAACTAAGTTATGATAGGTTTCCCAATGTAAGAAAAGAAAAGAAAAGAACTCTATCATCTTATTTATAACTCAATTACTTTCATGTTATTAAACCTCAATTACTTTTTAAAATATTAAAAACTAATTAATCAAATTTTAAAGATATAAAAAAAAAATATTACTTCACAAATATTTTTGGAAAACTTTTGAAAAACTAACCTCACCAACACTCATAAACTAACGTAACATTCATTCTTTCGGACATCATATTTCAAAGGTTTTAATTAATTAATTAATTAATTATTTTATTATAAAAAAGGAAAACAAAATCTTATTCACAAATGAAAATATATCCCATTTCCATTCTATAATATTTTCAATGGTCTTTTTATCATTATCATAGTTTGGCTCTAAATATAGCGGTGAGTTTCTTTGTACTTGCATTCTCTCTTTATATATGATTTAGCTAGCCAGTTAGTTGACACACATTTTATTGCGCAATTGAAACCTCTTATTATATTTGTTTCTCAATAGCCCGCTCTTACCCCTAAAGGATCTTCTCTCTCTTCTAAATCCTCTGTGTTTCTAATTCCATTTCGATGGAATTTCTCATTCTCGTGATTTCAATTTTGAAAATTGATGAAAATGATGCTGAGCATGGAGAAGGAGATTGGAAAGTGACCCATATCTAATCAGCATGTGACGATTTTGTCGTCTCTAGGCCATGGAAACCTAAATTCCCATTATGCACCTCGGAAACAAACTTTCCACCTGGGGCCTTACGTTCACCTTCGTTGACACATTTCATCACAAGTTTTCACTATTAAAGAAGGTGGAGGTCGTGTGGGAAATATGTATGGAAATCCACTTGGTAGAAATAGGGGTCCCCATAAACAACTTGGCCCTTGGGAAAGTCAATAGAAATAGCACACGATCACATACGATTCCCCCTTTAATCGTCACCAACAAACACCTGCAGGGAGGCTTTGAACACTTGGTGGAGTGATTTGAACAATAAACAAGAGAATTTATTGTTGGTCCGCCCTAGTGCCTTATTACATATTTCCTTCTTGGTTGTAGTTTGTCATGGCAAAAAAAATCGAGATTTGTCGAGTCTTCTTTGACACATCGAGCACATTCGGACAATCCATGTGGCATATTTTATGGGACATGCTACTACATAATCTCTTGCATACCCTTTCTAGTTGATGCATTGTTAGAGGGAATTTGTTGATAATACCTTTATCTAAACTCCCAACTAGCAAAATGGAAATGGCTACATGTGGGCCTTAATCGTCTGAATTCATGAAACCTGGAGCATTTAAAAAATTTGGAAATGATTTTTTAGAGCACCTTGGGGTCTCTTAGGATGCCAAAAGTGATAAGAACTTGTTCATTTGATGAATGAACAAAGTATCCAAAATAGGTTTCAGAAGTACTTGCATTGCTTTCTTTGATAGGAAGATTAACAATTATAATGATATCTTTGTTGAAGATTACATAAAGAATCTTCAAGAATTAGCCCCATGAAGTTGTGTTGTGGATGAAGAATTGGTGATGGTCAAGACTAAATTGGGAGTTGTAAGAGGAAGTGTGCTAAAAATAGAAGCTAATGAAAAATATGGAGGATCCAAGATATGGGGACCTCACAATTTTATTTCCAATCATGGTATTTCATGGCCCGAGACACGAGGAAACATGGGAAGTGATTCTATGTCGCCTCTCTCCTTGAAATTTTTGAAGAGGAAAATGAACTAAGTCAATGAGAAGAAAAATATTATAGGGAATCTAACAGTAGAAAAGCAGACATATTGTTTTCAATGTCCAATAAGAAGAGCATTTATTCAATGGTTTACATGATGTGGGAGCTTTAATCATATTCACTGCAGATAAGAGAGATCTGGTGGCATGAGGATTCACATGAGCTCTGTGAAATGGTGCATATAGAATTGCAAGGTTCCTTTGTATTGTTATTCCAGTAGGTTTTGTCATGTACTCCTACCCTCATGGTTTCTATAATGGTTTTACTAGCTAATGTTATAGTATATTCAATGGGAAACAATCTTGTTGTGGCTACCAATATGCCCATTGGATCAACCACTTCCAACAAGAAAACACAAGATAAACACAGGTTCATAGAATACAATTTGTTGTGGATTGAGCCTTCAAATCAATCTTCTCCTTTTGTCATGGTCAACTGTAACACCCTCCTCCCACATTTACCCAAGATAACCGGTCCATTAGGGTAAACATGTGACGATAGGCTACTATGATGTGATTCAATTCCCCATGTACAGTTAAGGAAGTTGAACTAAAAAAACAAAACCAATATGACCTTCATCAAGAGCTACAGACCCTTCAAGAGGCAACCAACCCTTGCAGGTGCTTAACACCTGAGACAACTTGTCATTTTTATGATCTGGGCCCTCATATACTCCCATGAAAGGCTATGCACGCAACTGAGACCCTCCAGTCGCTCCCATAGTAAGGCATGCTAGTGACTGTAGCCTTTTTTCAGGTAGTTCTGAGCCAGTGACCCCAGATTTTGTGCCACTTTTTCAAGGCCAAGACTTAGGCCACTACCTAGAACTTCATGAAAGTTTCATAAATAATAAAAAATAATGAAATAAGCCTACTAATGGAAACATTGGTACAAGGATTGATTGGAACCCTACTATCCATGACGTGCATTTCATTAAACATGTCACAATATGTAATATACAGGTCATAATGACCGATCTTTGCATAGGGGTCTCATACTTATCTGAGAATCGTAAAGAAGCATTGTTTCCTTATCAAAATAGTTGGATTATCATCTATTAGGTCATATATTTATTCACATTTCATATATTAATCAAATCATGATGAGAGCCATAACCAATGGTGGAGGAGCATAAAGCTTAATTTTCATTATTCAAATGTGTGATTTAGGGGGTGAGGTTTTTTTATTATTTTATTAATTACTTTGCTCATTTTTAAGAAATTAAGAGAGAAAGTATAAATGTGAGGATTATTGTAAATATTCCTTTAAAAATTAAAGGATATGAGTGGAATGGAATTAGGTAGATAACATAGGGATTAGGAATTCCATATACGGGACATTTGTTGAGTCCAAAAAAAGATAAAGCTATTTTAGATTTTAGTTGAGATTTGTGTGGAGGAATTTATGGAGTGGAATAAATTCATATTTATGTATAAATAGGAGGGTTGTATGAAGATGATAACACAGTGAGGAATACAGATAGAGTGAGGAATGGGTTGAGAGCTTTTTGTAAAGGGCCGAGAGCTGAAAGGCCATTCATTGTAATATTTGGTCGAGGATTGCTTGTGTTATTGTACATCATTATATTTGGGTTTTTATAGCTCTCTTTCCTATATGTATATTTTAAGCTGCAAATTGTTTTCTTAATGAATAATTAGATGAGTCTTTTCATGCTGAAGGAAACACACTGTTTTATATGCTAGGAGCTGATTTAACCCAGAATCTTGGCATCAACCAAGTTTGTCATAAAACATGCTTATAACCAACATAAATAACAAGGATATCACAACCATAAGATCACATATGAACAATTACATTTACACATGAAATTCTAAAGGAGAAGGAGCTATTATTGATGAATGCATAATCCAACCAAGCCAGGGACTTCCACGAACCACCCAACCATAGTTTGGGTTGAACCAAATCGTTCTTTTAACCAATCACCCCCATGCCATATTCTAATCATGAATGCAGGACTCGTGACAAAACCAACCAGGAATTCCTTGGGCATTAACATATATACCACCAAGGGATTCTTAAGCCTGAAACCCTCATCAATATAACGAGGCTTTACTGTAATCCCACTGGATCACTATGCCCTAAACAAGCATGAATGCCTTTGGATAACTCCACCTAAACCATGAAGAATTTGTCTATCTCAACCTCTTGGATTTATTGTGTATCCCACCATTACCAGTCAAGGGATTCCTAGGCCTATGAGGTCACCACCCTCTAGGATTTACCATGTATCCTACCATTACTAGTCAAGGGATTCCTAGTCCCAATCAAGGGTTTCACAATTAGGATTTATCATATATCCCTACCCCAATGTTCCTAGGCCTTGTGATTAATCATGAAACCACCCCACTGAGATTCAAATCCATCCAACAATCTAGCTCAACCAAACAAGAGAATCCCATCACACCATGACTATCTGGAAATGGAAAGGCAAGGCTGAAAAAAATTGTCACATCTGGAAAAACCCATGCCAATGACAACAAGAGAACCAAGAACACACATGGATGTGTCATGCACACCAAAAATAGCAAGGAAATCATACATGCAACTCTATACCTACAAGTAATCTTGTTGTAGTCGCTTGATCCTGCTCTTCCTTGCTTGATATTTGCTTCATCTTGTTTTCTTTTCCTTCCTTTTCCTTCTATCCTTCAATGCTAGAGTGCTCCAAGAATTCTCTAAGTGTCCAAGAGTATGAGAGAGAGAGAGAGAGTAAAGAGAGAGCACTCCAAAACTGAACTGAAAAAAAGCTACAAACTTATCCTCATAGGCCTTTTTATCATTGAGGCCTCTATTTTCTTAAATTTCCATTATTTTCCACCTCACATGCAACCTGTGACCTTTCACCTTCCTTTTCTCCTAATTTTCGTTATTTTCATAAATAAAATACTAATTAATGCCTCATGTCTTTCCAAAGCCTTTTGCCTTTGCAAATTTACTTAGCCATAATAAACTAAATGAACACCCACTCTAGGATGTTTTGCCCAACATTTATCTTGGAATAAGTGTCCCATGGCATTGGTTATTATTTTTTCTTTATTAACTTTATTACATGGAATTTTGACTAGGAATGCTACATCAACATTGACAAGCCAAACTCATTAAATGATGGATTAGATGGGGGTGGGCATAGAAATCTAACAACTGGACCTGATGGATATTCATATGACTATGAAGGAACTTCTCATGAAAATAATATCATGATTATGGGAGATAATTTGGCAAAGGCATCAACATATTCTTGGCAAAGAAAAGCAAGGTATGGTTGGAAACTTGGGAAGTGATAATGAGGAATATGGAGAGGGAAATGAGAACCCTACAGACCAAATTGAAATTAACATATTGTTATGGAAATATTTCCTAAAGGAGTTTAAGTCCAACTTAGTGGGAGACATTGGTCTTGATTGTGGAACCATGAAGAGCTTAGTTGTACTAGTTACTATTAAGCTTGAGCCAGATAAATATCTCTATTATGATAGGACCGGGCTCCTTTACCAGAGCAGTATAAGCGCATATCCTAATAATTCTATTCTTCTATCAAGTTATGCTCGGTTCCTCCATCTCATTAGACATCATCATGACAGGTGTTTTCCTGCTACTCATCATTTCCCCAAGCCTTTTTAATCAATGTTTTTGCTTTTCATCTCCATTTTTTCCTTATTTTACATTCATGGTGTATATCCTGGTCATATTGAATTGGTTTATAGAATTTTTTGCATTTGTTATTTGAAATATTGTAAATGCTTACAATGTAATGTGGAGATTTACAATTCTTTCTGCAAAGAAGACTCTGGAACAAAAGATGAAAATAGAGAAATGCCACTGAATGACACATAGCTAGAGTTTTTATCTTTACAATGATTTTATAGATTCAAAGCTAATATGAATTTATATTAATTTAATGAAAAGACGGAAAAATAATTTAAGTTTCTTGCTTATACAAAATACTATTTTATGAAATTTAGAAATTTAACCTCCTCTATTCATTAAAGGCCATTTTATTCATTTTGCAACCATGTTAGCAAACATTGACTATGATGCTTCTATTTATCTTTCCTAATAAATGTTCTTTAATATAACAATAGTTTGCAACATATTCAACAAGTCATCTAAAATGGATATTTTTATCTATGTTACTTTTATTAACAAGCGGTCTAAATAGATTATTTGAACATAACTTATCGTGTAGATGGGGGACATCCTTGTTTATTTAGTATTTGTCTTTTGTTATATATATATATATTCATTCCTCCATCATCATAGTGGTTTAAAATACTTCCTCCATATTCGTCTAAGAGTTGAGTGATTTAACGATGGAGAGATCATCGCCAACACCTTCTACGAGTTGGAGGCGGAGTTCATGGAGCATTTCCAGAGAGTAAACAATACTTTGTGAACAATATGGCCCATGCTTCCACTCGAGGCTTTCCAACACTGACCCTGTATCATTATTCCCATGCTTGAAATGGGAGTAAATAGCAAATCAGACGAGTTATTGGATTGGCTCAAAACACAGTCAGAGGAATATGTTCTTTACATCTCTTATGGCAGCAAGAATTCCATTTCGAGAGCTCAAACTAAGGAACAATCCATGGGTTTATAGGCTAGTGGTGTGAATTTCATTTGGCTTTAAGTATGCAAAGCGATCTCTACTTAATCTTCTTCCATGTGTCAAATTTTCATTGGTGAGAGGACGAAAATAAAAGCTTCTTATTGGTTGGGGTGAACAGTGTCTGCCCACCCATATTTTATGGCAGTGAGAATTCCATTTCGAGAGCTCAGACTAAGGAACAAGCCATGGGTCTATAGGCCAGTGGTGTGAATTTCATTTGGCTTTTGCGAACACCCAACATTTTCCATCAGTAAGTACGCAAAGAAATCTCTACTTAACCTTCTTCCATGTGTCAAATTTTCATTGGTGAGAAAACGTAAATAAAAGCTTCTTATTGGGTGGGGTGAATAGTGTCTTCCCACCCAACCCCACAAAGGAAACACCTGTTGATATAAATATAGATTTCAACTTTTCCATATCACTTTCAAATAAGAGTAATTTAACTAATTTGTATATTTTACCATTTTTTGGTATTTTTTTAGGTGATTTTGTTTGAAAACTGACATAAATTTAGTGGAATGGTAAATTTAAGCACTATAATATGCACAATTTGAATGTCCCAAAGGTTTTACAGGGTATTAAATCTATTTATGCATTAAAAAATGCATTTAATAAAACAAAAGTTCACAATATGATGAATATTTCTATGACTGGATTTTGTCTTAAAAAAAGACAAAAACTCGATTAGTTAGACTACACCTTTCAAATATATGCACATCATAATAATTAATTTGGTGATATTCTCTTCCTTCATTAGGGTTCTAAGTAAGTTAGAACTTAAATTTTATACTTTTAAAATAAAAGGTTGGGAAAGCTGGTAGGAATGTTCAAATTAAAGATATCCAACAATTTCATAACATTTTCTAATTTTGAATATAAAATATTTCATTAGAATAATTAAAAGCAATTTATTCATTTTATAAATTGTAATTGTTGATGAAAAAATTGTATAACAACACTTTGTTTTGGTGGATTTATGGATATGGCTGGTATGTTAACATAGAAATTAGGAATTCTTACGTAATGTTTTGAGATAATACAAAGAAGGAAATTGCAAAAGGTAACTAGCAATGGAATGATAATGGGAACTAGTTGGTAATTAATCGTCTACATATCTTGAATTAACTAGGCATTATCATCTATGCAATGGAATGGACATGGGAAAAATATTAGAGATAGAAGGAAGATTCAATCATAAGGACATAAACCATCAACTAGATAAATATGATATGATTAACTATAATGATAAGAGAGAATATATAGTAATGAGGTACTATATACAAAGTTTATGAGCTCAATGATAAGACATTTTACCTTGTATTTTATGTTTTACATTAATTAAAAGATTACTATTACCTTAATAATTGTGTAAGGTTGGTTTTTGTCTAATTATGTCAAAAGAGTTACATGTTTCACTATATTTTTGTGTTACTGTTTTTGTAAGGGATTGTTTCCCCAATGGTTTCTTTATCACTCTAGTTTAATGAAAAACTTGAATTTTTTACCCATATTTCTTTTATCATTTCCTTTTTTAATGCATCATCCTCCTCCTAGCAATGTTATTATTTATTAGATTATTTATGAGGGGTTGTTGCATTGATAATTTATTCTTCACTCAATCCACCTAAATCCTTGGTCTTTTTTACTGCCTTTCCTTTGTTAATTTTTTATTTTTTATTTTTTATTTTTTTTTAAATATAATAAGCAAGACAAGAAACAAGAATTTGGTGGAATAGGCTTTAAACCACTCTCTACACATTTATTCATCTTATAATATTAATTTATAGTACATGCGTTTAATCACCTCTAGATATAGATCTCACTAACAACTCATCAGTGGATATTGACAACACCTCATCTATAGCTAAGGATGACAACTCATAAGAATGTGGTCTAATAATTTGTGATTGCCTAGAGATTCATAGTCTAACATTCCTTCCCTCGATAACAAGTCAACATGCTTACCCTTGAAAGGAAAAATAACTAGTGTATAAATTGGTATCATTTTAAATATTCAGTCTAAAATTTCTTGACTAAAAATTCTCAATATGGATGTTGAATGGTTCATTTGAAATGAAATTTGAAAGAGTAAATTTTTTGGAAGTGAATAATTCCTATGAACGAACATTTTTCAATTAATTGCTCATTTTCCAAATAATTTGTTTTGAAGAAACCAATATTTTCTGCTAATTGGTGATCAAATAAGATCACTATTCTACTATTAGTAAAAAAGTAGGATCATTGAGGCTCTCTGTTTTTGAAAAGTGTAACTAGGTTCGGTCCTCATAATGACTAGTAATTATGAATTTATGTAATGAGGAAGACAAAGATAATAAACTGTGTTTTGTAATGCTTGCCTCATGGCTTTCATGAGCAAGGAGTTTTTATTATAGCTCAAAGACTTCTTCTTGATATCTCTAGGTGGTTTGTCATCTTGTCATAAATGTATAATTTAGAGTCATGTATATGAAATATTGTTACACTAGAGCCCTTTGAAGAATTCCACTCCCACCCATCCGACCCCAAATTCTTGTTCTTCTGAAACTTATGAATAACACTTTTCAACTCTTCTTCTAAAATTGGTTCCATTAGATCTACAGAGTTTTCCTACTCCACAAATCTAGGAAATAAGAGCAATTTTTGTACCACTGCAGCTAATGAGGCTTCTCTTGGAGCTTAAAGAGCGACTGAAAATGAGAACAACCCATGAATTCTAGTCCCCTAAAATCTGATACCTCCCTTCCTTTTGAATCCTTCGACTCCATATAGTGTTTAAGAGCTTCCTTCCCTTAACATAAGCTTGAAATAATTTTTAGTTTTCATCTCCATGTGTGAACAAAATGGCTCTACTGTTCAGTCTCCATTCCTCTTATCTTGTTTGATATACATCATGTTTCTTCTTCTCTAATTTTAGTGGTTATTCTTTCCCTGCCATAGAGCCATATCCCTCCTCTTTTGATAAAGCCACCGAAGTGTGCTTATCTTCAATGACCTTGAGATCAATTGATTAAAAATCCTTGTTTTTCTTTGACCAATTTTTGACCTCCCTTTAACTCTCATGAGATTATCCTCGAAATGTCATGTTGCTCCCACTCTTTACCCTTGTGTGAAGGGGGATCGAGTAGACCTCACCAAAGCCACAAAGGATTCATCTTGTAACCAAGAGGAATTAAATTTTAAAGGCCCAGGGGGCTTCACCAACCCTTCACTTAGTGCCAGCATAATTGGTGAATGATATGAAATTCCTCCATCTGTGATCCACTGTCTCACCAACGCTCTCTTCTCGGCCAGATCCTTGGCTAGGAGAAACCGATCCAGACTCTTAGCAATATTCCCTCCCCCCCCCTACATTCTTTTGTTCCTCCAAGTTGGCCTAAATTTTGCCACCTCCACATCTATAAGC